>CM076582.1:1600629824-1601078921 GCA_034641835.2 Pinus albicaulis
TTGGGTCATTTGTGCTAATAAATGCACATTAAAAGGGGCTTTGGGGCGGGTCAAAGCCCTTTCATGAGTTGTAATGGGAAAAAGGGTAAAACTAGGAATCACAAACCACATTTTGCGGACCTTAGATGAGCGCAGGCTAAAGATATAAATAGAAGTCTAGATCGAGTCAGATAGATCAGTTCTAAATAAGTTTTGGATGAATTTCATGAATGATAGATCTCTGAGATAAGTCAGTGTTTTGTGTATGGGTATAGAAGGCTCCCCCTGGCTGTGTGCACGAAGACCTTAGTCCTGCTGTGTGCGGACCCCGCTGCCTGTCTACGCGGGTAGAACTGAAGTATTGTAAGGGTGTTATGAACCATGGATGAACAAAGGACTGTTTTGGATAATTATTAGTATCAAATTCATCCATTTTTTTCTCTCTAATATGTTTCTATATATTATTTCTGTTTATTGCCTCAAGTATATTATCTTTGTTTAGATCGGGTGCGAACCTATTTAAAATTTTATATGAATGTCAATTGCATGGATCGATTTATGTAAGGGCCGAATATTGTATCGTTAATATAGTTAAAGTGATTATAGATATATTGTCTATGTGCGCACCGAAAAAATCTATGATAATTAACTTAGGGTTTCTGGTTAGGGTTTTTTTTGGCGAAGGCTAGTACGCTAATATTATAGATCTGAAGATACCCACATCATTTAGTTCTCTCTCAGGGTGTGGAAACTTGGTTCTAGCACCCCCCCCAATGCTGCATTGAGTGAGACATTGACCTACACAAGTAGGTCACTACCGAAAGGGTTGGTAGTAACAGGATTTTGTTGGTTAAGCTTAACTCTGAACCTAGGTCAAGACACCTCAAGCCAACAACAAGCCCAAGATAATACAAGGAGTGAATCCCTCATTATTAGAAAGTAGATCTACAAACCAAAGTCAATATGTCTTCTTCTACCTTCAAGGAGCATGAGAAATTGGGTGATGCATCAAAATTTTTTGCATGGAAATTTAGATTGGAGATCATAGCCAACAACAACGATGTGCTTTTATACATTCAAGGAAGGATGCCCGAGCCTCCAAAAAATGCCTCTGCTTCTATCAAGAACATATACAAGAAAGGTGAGTCCAAAGAAAATCAAATTATAGCTTATGGTTTACAATATCACTTACTTGCATATGTTGGGAACTTAAGAAAGTCTAAAGACATGTATGAAAATATAGACGACTTGTATGATGTCAACAATCTAAATGAGATTATCACCTTGAAATATCAACTCAAGGAAGTGAATATGAACAAAGGTGAAATTGTTCAGTCTTACATTACGAGGATCTCTCGTATTAGAGATCAACTGCAAAAGGTTGGAGATAATTTTCCTGACAAAGAGCCAGTTTTCGTGACTCTAGAGGTCTCCCTTTTGTTTTGGAAACATTAATTACTACAATCAACAACAACGATGTTCTCCCGTAATTGGATGAAATTGTTGGAAAGCTTACTCAAGAAGAATCAAGAATGATAGCAAGAGGAAGAATTCAAAATCATGAAGAATAACATCCTCCTCAAAGGAAGTCAAGGGCTCCCAGGTATGAAATTAATGTTATGAATAAATAATAATCTATTCTCATTTTTGTACTTACTAGTTCTTCTCCACCAAATTCATGGGATAGTTAGTTGGTTGAAAGTGGGGACACTCATCACTTCTCTGGATACAAATAATTCCTCTCTAATATGGTAGAGAGGGAGACTAAGTTGAGAATCATTCTTGGAGATAAATCCACTCATGTCGTAAAAGGATTTGGATCTATTAATATTTAGTTGAACTCTGGGGAATCAGTGTTGCTACATGATGTTATGTATGTGCCAAGACTAATGAAGACTTTTATTTCTATATTCATATTAGAAGATAAATAGAAGAGGGTTTCATTCATCAATGGAAAGGTATTATCTTGGCTTGTTGATTCACATATGAAATATGCATTCACATTTGGTATGAGACTCGAAGGAGTCTACAAAGTCACAGGAAGGCCACTTCTAGCATTGGTTCATAATATCAATCATCTAAGTGAATTGTCTTCACAGGCTGGCTCATATACACTATTATGCTCTTCCAAAATTGAAGAGACTTGTCTCGTTAATTCTCGATGTTCAAGCTCATCATGATAGATTTTTTCCAGGTTGCATGAGTGGAAAGAAAATAAGGGGACCATTCCCCTCTAGCAACAAAAAAACAACTAACATCCTCCATCTCATCCATTTAGATATATGTGGTCTGATTCCTGTGCATTCTGTTGGTGGTCATCTCTACTACGTCACCTTTATTCTAGGAATTCAAATATTTGGTCAAAAATCAATCAGGGAAAAGAATAAAATTTTCAGGTCCAAAAATGGAGGAGAATAGTAATACATGTTGAAATAATTCATATAATTTTGCAAGAAAGAAGGGATCAAGAGGGAAATTATTGTGCCTTATACACCTGAACAGAATGGCTTAGCTGAAAGGAAGAACCAATTGATAATGGAAACTTCTCGTGCCATGCTTCATGACCAGAAGGTACCAAATTTTCTATGGGTTGAAGCTACACATGCTGCTATATATGTTCAAAACTGGGTACCTCATCAAGTATTTAAAAACAAGGTTCCTGAAGAAATATTATCAGGTAACAAACTCTAAATCAATCATGTTCGTATATTTGGATGTCTCATATTATTTTATGTGCCAAAAGACAAAAGAAACAAAATGGAAGGTATAGGAAGAAAATGTATGTTTATGGGTTACTATGAAAACTATAAGGCATACATAATATATATTCATAGTCAAAGGAAGGTATACATTAGTAGAGACATAAATTTTGATGAAAATGAAACACTTTGTAAAGAAAAATACCTTCCTCCTCATCCTAAGGAAGATGATGATAACAAATATATTTTAGATGGTCCTTCCATGCCTAAGTCAGATTATATTTATGTTCCCATGGAACCTATGGATCCATTAGATCCACCTCCCAGTGATCCTCCTTCAAATAAAATATTGCTTTGGCTTCGCAAAACTCTACATGACAATGAAATAAGCATTCACATTCGAAGATCCTTCAGATAAATGAAGGAACCATGCATGTATCAGGGATATGTAGCTGCCATGAGAACCATGATTCAAGATAAACCATCCTCATTTGAAGAAGCAGTCAAAGAACAATTTTGCAAGGATGATTGCCGAGTAATACGAATCTCTTATGAAAAATCATGTTTGGGATGTTGTGTCGAGAATGAATGGGAAGTAGGTTGTGACTTCGAAGTGGTTATTCAAGATCATGCATGGAATCAATGGCAACATTGAGAAATAAAAAATGAGGTTCGTGTTAGCCATCAGTAATTTTTACTTGTTTATATGACTAAATGCTTGTCCAAGATTTCTAGAAACAAAACTCATAAGAGTCTTGTGATTTCTAGAAATCTCACTGCCTTCATTATCCCTAGGATAATTTTTTCACTATCCTACTACTCTGTCAAGGCATGGCCATCCTATCACTCCGAGAAGACCAAATCATAGACTGATGTCCCTCACTCTCAATATGCTTGCCACCTCTACCTATAACACTCTGTCTCTATTTTCCTAAGCCCTCTATTTTCACACCTTGGTTCGCCATGTAACCCAAAAATTATCCTCCACTCACCAAGTGCCTCAAGAAATGGTGATTGTAAACTCCCTTTCTAAGATCTTTAGATAAATCAATTTTTTTTTTTAGTTATCTAGGATGGCAATGCATAAAAGTGTTTCAAAACCCTGTCTTCACCTCCAAATCCTGATTCAATCCTTTTAGTGAAATACCTATTCCAAAGAACATCCCAATAAGTCATGTAATGTCTCTTAGGTTATGTATTGTCATGGTTCTAAATTCACTATTTCTACAGATATTCAAAGGAAAAGTCAAATGAAAACAAGGGTGAAACTTATCATTGTCCAAAGACATCAAAGGCCTCCAAAGGTATCTCCTTGATCAAGCATTAAGTCTACATAAAGACAATTTGCCCATGTTCAAGCATTTCTGTAGGAATTCTTTATAATGGTCAACAATAGATCAGATGCAAAGAAAGAGGCGTAAACCCATAAATGACATTCCACAGCAAGAGAAAAGATACAAGCAGCCTAAATTCACAAGGAGGATCATGATCTCATAACAGATTGTTGTAAAGTATTGCCCATCAAAGAGCCCATGCATAAGGTCCTGAAGACAGTGGCACATGAGCACAACTATACACCAATCAAATAATCAATAAACAAAAATTCAGAATGAAAAGCCTCCTTGGTTGATTACAGGCAGAGAATAGAAGATGATATCAGGAAATAATTTTAGGGGTTTTTTAAAGTCAACATTATTTCATTGCAACAAAGGTTCATAAAACTCCATCAAAGGGCCAAAAGGTTTTCAGAGGACATTTGAAAGCAGCCCTCTAAAGTTGAAAAAGATGAAAAGAGTATCAGTGTGAAGGCTTCTTGAGCTCCTCAAGCATAGTCACAGGTTTACAAAATAACCACAAAAAGAGAGCGAAGTGCTACTTCTGAGGGTTTAAAAGTTCCAAACTCCAAAGGAAGTTTAAGGATAAAAAACACTTCTTTTATGATACCACCAGCAAGCAGAAATTGACCAAAAAGGGCTAGGGTTGTTGTACAGGACAGATTCATCATGATTTTGACAAATCAGTGGCCAAAGAGAGGATGAAATCATTAAACAAAAAAACAAAGGTCCCCCCAAAAGATCACTTTGTTTCTTAAAAACATCTGCTGCAAAACGAAAAAGGGAAATATTAGCAAAGAAAGTAAGTAAAAAAGAAAGAATCAAAAGACAAACATTAGAAAGTGGGTTCTGTTTTTAATTTTCCAAAGGGCATAAAATCCCTAAAACCATCCTTAATCAAAATCATTCTTTCATATGCAAAAGAGAAAAAAAATCCCAAGGCACAGAGTTTAGAGTTTCTGGCATAGTCTTCGGGTAGAAAAACTTGCATTGCACTCCTGTAGAGTTGCGCTGTGCACCTGAAAGTGTTTCCTGTGCAATTTTCAATAACGCACTACGCGCCTGTAGCACAGTGCTGCGCACAGAATCATCGCCCGACATAAACGTTCAGAGGCGCCCAATCCGCCTGCCAACTCTCTGTCGCGCTGCACTCCTGCTGTCTGCCCAGAGGCACCCGACACCCGTGTGCAAAGAAACCCTGACAGTGTGCAGAGTGCTACGTTCCTTCATGTAGACCTTGCCCAAGAGGCACACAGCTGCATGTAGAAGGTGACCCAAACTCGTTTAGGGGCTGCACACAACTCCTTTCAGGAGCTGCACACAAATCCTTTCAGGAGCTGCATGACAGTGCGTTCAGGGTCGCCCGAGCTGCACACAACTGCATTCAGGAGGCGCCCGTGCTACACTCCTGTCCGTTCAGGAGCTGCATGACAACACGTTTAGGAGCTGCCCAAATTTTTGTTCAGGAGGTGCCCGACCTGCCCACAAGGTGTTTTGAGCCAGTTTTTTCAGTAGTGGAGATATTTTGAGAGGTATTTTGAGCTTTTCCCACATGATCCTATTTTTCTAAATATAAGATTACAAAGAAAATTGAAAGTTGATTTTAGAGAAGGCTGTGAAATCCTAAAGAAAACACTTGGCCTATACACTGCTGAGCCTTGACCTAATTAGAACCTCACCATCTCATTCACCATTTTCAAATCCTTCCACAAGCAGTGCCAATTCTTTTTAAAGATATTGAGGCAGGGGTAAAAAAACAAAATGTCTGAAGGGCAGCAGAGGAAGGGTGTGAAGCCAAATAGGTTTGAACCTATAAGCACTGAAGAAATGATGACCTCTCCTTCCATAGTTTCCTGTTTTAAAGAATTAAGATGCTATGAGTTCTGTGAAAAAATACTAAAGATCCAGAGTCACCCTCAGTGGACCAAGCTCTTTTCCCTAAGCCTTCATAGCCACCGATTACACCTAGCTGGGGTGAAGTTTGAGCTGACCACCAATGCCATCTCTATGGCCACTGAAATACCTTGCATAGGAGAAAGGTGGTTCAAACAAATGCATATGGACCTAAGCCACTATCACCCATTCTTGAAACCAAGTTGTCAAGCTGGTTGCAAAACCATGTTCCCCTTCTCTCATCTATTGGACATATATGCTCTCCTAATGAAGATCATTATGAAATACTTCACCTGTGAGGGCAGGTTCTCCAGAGTCTATTCCTACCACATAAGACTCCTCATGCATTTCACCAAAACCAAGCTGCTACATTTGCCTTACTACCTTTGTAAAAGTATTGAGAAAATGTCTTCCATCATGCAAAAGAGGCCCCCATCCTAACAAATGTCAAGCCTTTTTCATCATTCCCTCACCAAAGTGATTTTCTCACACCAACTAGAAAAAGGCATCCCATGGGAGGTGTTCACCGTCCATGATGATTTCACAACTCCACAGCCTATCCCTCTACAAAGTCTACCATCATCACTCAAATTCCTCCTCACACACCTCCATCACCCTCCACTAACCTTGGTTCATCCTCTTCACATGAATCATTTCCTCAAATAGACCTTCCTCATTCACCTTCCCCTGAGAAATCAGAACATGAAGAAAGCAGTGAAGGAGAGCAGGATGACCAAGAAGAAAGCAGTGATGAAAATGAAGAAAGTAGTGAAGGAGAGGAAGATGAAAATGAAGAAAGCAGTGAAGGATAGGAAGATGAAAATGAAGAAAGTAGTGAAGGAGAGGAAGATGAAATTGAAGAAAGAAGTGAAGGAGAGGAAGAAAAGTGATAAAGACAGTGACAAAGAAGAAAGTGTTGATGAAGAAGAAAACATAGATGAAAGCATTGAGCCCAATTATGAGAAAAAATACCAAAACAATGGGTCAAATGATGAAGAATATGACTCCAAGGATACAGGGATAGAGGCAGCTTACCAAGAGGAAAACATTGAGCTAGGAAAAGAGGAAAACAATGAGCCTAATGACAGTAAAAAAACAAATGACAGTCAAGAAGAAGAAGTAAACAATGAAGAAGATGACAATGAAAATACAAAGGACAGTGGAAAGGAGGCATATGAAAGAAGTGAAGAAGACAAAGAAGGCAATGACCAAGATGGCAAGAGCAGCCAAGAAACAGAGTTTGAAATTGATTTCAGTGGGCAAAACAATGAAGATCATGAGCCAAATAATGAGGGTAATGAACCAAATAGTAAAGAAGAAGTCAACCAAGAGGACAATAGACATGATGGTGAAGGGACAAATTCTGAAGACAAGGACAGTGAGCATAGAAGAAATGAAAATGATACAAGTTATGAAACATAGGTTGAGATTGAAGGTGAAGAGCATAGGCAATACAGAGAATACAATGGGTAGAGAAGTGAAGAAAACTCACATAATGAGGAAGAAAGTGACCACCAAGGTACAAGAGGGACCAATGAGATTGCCTACGACAGTGACCCCACAGAATGTGAAAACAGTGATAAAAATGCCGAGTTTGAAGTGAACACAGTGGGTCAAAAGATGAAGAAGAGGACAATCATGGAAATAAAGATTTACCAAGCAGTGATAAAGACACCTCTAGCATTGAAAAAATAGAGGATGATAGTCCTAAGGGTCTTGACAGTAATGATGGCATAAGAGATAGTGAGAATGCTTATCAAAAGGGCAGTCAAGGGCAAGGTGAAAAAGATGCACACATAGAGATCATCCATGAGGAGAAAAGCAGTCCTAAGCTCACTAATGATCTAGGTTTCCAAGTGAAACTTGTTGCACCTTTCCCCATTACCTATCAAAGAGGAGAGAGGCATGTGTTTGCTGCCTCCAAAAGGCAAGGGGCCATGCCATCCTCCTCAACTCAAAAGATTGAAAAAGGTAAACAAAAAATGAAGGAGGAAGTAGACAATCATGAGGAGGAAAGAGAATTTGAACTCATCCACATAGATAGTGATGAGGAAAATGAAATAAGAATTGCAAACTCCCTTCTACAAGACATGAATGCACAAATCAGGGACTTGGAAGTTGAATTGGAGAGAGCTAAAGATGTCATTTACTTCCATCAAATGCAAAGCAAACAGATGAGTGGCCGATAGGCCATCTATGAAGTAAGAGCACTCAAGTACCGAAAAGAGGCTCAAAGGTCACAAGTAAAGTTAGAGGAGTTCATGGGTGCCTATGAAGAAAGTAGTGATGAAGAGGGTCAAACTAGAAGGAGACCTAGGACCATGGGTCTTAGGAAAGCATTGGAAAAGAAGAAAGAAGAAGAATCAGCCCAAGCACAACAATTTCCCCTCACTGAACTCCTTGCCATGGAAATTTAGCATGATAGGGAATCATGGCTTGAAAGGGCTAACATACACCTTGAAGCCAAGCTGGAGAAGGCCAACAAAAGCTTAGACTTGCAAAGGAGAATGGCTAAGCACTATGCACGAAGACACCAAGTTGCAAGGAAAAAACTCAAAATTGCCCAAAATGAGGTCCAAAATCTAAAGAAGGAAAAAGACCAAGATAGCCTTGATATTTTGGCCCAATCTTCTCTACAGGTTTCCTAGGACCCATGAGGCACCTACCTACCAATTTTGGGAAGAATTGAACAAATTTTTGTTTTTTGCAAATTTTGAGGCTAGGAGCGCAGCACACCCTGGCTGCACTTTTTCCCAAGGAATCTTCAGGAGCATAGGTTTACATTTTTGGATTTCCCATCATTAGAGGAGTATGCTCACCAATTTTCAGCTCAATTGGAGTTGTATGCTCACCACTTTTCTAAGCATGTGTTGCACTCTTGGAAATATTGGAATTTTCACTTTTTGGGAAACGTTTAGAGGTCAAATGAAAGAAATAAAGGTATATCTGGAAATTATACTTCAAGGGCTTTCCAACGAGCCATCACGGAGCCTTTTCGGACATCGGGAAGGCCTCCAAAACACTGTTGCAAAAAGACCTATTTTTCTTGTCTCTATGCTGTGCTCCTGGCATAATTTCAGAGTTTGACACAGTGTGCTACGCTCTTGTGGGTGACTGGGTAGAATGTGCGCTTAGCAAGTTTTCACATGCTTTTCAGGGCCTAAAAGTCAATTTAATTGCTATATATGGCCGGAAAATATATTTGTTAGATATTTTTGTGCCTTGGGCCTTGCAAGGCCTCAAAGACAAGTTAGGATATTTATTGTTGGAAAATAGGCTTCTAGATGCTCTAGTAGGCTTTCCTCTTCCTTGCTTGTTATATAAGGCATGAGGATTCATTTTAAACAGTTGGGAATTGATGTGTTTAAGAGAAATACATGGTTTTTAGAAGTTGAAGAACAATTTAGTGTTGTGGAGCTTGTGGATGATTTGCCTTGATTGATGGTGATGAAGGCTTGCTTGTAGGATCCCTGAGTTTAGTTAATGGTGATGTATCTATCATATGTTCATGTTTTCCTTGTTTTACATAAGTCTATCTTTCTATATTTCAATAGCTCAGAAGAGTATAGGATGAGAAATGTTGTTTGAGGCACCTCAGTCCTCTTGTTAGCTATTGTTTTCATGTTTTCTTTTGCGGGGTTAGCTTAAAGAATTATTCATTGCTCCTTAGGCCCACCTAAGATTTTCTATTTCATTGTTGGATTAATATGCTAGTTTATAAATATGATTCATGGTAAGCCCTACTTGTTTAATACTATCTAAACTCTGTCTTGAAATCTCTCTTTGATGTATTGATTGATAGGTTAAGTCAAAGAGGTCTTGTTTCGATCTTGCCCTTTGAATATGCTTATCTATTTGCTTCAAAGTTCTCTATAGTTTAATGAATGATGTTTAGGTGTTCTATAATGTTCCCAAAATTAGCATGAAGCTAATTGGAACATTAATTTTTCTTATATCATCTAGGAGGTGAATAAATGGGTAAGGAGGCCCATGAGTAGGAATAAAATCCCTCATAGTGTGAAAGGAATCATAAGAGTAGCTACATTTTTCACCCTCAAGTGTGAAAAGGGGAAAATGCAAGAGGACAAGGCCAAGTTTGACCAAGTCAACAACGCTGCCATAGTGGGAGTGGATCACCTTGAAAGACATCACAATGTGAAAAGGGAAGAGATCATTTGGTGGAGGAAACCCTAATGTGTGGGTGCCAAGGCAAGGAGGTTTTTTTTTTGTGTAAAGGGAGGACAAGGCAGCCATAGAAGAATATGTTGATGAATATAGAATTTGGTCTGCATGACTCTTTTCTGTCTTCAGTTGTTTAACTGAGATTGATGTGCTGCTTAGAACAAGGGATTTCATATTTAGGAATCCTTTTCCCTTCTTGAGAGGCCTCTTGAGGGATTGTACTTCATTCTCCACATTTCAGGCTCAAGGCCAAGCCACCTCCTTCAACTACAACGTTATTCCTATAGCAGAAAACATTGTGTTGCAGGGTGTTGTAGTGGAGGGTTCCACAACACCATTTCCTTGGATCATCTTTCAGAGGAGGGAGCTTCTATTCCTCTGGGAGGTTAGTGAGGAAGTTTCAGGAGCTGATTGCAAATCTTTGGCATCAGGCCAAGCACTTCCCATCTCCTTGACTGCGTTATTTCTGAGTGTCTCTGCAGTGGGGATTTGCACCACTATTTTGGAGGGAGAGATCCTCAGTGATTGGATCAACCTTTCACCCGAGAGATCCATTAGATGAGATTCAGCCATCATATGCATCATCTTCAGATATCATCATCCATATCTTGAGTTGCAGCTGCTACTCAGTTTTTGTGACTGCGACTCCAGCTTTTTTAGCCATTGTGTATATTTCAGCCAATCCTTCTAGGATTGACTTGGCATTGTTTTCAAGGGTTTAGAGCTTTTCTCCCCCACTTATTTGAGCTATACATTTTCATATCCATCTATTGAAATTATTTCTGTAGCAGTGTCTCTTTTAAACTGCGCAGTCATAGCATTGGTTTTTCCATATGTAGCAGTGTATCTCATATTTCTCGTACATGTTCCTTTGAGGTTCTCTGCCTAAGCTTGAGTGATCATTTCCTCAAGATCTTGTACACTTTCTGCTGCTAAAACATTAACAATATGGCTATGAGATCTTATTGCATTTTCTAAAGTTGATGTATCACTGCTACTCCATTGGTGTGTTTACATATTGTTGTTGCTCCACATTTGGAATATCTTAAGATATTCCCAATAGTGTAGAAATCCCCTATTTTGGGATATTACATGTTCCCTCTTCATTTAATAATTCTATTTGTTTCCTATATGTTTTCAAATCTTGAAGGTAGAATCATTGAAGTTAGATAAGTTGTCTTACTTCATTTTCTCCACTGGATTGTATATCTTGAATGTGTATTTGTTTAGAAGTATTGTCATTGAGTAAGTGGTGTGCCCTATCTCATAATCAATATCTTTTGCTTATCAGTATTCAAGATCCTTCTGTTCATAGGTATTTGACAAAGGATTCTTAACTGCCCTTTGCCCTACCTTGGTTCCAAAACTTAATGTCCATTTCACCTCACACATAAACTTAAAGATCCATTAACTACACTAGATTTTCCTTGTGATGTACCCCGATTCATTATCGAGATATTAATGACTTCATAGACTCCGTTTCCCAATTGATTTGATAACTTCTCACTCCACCTATTCTACTTGATCATCTTACCCCAACCAAAACAAACAACAAACCTACACTTAACAACTAGCTTAAAATCAACTATCCAAAGCGAACAAGTTCACATCCTTCACACATAATAAAGAGAGCCCTCTATGAGTCCAGGAAGGCTAGGTCCTAGGACTCCAAAGGCTGGTCTGATGTTACCTTGTCATTTGGTTTACCAATCTTCCAAATCATGAGACACTAACAGTTCGTAGCTCGAGGTTTCTCTCAGAAAGAAGGAGAAGATTACGAAGACATATTTTCTCCTGTGGATCGATACACAAATATCTGTTTGATAGTTACCCTTGTTTCTAGTCAAGGAGGGACCCTTCATCAAATGGATGTAAATATGACTTTCCTTCATGGTATGTTATAGGAAGAAGTGCATGTTGAGAAACTATAGGGATTTGAAGTGGAAGATCACAAAACACATGTCTCTAGGTTGAACATAGCATTGTATGGTTTGAAGCAATCTCCCCAAGCTTGGTAGGCATGCATTGACAACTATCTAATGAAACAGGGTTTCACAAGGAGCAATGTTGATCCCAACCTCTATTTTAAGGTTGTCCAAGGTATGCCATTGATTCTAGTTCTATATGTTGAAGATTTATTCTTAATAGGAAGTGAACCATTGATGATCGATTGTAAGAGGAAGTTAGCCTCTGAATTCGTTATGAAATACCTTGGTCTTATGCACTTTTTTTGGGCCTTGAGGTGTGGAAAATGCGTGGCGAGATCTTTCTCTCATAGGGAAAGTATGTAGTAAAGTTGTTTGAAATGTTTGGTATGACCGAGTGAAAATCCATGACTACTTCGATGGAGATGAATTTAAATAAGATGTGTGGAAAAAAAATTGGACCTGATATGGAAAATCCATCCGAGTACATACAATTGATTTGGGCTCCGATGTTCCTCGTGAATACCCATCCAAATATATTTTATGCAAAAAACATGTTGAGTCAATTCATGACTAAGCCCCTTCATGCTCATTGGATTGCAACCAAATATGTATTGAGATACTTACATGGATCGATCACACTTGGTCTGAGATATTCCATTGGAAATATTCAATTTCATGGGTACACTGATGTTGACTTGGCAGGTAATGTATCTGACAGAAAGAGTACATGTGGATGTTGTTTCATTCTTGGTTCTGCCATGATATCCTAGATGAGCAGGAAGAAAAATTCGGCAGCATTGAGCACCGCAGAAGCAGATAAAATGCTGCTAGCATGAGTAGTTGTGAATTTGTGTGGTTAAGGAAGATCTTCATTAAGTTGTTTGGTCAAGTCTTAGATACCATAGTGATATACTATGACAACAAGAGCAGGATCCATTTGGCAGAGAATCCTATATTTCATGACAAGTCCAAGCATATCGAGATTCGATATAACTTTATTAGTGACATGGTGTAGAGAGGAGTTGCTAGACTCCACCACATATCAACTAATGAGCATATATCATATATTCTCACCAAGGCACTTCCGAAAGGGAAGTTCTTGGTATTCTGAGAAAAACTTGGATTGATGGATGTAGCCCCTCCAAATAAGGGGAAACACTGATCGAGGACACTGGCAAGATCTTCCTACCCTGCTTGAGATCTCGGGGTAAGGGATTGAGATAAAGGGCTCCTGGGGTTGGAGGATCTCTGGACAAATAAGGCACTTGCCTATCTGTTACCCAGGGTTGAGATGCTGCTCCCCTATCTTCATTGGGTTGGAGATGTTGCTCCCCTATCTGGCCTATGCAAAGTATACCACATTTGGCATCATACCCTCAAGCAAGGATTGTTGGTAATATTGATCCTCGTTTGGCCAACGAGAGTAGAATGTACTTGGGATGTACAACCCAAGTCGATTATGATGCAGGTGTTATACCACATGACTCATGAGAGTTATTGATGGGAAGCTTGGTAGGAAACTATATTGGGTTGATATTTTTTCCCCTTTTGTGATTACAGGTTGAGAATGGACTCCCTGATGAAATTGTAGTGTCGGAGATGTTCTCCCCTGTATGATGAATTATCTTGTTGTTGAGTATGGGTAGAGGCTATTGCTCCTCGATTCTTCTTCTTCTAGATTCAAGAAAGTTTCAACAGATGGATTTGATATGTGATGAGACCATAATGTGAAGATATATAGGCATATATTACCAAGTGGAATTCTTCCTAGTTTAGAGGGAGTGCTAAATTTTGCAACTAGTGTCAAATTCCACTTTGGACACCTCATATGGTTAAGATTGTAATTTCATTATTTCCTTTTTTCGAGAAGACCAAAATTGACTTATAGATTGCCCCAATTAGTTAAGAAGAATTTAAGTTATGAGGTTCGACCTCAACACATGTGGATTTGGTCAAAGCCCCAAGCGGTCCCTCACAAAATATATAAATAGAAGTGACCCCAAGATCGTTCTCACACATTCGCTCAAGATATTTTCGTCTTGCACTTTTTTCTTTGTATCATATTTTATTTTTTTTCTTGCATAGGTTCGATGGGAGAAGATCACGTAGGGTTCGAGATCACAGGTGAGAGGCTCATTTTTTCTGGGTCTTCCGAGTCAGGGCCATGGGCACAGCATTTAAGTTCTTAAGCCTGGGTCGCAGGATGAGTGTGTCAAGGTAGCAACTAGGCTGCTATAGCTGCGGGCTCATAGTGTTAAGGCTGCAACTAGGGTTTCTGAGTCAGATCAGGCTGATCTGGACTAGGGTCGCGGGCTCACACTGTTTAGGTTGTGACCAAGGAAGCTTCGATCGTGTGCTAAATGTGTTAAGGTCAAGACTAAAGGATTTTCTAGACAGATATCAGTTGGGTCACAGTAAGTTTCTTGTGGAGTGCCTTCATTCATTTGTCGCTGAGTCACAGTCACTTCAGATCAGTCTTCAACAAAATCCTAGATTCATATCTAGGGCTTGACAATTGATATCACTTGGTTCTAGTGATTTATTGGATTCATGCTCTTGATGTTGTATATCTGCATATCTGTAGATTTGCTTTATTTATTTCCACTACATATTTGTATTGGGATCATTATAATCTCTGTTGAATTTTTTTTATGATGATCTATTAAAAAGACGATTTAAAAGGGTTTCCCCCATAGTGGGGTTTTCCCCTGGTCTTGGACCAATCTACTGTCTCTTATTGTTGTGCTATTATCTTCTTTGTCACTACATGCATTGTTCTATCTTCAGTTACAGTTTATGATTATTTACATTGCTTATATTTGGATGCATTGTTTATGAAAAATTAATTTGGGCTAAATTAATTGACACAACCTAGAAAAATATGAAAAATTATCACGAATTGATCCACACTACTGGTGTTTGACATCTGTGATACAACTGGTTGCCATAAATTAGAAAACCTCTTGTAAATGCATGCATTCACTTCTTTTAGTTAATCTGACTTCGTGGAATAAACTCAACCCCTCCAAATCAATTTGACATCCCTTTGAGACCTTGAATCGTCCTCCACAACTGCGTTATGGAATTTTCCAAAAAACTCACACTGATATAAATAACCATGAACTCCATTGGAAATAAAAACATCAAATTAGGAACTAATTCTCCTTTACAAATCGATCTGACTAGTAAGGTATCTCGTTTTACTAGTAACTCCCTCTGCCTCTGTCAACTCTCACTATTGGAGATACTGCAACTAGCTCTGCACCTATCTCTCGAGTAATGTAACTATACCTTGTGTTGAGGAGGTAAATCCCCTCTGCGGACAGAGGCGATCCCTACTAGCCCAGAACGGGTCTAGCAACAATCATCAAATGCTACAGCGCAAGTTCCTAATTGCAAATAAACAGACCAACGATGGAGGCCTACCTGGAGTCCAACGCTATGATTTGTAGAAGAGACAGTGTTCCCATTCCTCAGCCTCGGCAGATCACGATCCCCACGATCTCTGTGAATGGACACCTGCACATGCCAGAAACAATACGAATATAAGCATAAAATCCAGAATACGCAACTATATATCAGTCAGAAAGGATATAATTCATCATTATCATAAGTGAAAAATAGAGTGGAACCATAACCAGTAGTCATTCATTAATAAACAATCGAAAGAGAGTACAACCAATGTTCTGACGCTGAGGTCTCCTTCGGAGGGGTCTCCAGTAGTACACGTCTCGCAAAGCCTGCCAAGGATGGGACAAGCCTCTCTTAGAGTCTCTCGACGATAGTCTCCTTGCTTGAGTCTGGCCTTAAGGGAAGAATGAGGGCTCTTGCAGCATTAAGGCTCTTGGGAATTTGAGAACTTGGAAATTCAAAACTTGGGCACTTCAAGACTAGCTTGCAATGGCAATGAGAAAGATTTTATAGATGGAGGAAGGGGAGTTGGGATCCCCTATAATTTTGGGATGGGCCCTATCTTCAAGGAAGCTTCCATGAGAGGTGGCAAACCACTTCCCCTTCATGGAACTCCCAGAGCCAAACCTCCCAACTCAAGATAGATAACAATTTCTAAGTCTGTTGAAACGAAAATTCCGCCATTTTATTTTAAAAAACACTCCTTAAATTGGCTAGCGCGACTGCGACTCTGGGACAGAGCGCCAGTTGGTGCGGCCTCTTTGTAGGATTTTCCCCATTGGTGCGAGTGATGAACTGGCTACACGCGCCAATGAAAAAAGGGATGTTTTTATGGTTTTTTGCAAGGAGATGTCTTCAGGGCAATTGAAGCTCATATTTAGAGGAATGCAATGATAGTGGTTTCAAGGCATGACATTGCTCACAGGTCACAGAATGGGCCCTCCAATGTGCGGGATGGGGAATGGTAGGGATGGTGACAAATTACTGTGTAACAGATGCCCCCTAAAGCATGAGGCCTGAGAGAGAGAGAGGGGTGAAATGCTTTACGAGAACGTGTCCAACTGAAGCTCCGCCGTCGGAAAACCTGCGTGGAGAAATACAACTGATATCTCAAGTACATGATGTATATGTGGTATGGATGCAGCCATCCAAAACAGAGTATACAATAATCCAGATCCAAGGTATGGACGCAGCCATCCAGTGAGGATCGATAAATAGACTCAGGTATGGTCGCAGCCATCCATTGAATAAGTCATGTAAATAATAATCCACAAAATCGCAGCCTGGATTACAACAGACACAATCCAGGGTCTTGCGCTCCATCTCGTCCCGAACAAAGTACAAGTTCAAGCATGCGAATATGTGAGCTGAAGTCGAACATGCAAGAACATCGTCTGATTACCAGCCAATGATGAAAGCTGTTAACAGACGCGAGAGGAACCACCAATAATGACAATGGTCCTCAAGGTACTACAGGTACAATCTACGGCGTGTGAATAAATGAGTTGGCGTCGAACACCCGCAGAATCACTCGATCGGAGGTCAATGATGAAAACCTCACGTCGAATGCGACGAACCTGCCATTGAGGCATGCAGGCTCCAAGGTACCATAAAGGAGTCTCTAGATCAGCTTCCTGGATAATGAGCTGAAGTCGACAGGAAGTGACCTTGATCGAAGGTGGGCCATAATGTTTCCCACATCATCGACACGAGACAGAGGAACATGATGTTTTTGTTGTGAATCGGGATCGTATGAGAATCAGAGGAAGGTTGATATTTGCAGAGGCCAACTTCTCTTGAACATATAAACGGCACGACAGTGGACTTGGCAGTATTTGACATCAACGGATCAGAGGTCATGGTGACAAGGCAATGAGCAGAGGAGAGGTCAAAAAGGATTATCCAAACCCACGGAGGCAAGTGAAAGAACGAGATGAGATATCCCCAACCCGACACAAATGCAGACAAGTGCCATGTTCAAGAGCGACATACTGCCGACACGACAATGATGATGGTTCCATTTTTTCCCCACCATTTCTGGCGAGTACCCCAATTATTTTTTATAACAATCTTGAAGGGGATAGCATATTCTTGTAATATAAGTCCACCCTTCGGGTGAATCCATCCTAGTACATTTAACGAACCCTAGGACGGAGGAACTCGGAGAACGTCATTTCGACTGAATCCGATGTCATCAGGGTTTAACGAGTCTGACAAAGGAAAAACTCGGTGTCTTTTCATGTTTAGAGAGTTTGAAAAGACAGCAGAAAAGTAAACTCCAAAGGTCCCTTTTCGTAAATATTTCCTTAGATCCGAAAAGGTAGAAAACAATATCTGAGAAAACCTCCTAGTCGCGATAGGCTAGGGTATTCCTTTTTCGTAAATAATCCATCCCAGCCCAAAAAAGGGGTAAACGTATACTGGGTAGATGTCGTTTCACAGCCACTTTAACGAGATCAAAACGACAAGGGCCTCGGCAATCTTTTCATGTTTAGAGAGTCAAAAAAGAGCTGAAAGATGACTCCAGAGTGACTTTTTCGTGTTTTTACCGAGTCCGAAAAAGTATAAAATACAACTCGTTTCGCCATTTACATTGCATAAAAACCTGTTGCTGCACAGAAAGGCAAGTGTAAAATCCATTTTCGACAAAACATACGAAATATTAATGAAAAAATGACTTTTCAAACCTAAATAAAGCTCAAAAATTTATAAATAAGTCTAAATGGTAAAAATAAAATTACTTTTACTTTTTACGTGAGTGAAGAGCAACATAGGTCCATTTACTGTGCAAAATTTTAGCGGCGATTACAACCAATCCGGGCTACCATTCAGAGTTCCGTCAGTTCCAGCTAAAAGGCGCTTCCTCATACTTCATTTCAATCCGCTTTTTAATAGTTTTCCATCATGCAATAGACTTCTGTGGCAACTTTTTGAATTTTTAGGGCTCCGCTCATTGGCGCAGGTATCGGGCACGGACCCGTGCCAATGGGCTTTTATATGCAAAAGGTTCGCGCCAACTGGCGCAACTGTTCCTAAAACAGCCGCGCCAACGGCCGAACCCAATTTTCCGCCTAAAAATTCGACATTTTAATCAATTTGAATGAATTTTGAATCTCAACAGAGATCTAATTAAAGGTTTGTGACCATGTTGATGCAGGAAACCGAGAAAAATGGTGATTGAGTGGAAAGAAAGAGAGCATGGGGAAGAGGAAAAAATGGCCATGGAAAATGAGGCCTGCATGAATGCCCTCAGAAACTGTGGGCTCAAGAAATTCTTCCTGACACCTTGTTTACAAGCTCAACCTGAGCTACTTCAGTACCTGGTGAGCATTTGGGATGAAAAAGAACAAGTATTCAAGCTATGAGACCAGGTGTTAGAACTGGACGTTTCTGATGTGTACTTCATAACTGGACTGTCGCGCAGAATTCCGGTACCCATACTGACAGGGAGCAGACCGTTGGGTGATAAAATGGAGGAAGTGATGGCACGAGTGTGCCCACGGGCACAAATGGGATCAGGGAGTAAAAAGGTGGATATCCACACTATCCCCAATCTGGCACTACGAGTAGTACTACATACCATCACGCGGGCTGCGGGATCACAGGCACCGCACGAAGTGACGAAAGCCCAACTCTTACTGGCTTTAGAGTGCATGAGTCCCATACTGTTTGACTGGGCCACAGCAGTAACGATCAACATCAAGAGACAGCTGACGAGATGCAAACAAGCCAAGCTGAAGAAGTTTGGCTATGGGTCCATCCTGGTATCGTTCATTCTGGAACGATTACCAATCTTCCAGGGCCAAGGGGCCATTGTAGCGGAGCCAATACCATGAGAGCCGAGAATGGCTCGCTGGGCAACACTAATGCCCAGCAGGAGGAGGCCAACAGATGTCCTGGAGGCCAGAGTTTTTTGGGTGGTTTCCGGCGCTAGTTGATTGTAGTTGAGGACTGGCCTTATGCCGGGATAGACTTTACTGGAGACCCAGATCTCCCACTGCCAGAGGGAGAGGATTGGGACGAAGAGCTGGGTATGATCTGTTTTTATTTTGATTTTTTTGTTTTATGATTTTTTGTTAATACATGTCCGTTCTGACAGCAGTTACATGCGTATGCATATGTTGGCCCAGAGAGACCAGTCAGGATGTCTCCTATCGCACAGAGAACTCAGCTCGCAGTCGATCCTCATGAGGAGGGCGGGGAAGGAGGAGAGTTGGTTCAGAACCTTGAGGGGATTGCCTGAGGGATTCCGGACTACGCCCGGCTGGCGGATGTACCGTTAGCATATCAGAGACATACGGTGGGAGTGCCTAGTCACCTTCACCGTCTACTGAGACGCCTAGTGCGTGTGGTGACTTGTTATCATGAGCACCACACAGACTAGCCTCCTAGGGTTTTATTTCATGCATCTTTTTGAGAGACGTGTCATCTCCGGATGTAATAAGACGAACATGTATATTTTTTGATTCATGCGATGCACACTGTGCAAACATTTTGACACATATATATGACTATATTGGATGGATTTTTTACATGTGATGATGTTTTTTTTATATGTCATGCAAATGTCTAATACAAATGTAATCTAATGTATTAGTTACATAACAAACGATCCAATGCGAAATGTATTCACACAATGTATCTACTCACACATTTCATTTTTACGCAAGCTTAAAAGCACTCATGAACACACACATATATGCAAACTATGCTTGAAAATAAGGAAAACGGGCATGCCCCCCAGCATGGTGTCTCAAATCGAGGAACATGCCCCCTAAGCTTCAGTCCATTGGAAATGGAGTGAAGGTTTGACACAAGAGATTTGATCTAATGTTAACAAAACTCGAATTGAACAGGCCCGTGTTTCATTATTTTAATGAGGTTGACACACCTAAAAAACTATCCTCAAACAGCTTGTTTCATTGTTTTAGGAGCTTGAAACAAGTGGAGGAACTATGCTCCGACAGACTTGATTTCATTTTTTAAGGAGCTTGATGCAAGGAAACAAACCATGCTCTGACAGACTTCCCGTCATGATGAACAAGAAGTCATGGTTTCCAAGAGTCCCGCACCAGGTGGGAGAACGACATCTTGGAAATCAGGACCCAATGCCCCCAGTACACGATGCACGATGGCGTCATCACTGAGTGCGGGCACGGGGTAGGTAGCCACATAGTTGACCTGCGGTGGGGCAGATACAACGGGTGGATAAAAACCAGGAGGGGGTGATGGCGGGCCAGTTGCGACATCAGGACCAAAGAACGAAAGCTGATCAATGGTCACGATCCGTCCTTCATGCGAAAAACAGGCCACACGAAAAAGGGAGGAGACGAGCGCTCCCATGGCATAGGTGTAATCGCGCCCCAGGAGTAGATTAAAATCCAAGGGGCCTGGAACGACCATCACGTCCATATGGACGGTTTTACCTCCCAAAGTAATAGGTAACCTTGGAGGATCCCCAATGGTTGACTCGTCCTTCTGTTAAAAGTCAGCAGATTCTGCGTAACAGGTGCAAGCGGTGGTGAGCCGAAAGCTTGCCAGGTAGTTGAGGATAGAATACTAACAGAGGCGCCTTCATCTATAATGGTTTTGGGTACGACCAGACCAAGAGCCTGTACTGTGATCTCGAAAGGCACATAAGACGGAAGGCGGAATCCTGCAAATCGACTCCAATCAAAGGAGGCGACCAGACTACTCGGAGGGGCTACCATCGAACTGAGAAGGTCTTCCCCTGGTGTTACGGAAGAAGAAGCATCCTCCATAACCTCTATCTCGAAGGCGGGAGGGGTATCCTCCGGAGCCTCCATCATGGGAGGCGGAGGAGCAGCTTCTTGAAGTACAGGGACAGGAGAATCTTTCTCCAAGTCTGAAGAATCTGAAGAAATCAGAAGGAAATGGGGGGTGTGAGATCCACTCTCAATGGAAAATACCTGGTGCACCGTAGAAGGGGCCAACTCAACCGATCCCACGACTAATGGTTGGTCAGGGACGGATTCTTGAATCCGAATTTCTGAGGGAGTGGGATCGACCAAAGATGATTTTTGACCAATCGTATCATCAATAGGTGGAAGACTCAAAGAGAGATGCTTATAACCAGCTGGGAGGCGTGGTGTGGAAACAACCAGGTTGTCCAACACTCACTTGGCTTCATCCATATAAGGACAAAGGTGAATGGCATGGTGCCCTTCACACAACTTACAGGGATTGGTGATCTTACCCTGCTTCTTAGGAGCCTTATCAACACCAGTTGAAGACGTGCCCCCAACCTGGCTCCCGGAAGTCAAAGGCAACAGCGGAGGGCCGTTGGACCGTGCTTCAAGCACCTTGGGAATGCCAGGGCAGTCTCGAAGAAGATGGTCTCCCGTGCACAACATGCAGGGGAACTTGACTTTCCGTGGAGGGTTGGAAGGTATATCAAGAGGAGATGTTTCAGAAACAGTAGTGGTAGCTTTAGCCTCTCTTTTATCGGACTTCTTCTTTGTCTTCTTCTTCTTCTTCTTAGCCACCTGGTTACTCGAATCCAGACTTTCACCAGGCGAAGTAGAAGAGGAGGACACAGAAACAGGCGAAGAAGGGGAGAGGCTCACCTTGGAATCAACATGATGTTGTTCAGGTGGAGGAACTGATTGAACAGTAGCGGAGATATTCGGGACCACAGAGATTGAAAACAACCAAACAGGCAACCCAACGGTTAACCCGGGAAGGGACAACGTTGCCATGTAAGGAGCACCAACATTCCCAAAAGGAGGAAACTGACCAGGATTCCCTTCCGAGGGGATTCCTTGGTTGGTAAACTCCAAAAAAGTTGCCATCAAAACTCAAAACCACACACGGGCTGAAAAAGAGTCAAGACACACGATCAAACGGTCAACAAGCAAAATCTAACAGGGCGTGTAATCGTGGGTGATTAATTTTTACCACATTGAAAAATAAGAAACTTCACCATTTCATGTTTTAAGAGTCGAGAAACGGTCAAAAAGGTGACTCTATCTCTTTAAGATTTGACACAAGCGTGAAAGGACAAGCGCTTGGCGATCTTTTCAAATTTAGGGAGTCAGAAAAGATCAAATGACTGCTCAGGAATACTAGGCAAAATGGTGTACCAAATAACCGTGAACTGTGATATACACCTTGGTTTCAATAATGAAAGAGAAATCAACCAAGGACTTTCCGTACATGCAGGCAATCTCCCCGAATGTTGTGTTCGGTGTATCACGGATATAGGGCGGCAGACTCGGCTTCCTACGGATAAAGGATTGAAACCTAGTGGGGTCTCCCTTTATATACGCGACGGTACGGGGAGAACAAGTCCGTACTAGCGCTGTCTAAAGCCAAGAGGCGAACGACAGCTACTAGGTTTTAAGACGCCAGAACACGTCTCTAGCCTAGACCTCTAAATATGTTTCGTTAGATTTCAATGCTGCCTTAGTGTAAATTGAGTAGATTTTAAAGTTGATCTTCAATTACATTTCAGTTTTCAGGCCCTAACGAATGTGCTGTCTCAAAAATCTCCTAAATGCAAGACTACATGCCACAGTACATCATTTCGTTTGATGAAAACTAGCTACAAAAGAGTTGAGAGCTTTTACACAAACAAAATGATCAGAAGACAATCAATGATATCTCTAATGCAAATAATGAAACTAAAACTTTTCTTTCAGATTCACTAATTACTAGTAAAATGAAAATATTTCAATTTGCACTAATCAACCAAAAGAAAAAGAGAATTTTTTTTTTTTTCAATGTTTGATAGCTAAATGCACTAAACAAACCGAAAACAAACGAAAATCAATTCGAGAAATGATATTAAGAGAGTAAAACAAGCGAATTTCACTCAATGGCACAAACAATCAGATCTCAAATCGACCAAAGTCTCTCAAAACCAAAAAAAAGTCCCAAAGGCTCCAATGGACCGCGTGATCTAGGCCCAAAGCAAGACCAAATGAAATTTGAGTGAAGAGAAGAAAAATCACCCAAAAATCGCAACGAAACGGTGAACAACCACTAAGAGACTGCAGAGGAGAAATCAAAGAATTGACTGGACTAACATAACACCAAAACTCCTAAGGAGGGCTCGACACACAAAGCCACTAGATGCCCTAGGGCTTAAAACGTGAAATCGATGGAGAAAAGCAAAAAACTAAAGGATGAAGGCAAACTCCCAGTCAAACAGGACTCCAACACACTCAGGTAGCCGAAAAACCAAAAAGAAACACATTGAACAGACCCAGAGAGCTCAAAACTGAGCGAACTCTAATGCCTCACAGGAGTGGCGCGACTGTGAGGTTGTAACTAGCGCCAAAAAGCAATTGGCGCGAGTAATACATAAGCAACCTGTGCCAATTGGCGCGACTGTCAAGCTAAAAGGTTGTTGTGTAACCAACTCCAAAAATAGAAGAAATGAGATATCAATGCCTTAGAAATAAGCCACTTCGAGGGGGCAACCTCCGATACATTACATGAATGAACAATTCTTGGATGATACAATTTACAAAACCTTCTTTCTATATATAGGAGTCCATGGGGCCATAATGTAATCCTAGTGGGCCACAATGTAATCTTAGCCGACCTAACAATAATAATTTAAGGGCACAATAATAACAAAATGGGGGTTACAAGGGTACAATAATAACAATAAGGGGGTTACACTAACAACAATAAGGGACTATACTAGTAATATAGGGACCTAACATGCCCCTCTCCTTGAAAAAAGTGTTGTCCTCAATGCTTGAGTAGCTCTGGGTGCTTCTGTATAAAATTCTCATCCTCCCATGTAGAATCTTCAGTGGGTAAGTTCTTCCACTTGATGAGATACTCTGAAATTGATCGATTCCGTAGTTGTCGAGTGCTTGTTTCTGTGACCGCTTCAGGTTCCAATATGATTTTCCTTCCTCATCAAGTTCTGGAAATATTGTTTGAACTAGAAGATTTTCACCTATAACCTTCTTTAAGCATGAAACATGGAAAACTGGATGTACTCGCGAAGAAGCAGGAAGCTCCAATTTGTATGCCATAGTACCAATCTTTTGCAACACCTTGTAAGGACCATAGTACTTTGGCGATAATTCATTATCCTTCTTAGCTTGCTTGAGGGACATTTGTTTATATGGTTGTAGCCGTAAAAATACCCAATCTCCTACATCAAAAATTCTCTTGCTGCGATGTTGATCTGCCTATTGTTTCATTCGATTTTGTGCCAAATTAAGGTTATCCTTTAAGATTTGGAGAACTTCTTGCTGATGCTCGATGTGATCTTCGACTGCTTGAACCTTCGAATTTTCCCTTAAAGATGATGTAATCGATGGTGGATGATATCCATAAAGTGCCATAAATGGGGTCATTTTGGCTGCAGTATGGAAGGAAGTGTTATACCACCATTCAGCGAGAGGTAACCACTTGACCCATTGTGTTTGTTTATCAGATACAAAACAACGAAGATATCCTTCCAAACATTTATTTACTATCTCTGTTTGACCATCAGATTTAGGATGATAAGATGAGCTATGAGCTAATTGAGTACCCAAACAAGAAAATAACTTCGTCCAAAAATTTCTCGTAAAAATGGGATCTCTGTCGCTCACAATAACCCTTGGGCTTCCATGTAGCTTTTGAATTCTGTCCACAAATGTAGTAGCAACTGTACTTGCTTTAAATGTATGAGATAATGCAAAAAAGTGTGCATACTTGGTAAGTCTATCAACTACCACCATGATGACATTCTTGCCTTTGGACTTCGGTAAACCTGTGATAAAATCCATTGAAATCTCCTCCCAACGTTGACTTGGAATGGATAAAGGTTGTAGAAGTCCAGGGGTCTTAATTGTCTCCACTTTATTCTGCTGGCAAACCAAACATTCCGCCACAAACTTTTGAATATCAGATTTAAGGCCATCCCAAAAAAAATCTTTCTTCACCCTGTGGTAAGTTTTTAAAAATCCTGAGTGTCCTTCTAAAGGAGAAGTGTGCAATTCCAGAAGAATCTTTTGTTTCAGTTGGGAATTCTTACAAAGATATAAGCGATCTTTGTACCATAAGGAATCATTTTTCCAACTAAATTTATCAGATGTACTAGGATCTTGCTACAACTTTTGAATGAGTGTCCATACACCTTTTTCCTTCTTCCATTCATCTCTTGCTTCGGTTATCCAATCCGATTGGATAATAGAAATGGCACAAAGCAATGCTTCCACCTCTTCATTCTTTCTTGAGAGTGCATCTGCAACAACATTAAGCTTTCCTTTTTTGTAGATTATTTCAAAGTCATAACCCAACATCTTTGTGACCCATTTTTGCTGCTCTTCTGAAGATAGTCTTTGTTCCAAAAGTGTTTAAGACTATCATGATCAGTTTTTACCTTGAAGTTTCTTCCCATTAGGTAAGTTCGCCATTTCTTTAGTGCATGCAGTATTGCTAACATTTCCTTCTCATAAATAGGTTTCTGTAAATACTTTCCTTTGATTGGACGACTTTCAAAAGCAATGGGTCTTCCTTCCTGCATTAAAACTGCACCAATTCCATTTTCTGAGGCATCACATTCCACAATAAAGGTTTTTGTGAAGTCTGGTGTAGCTAAGACTGGTGCTAGGCACATTGCCTCTTTAAGACGTTCAAAGGCCTTAGTTGCTTCAAGAGTCCATGAAAATACATCTTTCTTCAATAATGTTGTTAGAGGTGCTGCTATTCTCCCATAATTCTTAACAAACTTGCGATAATACCCTGTTAACCCGAGAAATCCTCGCAACTGCTTTATGGTTGTGGGGACTTTCCATTCCATAATGGCTTTAATTTTGTTAGGGTCTACTTTAACACCCTCGTGAGATACAATATGACCCAGATATTCCACCTCTTGTACTCCAAAGAAACATTTGGATTTTTTTGCATATAATTGTTTCTCTTGCAATAGTTTGAGCACCATTTCAACATGTTCAACATGATCCTTCCAAGACCTGCTGTATATTAGTATATCATCAAAAAATACTAGCACAAATTTTCTAAGGAAGGGTTTGAAAATGGAATTCATCAACCCTTGAAATGTAGAAGGTGCATTGGTAAGGCCAAAGGCATGACCAAAAATTCATAGTGACCCTCATGAGTTCGAAACACTGTTTTTGGAATATCTTCAGTCTTCATTCTAATTTGATGATATCCTGAACGAAGATCCAACTTGGTAAAATAAATTGCTCCATGTAATTCATCCAATAATTCATCAATCACAGGAATGGGAAATTTGTCTTTAATGGTGAGCTTATTGGGCTCCCTATAATCTGGACACATTCGCCATGATCCATCCTTCTTGTGTACCAATACTACAGGAGCAGAGAAAGAACTTTGACTAGGTTGAATTATACCCGCCTCTAACATTTCTGCAATCATACGTTCAATTTCTCTCTTTTGGAAGTAAGGATATCTATAGGGCCTGATGTTTGGAGGAACACTTCCTGGAATCAAATGAATAGCATGATCATGATCACGAATAGGTGGGAGTCCTTTGGGAGTTTCAAACACCTTGGAATGATTGTCCAAGACTTGTTGGAGATTTGCAGAAATAGATGATTTTGATGTCGGAACTTCTAGTGAGCATAATTGTGCAATTACGCCTCGGTGTTCTTTCTTTAGAATCTTTGTCATGACATTAGAGCTTATTATCCTTCCTGTCTTCCCTTCAATACCCCGTAATTCGACTTCCTTTCCTTCTGAAAAAAATTTCAAGAAAAGTTCTTGAAAATTAAAAGCTACCGTCCCCAAAGATTGTAACCATTGTACTCCTAGTACAACATCAGCACCTCCCATAGGAATGGAAAGCATTGGACTTGTCAACACATATTTCCCCATGGTTAGCTTGATATTATGGCATTTTTCAGAGCAATTTATAGTTCCTCCATTTGCAACCGTCACTTGACATTCTGGTGCTGGGTATAGGAAACAATTTAATTCCTTGGCTACCTTACAATGAATAAAATTATGGGTGCTACCGGAATCAATCAACACTATTACCCTTTTCTTCTTGATTTGTCCTACTATCTTGAGAGTTTGAGTAGTGGTAATTCCGGCCAGTGCATTACATGATATGGTCGGATTCATTTCTTCCTCTTCTATGGCTGGTTCCTGGTGTATATCCTCTTCTTTTTCATTTTCTTTTTCTTCTTCACAATCTATGTAAAATAATTTCTTTTCAGCACACTTATGACCTTTAGTGTATTTGCTATCACAACTGTAGCAAAGCCCTTTTGCTCTTTTTCTTCCAATTGTTGTGGTGTCAACCTTGTAGGTTGTGGAAATCTAGGCGTAGAAACACTTCCTTCTTTATAGAATTGAGTGGTAGGCTTCCTTGTCGCCATAATTTTACATTCAACTTTTCTTGCCAACCTGAATGCCTTCTCCAATGAATCGGGTTCCAAAACATGAACTTCATGTTGGATGTTATCCTTTAGAGTACCTAAGAAGAGATCAATCCTGTGTTCCTCTGGAATATTAGTTACCCTTATATTCAATTTTTGGAAGTCCTCAATGTGCTGCCCCACTAAACCCTTTTGTTTGAGATTTATCGATTGGCTAAAGAAGGTGTTGCTCTTTGTATCCTCATAATGTGCTATCATTTCCTCCGTAAAAATTGACCAAGTGACAATTTTTTTACGGGAGCAAAGCCATTGATACCATACAAATGTATTTTGTTCTAAATGTAAAGTTGCAATCCGTACCTTTTGTGTGTTTTGTACGTTATGGAGATCAAAATATTGCTCCATCTGTAGTATCCATGTTACAGGATCCTTTCCATCAAACTTCCTCATATCCATCTTTGGAATATGGTG
This sequence comes from Pinus albicaulis, assembly GCA_034641835.2. Classification (NCBI taxonomy): domain Eukaryota; kingdom Viridiplantae; phylum Streptophyta; class Pinopsida; order Pinales; family Pinaceae; genus Pinus; species Pinus albicaulis. Next base: position 1,600,658,060 of record CM076582.1, read on the forward strand.
GTTCTTCCCGCCAACATTAGAATTTATGAAATCACAATTAACATTTATTTTGTTCTCATCATGAGGTTCTTCTACTATCTTTTCACCATTAGGAAACCTTTCTTGTATAAACTTTGTCAAACCTTCCATGTCTGCTTTTAGAAAATTCTTCATGTTTTCCATTTTCTCATCAATCTTAGCTTCCATGTCATCAATCTTAGCTTCCATGACCACTTCCATGCCATCCATCTTAGCTTCCAAACCAATCATCTTAGCTTCCACGCCTTTCTTCAAACCATCCATCTTAGTTTCCACGCCTTTCTTCAAAACTTCCATTTCATTTTTTGTTGTTCTTTGCGAGAGCAAAATTTGCTCTTGTAATTTTGATATGTCATGTTGCCATTCTTCATCTTCATGAGTCATAGTAGAGCCTTCTGAAGGCTTAATGGGTGTTGAATTCTTTTTAGGGGCCATTTTAGAATCAAATACTGATATCTATTCTACAATATGCCCTTGGGATCAATTTAACTTGATTATTCAAACAAGACTTGTGCAATTTGAAAAAAATACACACCTTTTTCTTGCTTTGAGGAGCTCGATATTGAAATTGTATTATCTCTGTGATTGCAGATCTTCAATATCTGAAATTCAGCACTGTAGTATCCCTCTGAATTTTATTTTGAATGACACAGGTATGACCTGATTTGGATTCTCCAAGACAAAGTTGTGTCCAATCTTCCACAATGACCTAATTATGGACTGGTTCAGTAGAGCGAACTTGTACGACTTGCCACATGTCACTGTTTCATCCTTTGTCTCTGAAATTGATAGCCAATAAACTACAGTCTGTGTGCTTGCGACCACTTTTTACGGTACTCCAATCCGATGCCCAGAGAGAGAGTTATTGAAATTTTCCCACGATCACCTCTTTGAGATGCAATTCAAGAGCCTGAAAAAGCACTACCTTCCACAGATCATATCTCCAAAAATATTGCGAACCAAGCTCTAAAATTTTTTTGATGAATTTCCTCAGGATTTCAGCTTCGCACCATATGAATTTCAGATTCTGAACCTTCGTAGAAAAAAATTTATAGCGAAAATGCCACAATGACCTGTTTAGGAGCTTGAAAAAAGACCTAACTTCCACAGATGATATCTCCAAAAATATTGCGAACCAAGCTCTGAAATTTTTAGAAAAACTTCCTCAGGATTTCGGCTTCACACCCTAAAAATTTCAGCTTCTGAAAATTCGTAGAACAAAAGTTATAGCAAAAATTCCACGATGACCTGTTTGGAGCAGCGAAACCCTAGAATCCCAAGCTCTGATACCAAATGTTGTGTAACCAACTCCAAAAATAGAAGAAATGAGATATCAACGCCTTATAAATAAGCCACTTCGAGGGGCAGCCTCAGATACATTACATGAATGGAGCAGTTCTTGGATGATACAATTTACAAAACCTCCTTTCTATATAGGAGTCATGAGACCATAGTAATCTCAGTGAACGACCACAATGTAATCTGTGCGACCTAAAAATAATAATTTAAGGAGCACAATAATAGAAAAATGAGTTACAGGGTACATCAAATGAGGACTAAACTAGTAATATGGGGCTAACACCATCGCGATATCAAGTTTCTCGACCAAAATAAGACTACTCTAGAAGTAAGTCAATGATATCATTGACCAAACAGCGACAAAGAGCCCGGCCCGAGAAGGCTGGCAAGCAGAAGAAACGTGGCTCAAGTCAGCAGACCAATCCAAACCTGGGCAGTCCCCAGGCATTAGCCAGTGTTGAGGAGGGTAATCCCTCTGTGGATGGAGGAAGTCCCTACTATCCGAACGGGTCTAGTAACAATCATCAATCGGCGCAAGTTCCTAGTGCGTAAGCAGACCAGCGATGGAAGGCCTCCCGGAGTCCAACGCTATGATTCGTAGAAGAGGCAGTGTTCCAGGTTCTCGACTCGGCGGATCCACGATCCCCAGATCTCAGTGAATGGACACACACGCATGCCAAGAGCAATGCAGTCACAAAGTATAAAATCCAGAATACGCTATATGCTCGATCAAGGATATAACTTCAGCATCATTATCATGGTAAACAGACAGAGTCATAACCGGTAGTCATTCATTAATAAACAATCGAAAGAGAGTACAACCAATGTTCTGACGCTGAGGTCTCCTTCGGAGGGGTCTCCAGTAGTACACGTCTCGCAAAGCCTGCCAAGGATGGGACAAGCCTCTCTTAGAGTCTCTCGACGATAGTCTCCTTGCTTGAGTCTAGCCTTAAGGGAAGAATGAGGGCTCTTGCAGCATTAAGGCTCTTGGGAATTTGAGAACTTGGAAATTCAAAACTTGGGCACTTCAAGACTAGCTTGCAATGGCAATGAGCAAGCTTTTATAGATGGAGGAAGGGGATTTGGGATCCCCTATAATTGTGGGATGGGCCCTATCTTCAAGGAAGCTTCCATGAGAGGTGGCAAACCACTTCCCCTTCATGGAAATCCCGGAGCCAAACCTCCCAACTCAAGATAGATAACAGTTTCTGAGTCTGTTGAAACGAAACTTCCGCCATTTTATTTTAAAAAACACTCCTTAAATTGGCTGGCGCGACTGCAACTCTGGGACAGAGCGCCAGTTGGCGCGGCCTCTTTGTAGGATTTTCCCCATTGGCGTGAGTGATGAATTGGCTGCACGCGCCAATGCAAAAAGGGATGTTTTTATGGTTTTTTGCAAGGAGATGTCTTCAGGGCAATTGAAGCTCATATTTAGAGGAATGCAATGATAGTGGTTTCAAGGCATGACATTGCTCACAGGTCACAAAATGGGCCCTCCAATGTGCGGGAAGGGGAATGGTAGGGATGGTGACAAATTACTGTGTAACACCTTGCAACTACCTTTGTAACTATCTCTCGAGTATTTGGCTGATTTGGCTGCACCTTGCTAATATTGAACTCACGTACCTTTTGTATCATGACTATTTATCCTCCTACTTAATACTTGGGTTCTTGTAGCAAAGGTGATGTTTCAACTAAGGAATCCTATGCACAACAATTGGATCTGCTCTACTGATCAAGCCTTCCTTGGCTAGATCTAGATTTTCTTGATGCTTGTTCCTCGAACCTTGCCCGATCTAACATACTGAAGTTTCATACTCCTCATCTTGGAGGTACTGCTGCTATCCGTGAAAATTCATCATCCAACCTAGCATTGAAATCCTCAATATTTTCTAAAGCAACTGTCTGCTTCCCCCTTTTGTCCTTATTCCTCCAACTTACAATGGCTGACATAGTGACCAAGTTCACTACAACCAAAACAATTGACCTTCGATAGTTCCTTCTTCTTCTTTTCTCCTTTCAATTTTTTTCCCTGGATGTGACCCTTCTTTTCTTTCCCTTTACCTGCAAGAGAAATTTTCTCCTCCTCCTTCACATTCACTGTCTCTCTACTGCCACTAGAAGTGTCGTTGACCAAGTTCATCCTCAACACCTCCTAAGTGAAAGCACTACATAGGCATTCGCAATCTGGAAGCTTGTCCCGCTCAGAGATCACCTGGAAAAACGTACGCCATTCCTCGGTAAACCAATTTAGTGTTATACACACGAACGCGTCGTCTGGTGGCTTCTCTCCTACTATAGTTAGTTCATATCTAACAAACTAAATCTTGGTGAGATAGGTGGTCACATCCTCGCCCTTCTGCATTTTCACCATCCTCAACTTCTCCTTGAGGATCATATTTTGGTTCTTTGACGTATCCTAGTAAAGTTTTACGATGGCATCCCACATCTCCTTCATGGTTCCCTTCTCTGTGATGTGTGGAACGATATGATCCCTGACACCATCAAGGGTCATCCTCTTTTCCATGGAATTATCCCTCCTGTATTCATGGAACTAGATGGGATATGTTGGCACAAATATCATTGCTGTAGCGAACTACTTCAAACCATTTTCATCTAACAAAAAACATCCTCACCTTCCATATTGCAAAGTTGGAGCCTCCATCCAACCTGTCTTGATCTCTTAATCTCTCTGTGAACATCTTTGAAAAAAATTGTGAACTCAAATACACTGGAGTAATCAATAAATTGGGTCAAAACCCTTGTTTTTTTTTTCTCTTATTTTCCCTGTGCTGATCTGCTACTACAAAACAATTTTTGTACAAGCCCTATCCGCTAGATATGCTTTGTGAAATATGATCTACCTTTGTAAATCCTTTCTGGTAACCTCACTTTCTTTTTCTACTCACTAAGAAAACTCACACTTCCTTTGGATCACTTCCCTGAATGGAAATCGAAGTGCTGCCTCTGGAATACATTGGATGATTGACCTATGCAAATCTACTCTTCAGTGCTTTGATCTCCCTCTGATCTGCACCAACTTCACTCTAGAGCCTCTCTAATTGAATTTAATTTTATACCATGTGAAATTTCCATGATTTTATCTAATGGGTATTATTCTCCTAAATTACGTAGTTTATTTGTCTTTTATAAATTAATTTATGGAGAACAATGAATAATCCACTAGTGTAAATATTCACAAATAAAAACACTACGAATAATAAAATACTAGAACTGAGAAAATAATGCACACATACAACAAATATGATACCAATGTTTTAGGACAAATATTCATGGAAAAACCCCCAATGGAAAACCGGTTCAGCAAATGAGGGTTATATTATTAATTCTTCAACAAATTAAAGAGTACAATGATATACTTGCCGAAGATTGGAAAATCTCCGAAATTTTTTCTCGCTTGCTCCAACTGGAAAATCGATATGGAAACTCATTGTTTCCTCTGCAAAAACCAACTTAACGTCCTTCAGTAATTCACACTCCCTCCTTCTCTGCGCAATAGAAATTGGAAATGCACACTGGCTAAACTGAAACTCAAGCTACTACTGGAAAGATGATATTGCAACCCCATCATCTACCTGCAACTCACTCTTCCTCTAGAAACTGTTTCGAATAATCAGAAATTGATTTGATGCTCAGATACGTGCATTGGAGAATTCATATGAGTTATCTATAGATACTTTCAGCCTCTCTTTGACTTTTAGAATACTCTAAATCTCTGTGGAAATATGCCCTAGAAATATTCTCTCCAATTTCAGTTGAAACCCTTACTATCGGTGTCTCCTTAGCTTCAACTTCAACCTTGCTGAATCACTACAACTTGGCAAGTTGAACTGCTATGTGATTAATTGTTTTCTCTCCAAAACCCATCAAATTTCTCCTATAATCTTCTGTTGGGCAAGCAATTTCCATGATCACATCTCAATCGATGCCAATGATCATCTTGACTTCGTCAATTGACATTTCTGGAAGTCTCTAGAGAAAATTCAACCTCCCTTAATTAATCTGATTTAATTAAAAAAATTTCCTAAGTTAAACTTACGAAATATTTAATTATAGTATAATTAATCTATTTTGGGTCTTTCTAAGGTTTTTCTCGCGAAACGGTTTATAGGTTTTTGAGACCTTGTGTTCCTTAGCCTCTTAGACACCATAGAGACTAGAACACATGTCTGCTACTACCTCAAAAAATAACATTACAATGTGTTACCTCAACCACACAACTATTGCCAAGGGATCACCCATATCAGTCAACCAACCAATATGCTAATGTAGGAAAGTGACAAGGGAAATTGGTCACTCCTCAAGGAAATCGTGACCCAGCTCTGACTTGTCACATAGTTTATCGAGATAGCATGTGATCGGGATTTATGTAGGAACACAACAGACTACAATATAACCATAAACACAGAGATGTAGCGGAAATAATGCTTCATTTTATTAAAATCAAATGGCTGAAATAGGCTTACAAACATAATGGAAATTAGCTAGGGCGCTGGTAGCTTATCTCTGAGAAGATATGTGGCAGGCGCAGGCCTCTGAACTGTGTTACATGAGGCTCGAAGGCCTATTATAGACATAATGGAAATAAATGAGCTAGGGTACTGGCAACAGATGTGACGACTACTAGCCCATGAACTGTGTTACAATGAGGCTCGAAGACCTATTTTTTGTTGAGAAACAATGTAAAACCTGAAACTTCCAAAAACCTAACCCTAGGAGATGAAGCGCCAAAAATGTAGGGCCCGTTTGGGTAAATTGGTGTTTACTTCCCAGGGACGTAACTTTGGCATAAGATCTTCGTTTGACGTGCTCAATAACTCGTTAGAAAGATATTTCCAAGGACTACAACTTTTGGTGTGAGCAACATCGGTTCATAGAACCATGTTGCTCCCGGTTTTCCCAAAAAATGTCGTTTAGGGCCTCAAAACAGCTCTGGAGTTTCAGGACTCGAAAAAACTACTAAATATAGTAAGATGTGATGCAACTTGAAAACAGAAAGAACTGATGGTGGGGGTTCAAATGGAATAGGTGGGTGGCCACCAATATCCACCTGGATCATTAATGCCCCAAAATGGCTCTGGGCATGCAGGACTCGAAAACCTACTAAAACTAGTACGCTGTTGGAAGTGAAAAGCTGCAAGAATTGATGTTGCGGGTCCAAATCGAATAGGTGGGTGACCAGCAATATCCACCTGGATCATTCCTCCCTCCTTAGGAAGAAATGGTCTCCATTGCGTTAAGTTCCTCCATGGGGGGGGGGGGGGGATTCTGCTGAACTTGGTAGTGGATTTGTCCAGGATGTCGCGGACTTGTTGGCAGACGTGCTAGATGTAGATGTGCCGCTGATGGACAACCATTGAAGCATCTGGGAAAATTTATCCATCATCGCGTTCCTCGGTTTCTCGAGGGCCTCCTCAAACAAGATTTTGATAGGAGCTTCTGCTCCCTCGTCTTTATTTCCTTCTGCCATGGGGGGTCATCAAGGTTTGCGAGGCTGATCTTGGAAGGGTGCAACTAGATCGAGTCGGAACTCCTTATACCCTGACTGAAAATATAACCATAAACACAGATATGCAATGGAAATAATGCTTTATTTTATTAAAATCAAATGACTGAAACAGGCTTACAAACATAATGGAAGCTAGCTAGGGCGTGTTAGCTCTCTGTAATTTTCTAGATTGATTGAGATACAAATGGACAGGGGTAACATCAAACCAAGCTATGGAATCCAAGGACATTGCCTTCCTGGATTCAGAGAGGGATATCTCTATTAGGTGCAAAGGTGTAAACTTGTTTGCTGATTAGGGTTGAGTTTAGGCTAGTTATGAAATATTGGGTTTGTTGATTGTTTTTTTTTGGTTGGGTATGATGCTTAGATAGACTAGATAGAAACAAGGAAAACTTCAAGTCATTGGGAAAATGAGTCTAAAAAGGTCATGATAGGTTCATTAACGGATTAGGGAGTATTGTAGGGAAAATCTAGCTTGGTTGGTGGATCTTTGAGGTTTGAAGGATCATGAGATGGACATTAATTTTGAGAAACAAAGTTTGACAAAGAGTAGTAAAGAATTCTCTATCATATAATTAAACAAAGGGATTTAGAATAATCATAAGCATAGAGAGAAAATCAAAGGTAGATCAAACCCTAAACTCTTTGATTCAGACTTAAAGCAGATAATTATCCAAGACAAACATTCAAATGAAATATAGAAAGGTAAGAAACTTATTTAACTTTCAATGATTTCATCATTAAAGACATAAAACATTTAATATGCACAAATAACTATAATCAGAGAATGAGAGAAACCTGAACATCCAATATTATAGCTATGAAGGTCCTTTAAAACAATTAGTTAAGTAAATGCAAAGATCAGGATTGAAACAAACTTCTTTGACAAACCTAAGTAATGATGCTTTAAATAGATGACTTCAAAAATAGTGTTCTTAGTGGCAACAAGAAGTAGGGCTAGCCATAAATCATGTTGGATACCATATATTTTAAACCATTCAAGAAATAAACAAGCTTAGGAGATCCTTAGAGAGCAAAGAAGGATTCTCTAACATGTCCTAGCCGAAGAAAACATTAAGGCAGTGAAGAACAAACAGACCTAAGGTGCCATTAGAAAACATTTCTTAGTCTAAATTCTTTATCCTACTGCAACATAGAAAGATGGAAACACAATGATAAACTAGAAAATATAAACAAAAAGAAACACTTCACCATCAACCAGATTCATGGATCCTGCAACTAGTCCTCCTCCATCAACAAACAAACCATGGCATTCATAAACTCCAAGACATCAAGTTCTTTTCAAATTCCAAGGGACTATGTATTACTTCAGAATCAGTCATCAAAATCCAACCCAATACATAAGAGCCTCATGCTCTATTTATGGAGCAAGTGAGGAGGTGGAAACCATAAGAGGCTTCCAGAAACCCTAATTCTGTCATAAATGTCATTTATGTGCTTAATGACCATGCAAGGCCTAAGAAACATAATATCTAAGCTAATAAATGAAAAATAACATAATATAACTTCTCAATCAAATCTGGAGTGATTTGCAGAAGAAAATATAAAAAAATCATTTTTCTATTCATTTGTGTGTTTTGTTGACTTTTTGGCAAAAGACAGTCCAATTGCACAATGCCACTTTTGCAGAAAATACGCTGTTTTGCAACCAAGTTTTGGACCACTTCCCGATGTTGGATTTGGCCCCATGACGGCTCGTTGGAAATCCTGAAGAGTATAATTTCCAAAAAATATTGTGGTTTTCTAATCCAACTCCTATAACCTAGTAAAAAATTCAAAAACCTTCAGACTGTCATTTGTGCAGCACCAAGGTAGAAAGATACTCATAGTGCTGAGCTTATTTGTTTTCCTATCTATCCTAATCTAACCTATACATGATATACATTCAGCTGGTGAACTCAATTTTCCAATACATCCAATCAAGCAGATGATTCCATGAGGGATCTTGGTTTAGCTCATTGACGGTGCTGACAAAATTAAAAGGCCACTCCCACCTCACTTGTGTTTGAACTGTAGTGCTTAAAATTTTTCTTACACTTTGCAACAAACTGCTCTTGACATAACATGCTCTTCTTTTAGATGCCTCTAATAAATCAGCAAAGGGATCTTGAAACAATACCTGAATGTGAGAATTTGGAAAATAAGCTTGATCTAGGACTGCTTCTTCCTCTACTTGGCTAAGCTTGGGACTTCTTTGGGAAATAAACTCCTTCTCTTCCTCATGATCATCTGCACTGTTAGACTCAACATATATTGCCATGTTGTCCTCTAGTAAACCTGGTTGAAAAGAGCCATAGCTGTTCTCTTTCTCTTGTGAAGGCTGGACATAGGGCTAAATGTGGTCTTTGTTGTTGAAATCAATACCCAAGGATTGCTGACTTCTGATTGCATTAAGGTTGTCTTCGATGAACTAAAAGGAAGTAAAAAAAAGAGGTAAAGACCCGTCCCTCTCTCCCAAAATTTATGCACTTTCTTCTTCTCTATCATAGCTGAGTGGTATTTGTTGATCATTGTATTTGAGCTGTTGAAAATGACTGTCTTTTTCCCACAAAATAATCATTGATTGTTCTGTAGTGTTATCTTGAGTCTGGAAAACATAATCATCATCATATTGATCATATTTGGGCAGCTTATTCATAGGAGGAATGTCATCCATTATGCACACTTGATATGAAAAGGAGAGTATTCATGGCCAATATCTTCTCTTTTAGCCATTTGAAATGACTCGAAGCACAAGGGTAGGGACTCAAGAGGTGCTGGCTCATCTTCCATTTTTGGTTTTGTAATCCAAACAGTCATACCAAGATGATTTGAGGGGAGAAATTTTGGATTTGAAAAAAGGTTTGTATTATCCATTTCCTTCCTTACTGATTCTTTAGAGCATTCTACCTTGTTTCAATTTTCAATTTTCTTGTAATACTCTCTTAATAGTGAAGCACAAGATGTAGGAAGGCATATAGTACTCACTTGACAACTTTCCGCATCTTCCCCTTTGCAACCTTCGTCAGCCAGTATGTTTTGATAGATATCTTTGCATTGAAATGACTAATTTGGTTCCTCCCAAGGAAATGATACCAACTACTCTGAATAATCAGCGCCAACCTCAACCTTGTACTCTTCCTCTTTCCTGCCAAGTATATGCATCATTTTGCTGATTGTATCTGTCAACATCTCTAGCTTTACCTCTGAAGAAGTCAGTTTCTCTTGAGGTGATTTGTCCTTCCTTATTTCTTCTAACTTTTCCTCTCTTTCCATTATGTTGAATTCCAAAGTAATTTCCATATTTTGCATTTCTTCCAGGTTTGAAGGGTCTTTTTCTCTTATCTGGAATTGCATCTCTGGGTCAAAAGTACTTGGGTAGTGCAAGAGAGCCCCCCCTAAAGGTGGCTTTATCTTAGTAGGTATTGCATTGTATACCTTATTGAAACTGGCTAAAAAATCTTGAACTGTCTCCCCTGGTTGTCTTTTTAAATGCTTGTATTCCTCTATGATGAGAACTTCATTTACCATGATCACCCACCTATCTAGGAAGACTTGAGTGAATTGATGAAAATTGATAATGCTTGCAGTGGGAAGGTCCTTAAACCAACTCTTAATTTTTCCTTGTAATGATAAGGAAAAAATTCTAATATGAACATCATATTCTTCTATTTCAAAAGGGTCAAGTAAATTCTCAAGATTTTGAATGTGTTCTTCAGCGGTGACTTTTGAGCTTTCTCCATCAAATCTGGGTAGTTTATTTGCAAGATTTGCAGGGAGGGATTGGAAGATAGGAGGTAAAATCAGAGGCTTGTATCTTTATGGGACTTTCGTGGGTATAGGTAGAGTAAAAAGAGATTTATGATTGTTTTAGGTTTCAGCAAGAGCAGGAAAGGTAGCATGAGGCTCATGTTTCACTAGGTTTTCCACAGGTGAATCTGGGGTAAGCACAGGTGTATAAGTCTGCTCATGGTTTGAAATTTGAGGCTTAGCTTTTCGAGGCTTGAGATATTTCCAATGATTAATGTAGATCTCATCACTGTATTCTTGACCAGGCTCAAAGTAGGATAGAACATAGTTATAGATAAAAACAATAATTTCTTGAATCCAACTTAGGCCTGAATGCTGTTTCTTTCTAGGATGACTGGTCATGTTTCAGGTTCTTCCTCTAGTGGAGTCTTTAGGTCTATTGAGAGTTGTGGAGTCGCCAGGTGGATGATTTCAGCTATTTTAATGCAAGTTTTTGTCCACCATAAGCAAATGAATACCAATATAAGGATGTTTGTGGGTTTTTTGAGGTCCTAAGGAATACTTAGATTGTCATTGACTCAGAATGTCCCACCGTGATCACCATTATGTTAGCTCCCCGTAATTTTCTAGATTGATTGAAATACAAATGGACAGGGGTAGCATAAAGCCAAGATTTGGAATCCAAGGACCTAGCCTTCCTAGATTCAGAGAGGGATCTTTATATTAGGTGCAAAGATGTAAACTTGTTTTCTGATTAGGGTTTAGTTTAGGCTAGTTATGAAATATTGGGTTTGTTAATTGTTTTTTTTGGTTGGGTATGATGCTTAGATAGACTAGATAGAAACAAGGAAAACTTCAAGTCATTGGGAAAAGGAGTCTAACAAGGTCATGATAGGTTCATTAACGGATTAGGGAGTATTGTAGGGAAAATCTAGCTTGGTTGGTGGATCTTTGAGGTTTGAAGGATCATGAGATGGACATTGATTTTGAGAAACAAAGTTTGACAAAGAGCATTAAAGAATTCTCTATCATATACTTAAACAAAGGGATTTGGAAGAATCATAAGCATACAGAGACAATCAAAGCCAAAGAAAACCCTAAACTCTTTGATTTAGACTTAAAGTAGATAATTATCCAAGACAAACATTCAAATGAAATACAGAAAGGCAAGAAACTTATTTAACTTTTAGTAATTTCATCATCAAAGACAAAAAAGATTTAAGATGCACAAATAACTATAATCAGAGAAGGAGAGAAACCTGAACATCCAAGATTATAGCTATGAAGGTCCTTTAAAACAATTAGTTAAGTAAATGCAAGAGCAAGATTGAAACAAACTTCTTTGACAAACCTAAGTAATGATGCTTTAAATAGATGACTTCAAAAATAGTGTTCTTAGTGGCAACAAGAATTAGGGATAGCCATAAATCATGCTGGATACCATCTATTTTAAACCATTGAAGAAATAAAAAAGCTTAGGAGATCCTTAGAGAGCAAAGAAGGATTCTCTAACATGTCCTAGCAGAAGAAAACATTAAGGCAGTGAAGAAAAAACAGACTTAAGGTGCCATTAGAAAACATTTCTTAGTCCAAATTATTTGTCCTACTGCAACATAGAAATATGGAAACATAATGATAAACTAGAAAAAATAAACAAAAAGAAACACTTCACCATCAACCGGACTCATGGATCCTACAACCAGTCCTGCTCCATCAACAAACAAACCAAGGCATTCATAAACTCCAAGACATCAAGTTCTTTTCAAATTCCAAGGGACTATGTATTACTTCAGAATCAGTCATCAAAATCCAAATCAATACATAAGAGCCTCATGCTCTATTTATGGAGCAAGTGAGGAGGTGGAAACCGTAAGAGGCTTCCAGAAACCCTAATTTTGTCATAAATGTCATTTATGTGCTTAATGACCATGCAAGGCCCAAGACACATAATATCTAAGCTAATAAATGAAAAATAACATAATATAACTTCTCAATAAAATCTGGAGTGATTTGCCCAAGAAAATATTAAAAAACCATTTTTCCATTAATTTGTGTGTTTTGTTGACTTTTTGGCAAAAGACAGTCCATTTGTGTAGTGCCACTTTTGCAGAAAATAGGCTGTTTTGCAACCAAGTTTTGGACCACTTCCCGATGTCGGATTTGGCCCCATGATGGCTCGTTGGAAAGCCTGAAGAGTATAATTTCCAAAAATTCTTGTGGTTTTCTGATCAAGATCCTATAACCTAGTAAAAATGTAAAAACCCTCAGAATATCATTTGTGTAGCACCTGGCCTAAAACAGAGGCAGAAAGGTGATTTCTGAGGTGTTTTTTGACCTTTTGAGGGGTCAAAATTGCTCCAAATATTCTGAAATTTGGTGTGGATGATGCGCAAGCTAGGATAAAACCAAAAATGTCAAGCTTTCTTCCTGAATATGCTCCAGAGTTATTCGGAGCACCAGTGGCACTGCGTAAACTAGGCCAAAAATTCTCAAAAAACAAAATTTTCTCCAAATTCCTTCAAAATTGGTGGAGACCTTCCTTAGATGTTTTTAGACAACTGCTGAGAAGCCTCAGCCAAAATTCCAAGGCTGTTATTCTCATTTACCTCTTTTAGGTTTTTTACCTCAAGGAGAGCTTCCTTGATTTTGGCACAGGCAAGCCTGCTCTTCTTTGTGTAATGCTTGGTCATTTTCTTTTGGAGAGCAAGGCCTCTCTTGATCTTCTTGAACACCTTATGCTCACTTTTGTAATGATGAATGATGTATTATGCCATGCCAAATTCCCTCTCTAGCTCTTTTATTGTGCATCTTTGGTTTGAAGTATAAACCTAGTGGCCATCTCCTTATCTTCATTGTCACTGTCTAGGTCAATGCATTTGGGATTTTGTGTAGTTTTCTTGCCTTTCTTACCTTTGCCTATATTTTCCTTGCCATTGTCAATTATTTGAGATGATGTCGATGACAAGGTCCCTTACCTTTTGGAGGCAACAAACACTAGCCTTGACCTCTTTGATATGTGCAAGTAAGAGGAGTGATGGAGGTTTTGGTGGTGTATTCATCATGGCTATGAAATTTGGTGTTGTCATCATCTCCCTTACCTTTACCATGATCTTCTTTAGTGATTACATGCTCTATTTGATTACTGCCCTTTTGACCTTCAACACCCTCTTTATCTTCCTCAACATCTTCTTGGTCCTCACTTTGTTCATATGCATCATCCCTTTTTTCACTTTGGGCTGACTCATTTGCATCACTATCATCACTGCCTCCCTCTAATTTATCACTGTCTTTGTCTTCACCGTTGTTGTGCTCACTTTCCTCTTATTCACCATCATTTACTCCTTTATGTTTGGTCTCAAAGGCTTTTGACCTTTATCACCACCACTTCTATTGTCAACTCTTGACATGTTGATAGGAGATGCTGGTTTGCAAATTAGGGCTTGATGAAACAAGGTCAAGATGATGATGGAGTCAACTTTGGAGAATGAGAGGTGTGGAGGCTAGGGCTCTTAGGGTTTAAGTGGCTTTGTAGCTTGAGGAGGTTTTATCATGAGAGTATGGTAACAGCTTAAAATCCCTTAGCCACCCATGCCATCAAATTGGTCCAAGAAGGATTATAAGGACAAGGTCCCTTTGTGTACATGAATTAGGGTTTTACCCCCTAGGGTTTTTAGCTCAACAACTAAAAAACCAAAATGAATTTGCAATTTTGCTTAGGGATCAGGAGAATATAACACTTACCAACTTTTTAGACTCTCTTCAACCTTGGAGGCACCTCAGATGATAAATTTAGGCATTAGGAAGGGATATTTTGAAAATTTTCACCTTCCTAGGATTTGCGCAGTGTCGGGCAGTCTTGCCCAGGCATTTGCGCAACGCCGGGCAGTCCTGCCCATGGATTTTGAGCAGTGCCCAAAAAGGGTCAACTTGCAGGCAGGTTTTTATGACCTTCTTGAAGTCAGATTTGGGCCCGTGATATCTCGTTGGAAAGATTGAATTGTATAATTTCCAAATATACCATTTTTTTTTTTTCTGTTTGGAGTTGATTTTCCCGGTCAAAAGTTGAGTTTCCCAAGACTGGTCAAAAAGTCCTGAATGATGGTGCAGAAATGCAATGTGCTGGTGCAGACCACTTTTGGATGCCTTCCTAAATTTCAAACTGAGCTCATGATAGCTCATTGGAAATAAATTTAATTCTATTTGTCTTTGGATCCATCAAGCAAGTCATTTGAACACTCTAGCTGGGAGAAAAACTGATTTTCCCAAGGTCACTCTAGTTGTGCAGAAATTCTCCCGTGACACTTGTATTTTTTACATTGCTTCTAAACCATGATACCTGTGTAAAATATGAATGAGGTTTTTCTTCTTGGACCTATTTTGGACAAAACGATCTCTCAATTTTTCCAAATTCATCGCTGTTGGTTCAGAAACATATTTCTAAACAAAACTAGCCCTAGGTGTGGCAGATGACTTGGCCCTTGGAATGAATTTTTGGAAAATGATGGAGGCATGATGTTTATGAGTTGGTATGGACTTATAATTGCTGATATGATCTATCAAATATATCCTTTTCTCCTATTCCTATTTTCCATGGCAAACCCTAGCTTAGTTGGAAGAGGAAATTAGGGTTTGGTGTAGGGGATTTAGGACTACCTTGTAGAGGGAGGGGAATGAAGGGGTTAAGGGGTGTCTATATTCTTGGGGAAATTTTGGGGGATAGGGATAGATGTTATAGGGTAGGGGAAAGTGGAATTTAAAGAATTGAGTGAGGGGAAGGGGTCCAAAAGGGAAAAACACATGCCTAGTCTCAAAAAGTCTCAAATTGTGGCAATAGACTAGGTTTTGTAGAAAAATGACGATTTTGAGGGATAGGAGTGATGGGAAGTGTTTATGAAGGTAGATTAAGGATAGGAGGAGGTGTAAGAGCCTCAGGATATAAGCCTTGTTGATGATTTAACCATGGAGGTCATGAAACCAAGAAAAATTCCCTTAAAAACCCTAGATGGACAATGGAGGAGTTAGGCAAAACAAAATAGAGGGATGAGGCAAAAGGTGGAAAAACATAGTGATAATGAGTGGCATGAGTCCATGATGGGTCTTCTGGGAGTGGTAGGTTGACCTTGACATGATAGGATGATAAGATAGTGAAGATTTTATCCTAAGGATAATGAAGGCATTGAGATTTCTAGAACTCACAATGTTCATGAACTTTGTTTTTAGAAATCTAGGATAAGTATTTAGTCATCCATACAAAGAAAAAATTACTGATGAATAACAAGGAACTGGTAGCTTATCTCTGAGAAGAGATGTGGCAAGCGTAGGCCTCTGAACTGTGTTACATTGAGGCTCGAAGGCCTATTACAGACATAATGGAAATAAATGAGCTAGGGTACTGGCAGCGTATCCCTGATAAGAGATGTGATGGATAATAGCCTTGAACTATGGTAAAATGAGGCTCAAAGGCCTATTTATTGTTGGGAAATAATGTAAAACCTGAAAAGTCCAAAAACCTAACCCTAGGAGATGAAGCGCCAAAATTGTATGCCCCATTTGGGTAAATTGGTGTTTCAACTTCCCTAGGACGTAACTTTGGCATCTGATCTCCGTTTGATGTGCTCAACAGCTCGTTAGAAACATATGTCCAAGGAATAAAAATTTTGGTGTGAGAAATAGCGGTTTATCACCCCATGTTTCTCCCGACTTTCCCAAAAAATGTCATTTAGGGCCTCAAAACGGCTCCGGAAGTTCAGGACTCGAAAAACTGCTAAATATAGTAAGTTGTGATGCAACTTGAAAACATAAAGAACTGATGGTGGGGGTTCAAATGGAATAGGTGATCTGAAAATGGTCTGGATAACTTGTATGTATTTCAAGAACCTACCACTCAGTTTAAATTAAAATGATCTAGCTTTTACTTGACAATTTTGCGGAATTTTTTTAATTGAAAGTGGTGTATAAATTTTTACTGCTTGTGTGTCTTAACTTCATTTGTTATTTTTGTAATTTAGCATGTATGAAAACAACATAATGCAACAAATAAACATTCAAACACAACAACAATTTTAATCTAGGAGTTCACTTGAAATCTCGTGGGCTACATCTCCTTTGAGCTTTTCATCATGACTCAGCTCTTTGGGATTATGGTAAGGTTTTCTAAAAAGTAAATTTTCAATTCCAATGAATACAAAAATGATCCAAAGGACTGAAAATTCCATAAATATCCGTCAATTGGCTGTCCAAACTCTGAAAAACAACTTTAGGCTCTTGTTGACATGATTCCTTCTGTCGGTGCACTAAGCTACTCTGAGCTTCTAAATGGCATAAAATCCCTCAGAATTATATTTCTGTCACTGAAACCACTCATACTATATCCAATACACATCAGACATCAAACACCAACTGATAAATTTCTCAAATCGAGCACTGCACCCCCAAAAAAGGTTATCCTCCACAGTTTTCCCAGGGCTGACCAGAACTTCACATCAGCTTTTTGAGTTTTAGAGGTTCTAAAAATGTTCTAATACCACTTCCATTGGTTTCCAAATATCTGAAATAGCCAATTTAGACTATTCGTTCATCAAAAACAGCCTCCGGCTGCTCCGATTTCGCCTCCAAACACTGTCGGCACCCTTGGCACTAGGGTCATAGAAAAATTCTCTGCTGAGTTTTCGACCTCTAGAAGTTATCAAAAATTTCTGAAACCTCTGTCATTAGATTCAGAATCATGTTTAAAGTCAATAATGGCCACTATTTCACTGCAAATGATCTCAAGCAGCTCTAGCTAAGCCCTGCACTGCTGCTGGCAAAAGCTAGCACTAATGGCCCCTAGAAATTTACTGAAGCTTTTTGGCCTTCAAGCATTCCCTACAGGCTCTGCAAAACATTTCATCAGATTCGAAACATATGAGTTATCCAATTTAGACTATTGGAACTCTAGAAAAGGACTCCAACTCTTCTGGTTAGGCCTCAAACTGAATTTGTCTCATGGTGGCCCTGATGGCTCCTTCATCTTCCTTGAAGCAAAAGCTGCTGAAGATCAACTCCATTCGGCATGAAACCTGTCCCAAAGTCTCCAGAAGCTCTAAGAGACAAAAAAATGATTAAAATTGCATCCAATTTGGTTCAATAATGAAATATTTATGACCAAAATAACTTTGCCCCAATTTCCTCCACTAAATGTGGGGCAACTGCCAATTAACTCCACTAAAAGTGGAAGTTGGCCTAAATTTGGGAGCGCCTCCAAAATATCTGCCATATTAAACTCCACTTATCTGAAGCTTAATTAAATATTAAACCTGATATTAGGCTCCTTAATCTCTCTTAACATTATGCTCCCACATTTGTCATATGATGAGGTTCCATGGGAGGAGGGCTGGCCCCTCCGTGCTCCGCCGGACCCACTCGACATTCAAAGTGCAATAACTTCTTCATACGGTGTCCATTTTTCGAACCGTTTGTGGCACTAGAAACAGGAAGATGAGACCTAGGCAACCATCTTGGTTTCAACCTAATCCTATAACTTTGAATTTTGAGCTAATCCTTAGGTCCTTGATCCAGTTCTGATCAATAGGTGGGTGGCCACCAATAACCACCTGGATCATTAATTCCCAAAAATGGCATTGGGCATGTAGGACCCGAAAACCTGCTAAAACTAGTAAGTTGCTGGAAGTGAAAAGCTACAAGAATTGATGTTGTGGGTCCAAACGGAATACGTGGGTGGCCAGCAATATCCACCTAGATCATTCCTCCCTCCTTAGGAAGCAATGGTCTCCATTGCATTAAGTTTCTCCATGGGGGAGGAAATTCTGCTGAACTTGGTATTGGATTTTTCTAGGATGTCACAGACTTGTTGGCGGACATGGTGGATGTAGATGTGCCATCGGTGGGCAAGCATTGAAGGATCTGGGAAAAGTTATCCATCATCACGTTCCTTTGTGTCTCGAGGGCCTCCTCGAACAAGATTTTGATAGGATCTTCTACTCCCTTGTCTTTCTTTCCTTCCGCCATGGGGGGTCGTCAAGGTTTGCAAGGATTATCTTGGAAGGGTGCAACCGGATCGAGCCCGAACTCCTTATACCCTGACCACGTTGGGCACATGCAAAGAAAAACAGAGAAAGAGAAGACCCACTCTAATACCACTGATTCAGATTTATGCAGGAACACAACAAAATATAGATATAACCATAAACACAGAGATGCAACGGAAATAATGCTTCATCTTATTAAAATCAAATGACTGAAAGAGGCTTACAAACATAATGGAAACTAGCTAGGGTGTTGGTAGCTTATCTCTGAGAAGAGATGTGGCAGGAACAGGCCTCTGAACTATGTTACATTGAGGCCCAAAGGCCTATTACATACATAATGGAAATAAATGAGCTAGGGTACTGGTAGCGTATCCCTGATAAGAGATGTGACAGATACCAGCCCCTGAACTATGTTACAATGAGGCTCGAAGGCCTATTTATTGTTGAGAAACAATGTAAAACCTGAAACATCCAAAAACCTAACCCTAGGAGATGAAGCGCCAAAACTGTAGGCCCCGATTGGGTAAATTGGTGTTTCAACTTCCCGGGGACGTAACTTTGGAATCTGATCTCTGTTTGACGCACTCAATAGCTCGTTAGAAATATATGTCCAAGGACTAAAAATTTTGGTGTGAGCAACATTGGTCCATGGACCACACTAATGTTGCTCCTCGTTTTCCCAAGAAACGTCGTTTAGGGCCTCAAAATGGCTCCAGAAGTTTAGAACTCGAAAAAATGCTAAATATAGTAAGTTGTGATGCAACTTGAAAATAGAAAGAATTGATGGTGGGGGTTCAAATGGAATAGGTAGGTGGCCACCAATATCCACTTGGATCATTAATTCCCCAAAATGGCTCTGGGCGTGCAGGACCCAAAAAACTGCTAAAACTAGTAAGCTGCTGGAAGTGAAAAGCTGCAAGAATTGATGTTGCGGGTCCAAATGGAATAGGTGGGTGGCCAACGATATCCACTTGGGTCATTCCTCCCTCCTTAGGAAGAAATGGTCTCCATTGTGTTAAGTTCCTCCATGGGGGGGGGAAATTCTGCTGATCTTGGTATTAGATTTGTCTAGGATGTCGCGGACTTGTTGGTAGACATGCTATATGTAGATGTGCCATCGGTGGGTAGTCGTTGAAGGATCTGGGAAAATTTATCCATCATTGCGTTCCTTTGTTTCTCGAGGGCCTCCTCGAACAAGATTTTGATAGGATCTTCTTCTCCCTCGTCTTTCTTTCCTTCTGCCATGGGGTGTCGTCGGGGTTTGTGAGGCTGATCTTGGAAGGGTGCAACTGGATGGAGCTCGAACTCCTTATACCCTAACCACATTGGGGAAATGCAAAGAAAAATAGAGAAAGAGCAAACCTGCTCTGATACCACTGATCCGGATTTATGCAGGAACGCAACAGAATACAGATATAACCATAAACACAGAGATGCAGCAGAAATATTGCTTCATTTTATTAAAATAAAATGACTAAAATAGGATTACAAACATAACGGAAACTAGCTAGAGTACTGGTAGCTTATATCTCAGAAGAGATGTGGCAGGCGCAGGCCTCTGAAATATGTTACATTGAGGCTCAAAGGCCTATTACAAACATAATGGAAATAAATGAGCTAGGGTACTGGCAGCGTATCCCTGATAAGAGATGTGATGGATACCATCCCCTGAACTGTGTTACAATGAGGCTCAAAGGCCTATTTATTGTTGAGAAATAATGTAAAACCTGAAACGTCCAAAAACCTAACCCTATGAGATGAAGCGCCAAAATTGTAGGCCCCGTTTGGGTAAATTGGTGTTTCAACTTCCCGAGGATGTAAATTTGGCATCCGATCTCCATTTGACGCGCTCAATAGCTCGTTAGAAAGATCTTCCCAAGGACTACAAATTTTTATGTGAGAAACATTGGTTCATGACCCATGTTTCTCCTGGTTTTCCCAAAAAACGTCGTTTAGGGCCTCAAAACGGCTCTGGAAGTTTAGACCTCGTAAAACTGCTAAATATAGTAAGTTGTGATGCAACTTGACAACGAAAAGAACTGATGGTGGGGGTTCAAATGGAATAGGTGGGTGGCCAGCAATATCCACTTGGATCATTAATTCACCAAAATGGCTCTGGGTGTGCAGGACCCGAAAACCTGCTAAACCTAGTAAGTTGCTGGAAGTGAAAAGCTGCAAGAATTGATGTTGCAGGTCCAAATGGAATAGGTGGGTGGCTAGCGATATCCACCTGGATCATTCCTCCTTTCTTATGAAGCAAGGGTCTCCATTGCGTTAAGTTCCTCCATGGGGGGGGGATTCTGCTGAACTTGGTATTAGATTTGTCCAGGATGTCGTAGACCTGTTGATAGATGTGTTGGATGTAGATGTGTTGCCGGTGGGCAACCGTTGAAGGATCTGGGAAAAGTTATCCATCATCGCATTCCAATGTTTCTTGAAGGCCTCCTCGAACAAGATTTTGATAGGATCTTCTGCTCCCTTGTCTTTCTTTCCTTCTGCCATGGGGAGTCATCGGGGTTTGCGAGGTTGATATTGGAAGGGTGCAACCAGATCGAGCCTGAACTCCTTATACCTTGACCATGTTGGGGACATGCAAAGAAAAATAGAGAAAGAGTAGACCCGCTCTGATACCACTGATCCAGATTTATGCACGAACGCAACAGAATACATATATAACCATAAACGTAGAGATGCAGCGGAAATAATGCTTCATTTTATTAAAATCAAATGATTGAAATAGGCTTACAAACATAATGGAAAATAGCTAGGGCATTGGTAGCTTATCTATGAGAAGGTATGTGGTAGGCACAAGCATTTGAACTATGTTACATTGAGGTTCGAAGGCCTATTACAGACATAATGGAAATAAATGAGCTAGGGTACTGGCAGCGTATCCCTGATAAGAGATGTGACCGATACCAGCCCCTGAACTGTGTTACAATGAGGCTCGAAGGCCTATTTATTGTTGAGAAACAATGTAAAACCTAAAACGTCCAAAAACTTAAACTTGGAGATGAAGCGCCAAAACTGTAGGCCCCGTTTGGGTAAATTGGTGTTTCAACTTCCCGGGGACGTAACTTTGGCATCCACCCTCTGTTTTACGTGCTCAATAGCTTGTTAGAAAGATATGTCCAAGAAATACAACTTTTGGTGTGAGAAACATTATTCCATGGACTGGTGTTGCTCTCGATTTACCTAGAAAACATCGTTTAGTGCCTCAAAACGGCTCCGAAAGTTCAGGACTTGAAAAACTGCTAAATATAGTAAGTTGTGATGAAAATTGAAAACAAAAAGAACTAATGGTGGGGGTTCAAATGGAATAGGTGGGTGGCCACCAATATCCACCTGGATCATTAATTCCCCAAAATGGCTCTGGGCATGCAGGACCCAAAAATCTGCTAAAACTAGGAAGCTACTGGAAGTGAAAAGCTGCAAGAATTGATGTTGCAGGTCCAAATGTAATAGGTGGGTGGCAGCGATATCCACCTGGATCATTCCTCCCTCCTTAGGAATAAATGGTCTCCATTGCGTTAAGTTCCTCCATCGTGGGGGGGGGGGGGGGGATTCTACTGAACTTGGTATTGGATTTGTCTAAGATTTCGCGGACCCATTGGTAGACGTGCGAGATGTAGATGTGCCACCGGTGGGAAG
The DNA here is from genome assembly GCA_034641835.2 of Pinus albicaulis. Classification (NCBI taxonomy): domain Eukaryota; kingdom Viridiplantae; phylum Streptophyta; class Pinopsida; order Pinales; family Pinaceae; genus Pinus; species Pinus albicaulis. Next base: position 1,600,680,335 of record CM076582.1, read on the forward strand.
TCGTTGAAGGATTTGGGAAAATTTATCCATCATCGCGTTCCTTTGTTTCTCGATGGCCTCCTCGAACAAGATTTTGATAGGATCTTCTGCTCCGTTGTCTTTCTTTCCTTCTGCCATGGGGGCTCGTTGGGGTTTGCGAGGCCGATCTTGGAAGGTTGTAACCAAATTGAGCCCGAACTCCTTATACCCTGACTGTGTTGGGGACATGCAAAGAAAAACAGAGAAAGAGAAAACCCACTTTGATGCCACTGATCTGAATTTATGCAGGAATTCAACAGAATACAAATATAACCATAAACACAGAGACGCAACATAAATAACGCTTCATTTCATTAAAATAAAATGATTGAAATAGGTTTACAAACATAATGGAAAATAGCTAGGGCACTAGTATCTTATCTCTAATAAGAGATGTGGCAAGCACATGCCTCTGAACTATGTTACATTGAGGCTCGAAGGCCTATTACAGACATAATGGAAATAAATGAGCTAGGGTACTGTTAGCGTATCCCTGATAAGCGATGTGATGGATACCAGCCCCTAAACTATGTTACAATGAGGCTCGAAGGCCTATTTATTGTTTAGAAACAATGTAAAACCTGAAACTTCCAAAAACCTAGCCCTAGGAGATGAAGCGCCAAAACTGCAGGCCCCATTTGGGTAATTTGGTGTTTCAACTTCCTGGGGACGTAACTTTGGCATCCAATATTCATTTGACGCGCTCAATAGCTCATTAGAAATATCTGTCCAAGGACTAAAACTTTTGGTGTGAGAAAGATTAGTCTGTGGAACCATGTTGCTCCCGGTTTTCCCAAAAAACGTCATTTAAGGCCTCAAAACAGCTCTGGAAGTTTATGACTCGAAAAAACTGCTAAATATAGTAAGTTGTGATGCAACTTAAAAATAGAAAGAATTGATGGTGGGGGTTCAAATGGAATAGGTGGGTGGCCACCAATATCCATCTGGATCATTAATTCCCCAAAATGGCTCTGGGTGTGCAGGACCCGAAAACCTGCTAAAACTAGTAAGCTGCTAGAAGTGAAAAGCTACAAGAATTGATGTTGCGGGTCTAATTGGAATAGGTGGGTGACCAGCGATATCCACCTGGATCATTCCTCCCTCCGTAGGAAGCAATGGTCTTCATTGCCTTAAGTTCCTCAATTGGGGGGGGGGGCAATTTTGTTGAACTTGGTATTCGATTTGTCCAGGATGTCGCAGACCTGTTGGTAGACGTTTCGCCGGTGGGCAGCCATTGAAGGATCTGGGAAAAGTTATCCATCATCGCGTTCCTCTGTTTCTTTAGGGCCTCCTCAACCAATATTTTGATCGGATCTTCTGCTCCCTCGTCTTTCTTTCCTTCTGCTGTGGGGGTCATTAGGGTTTGCGAGGCTGATCTTGGAAGGGTGCAACTAGATCGAGCCCAAACTCCTTATACCCTGACCACGTTGGGGACATGCAAAGAAAAATAGAGAAAGAGAAGACCCGCTTTGATACCACTGATCCACTGATCCAAATTTATGCACGAATGCAACAGAATACAGATATAACCAAAAACACAGAGATGCAGCGGAAATAATGCTTCATTTTATTAAAATCAAATGACTGAAATAGGCTTACAAACATAATGGAAAATATATAGAGCACTGGTATCTTATCTCTGAGAAGATATATGGCAGGCGTAGGCCTCTGAACTATGTTACATTGAGGCTCGAAGGCCTATTACAAACATAATGGAAATAAATGAGCTAGCGTATTGGCAGCTTATCCCTGAGAAGAGATGTGACAGCTACCAGCCCCTAAACTGTGTTAAAATGAGGCTTGAAGCCCTATTTATTGTTGAGAAACAATGTAAAACCTGAAACGTCCAGAAACCTAACCCTAGGAGATGAAGCACCAAAACTTTTGGCCATGTTTGGGTAAATTGGTGTTTCAACTTCCTGGGGACGTAACGTTGGCATTTGATCTTCGTTTGATGCACTCAATAGCTCGTTAGAAAGATCCGTCCAAGGACTACAATTTTTAGTGTGAGAAACATTAGTCCATGGATGCATGTTTCTCCCGGGTTTCCCAAAAAACGTCGTTTAGGGCCTTAAAACGGCTCCGGAAGTTCAGGACTCGAAAAATTGCTAAATATTGTAAGTTGTGATGCAAATTGAAAATAGAAAGAACTAATGGCGGGGGTTCAAATGCAATAGGTGGGTGGCCACCAATATCCACCTGGATCATTAATGCCCCAAAATGGCTCCAGGCGTAGAGGACCTGAAAACCTACTAAAAATAGTAAGCTATTGGAAGTGAAAAGCTGCAAGAATTGATTTTGTAAGTCCAAATGGAATAGGTGGGTGGCCACCGATGTCTAGCTAGATCAGCATGCGCCTAGATTTCTATAATCTAAAGGAAATTCATTGTAGCTAGATCAAACAATCAGACATTCATGACTTTCCATTGAATTCTTAATATAGTTTAGAGATTTATATAAGTAGGAAAACCAAAGATAAACATATTAGTGAATCAATTGGCCTGAATTTGAAAGCTTGTTTGTACTTGTAATTCTATTTTTGCAATACAAGTTTTTGTTTCTTTCCATCGATGGTGTGGTGAGTGACTAACATACTATTGTTTTTATATCCAAGTATTGTTTGTACATTTTCATGTAGTTGTATCTTTATTTTAATTCATTTATTTCTTGCAATTCCTTTGTTTATCGTATAACTGAAACTCTAATTCTATTAATTACCTATTGCTACAACCATGATTATTTTATTCACATAGTACTGCATCTATGACATTTAACCTGGTTATTTACACATTGATGCAACTCTTGAGTGTAAACATAGATGCAACTCTTACATATATAACACATGATTTGGCTATTGTTGAAACTCTTTTATGATTATAGTTTTAGCTTAAAGATTAGGTTAATGTTGCAACTCAAACCACTTTGATTCTACAATTAACATTACAATACTCTGTTTTCCAGGTGTAACTAGTTACTACATTTTCAAATTTACTCTTTGCTTTACCTTATTTTCTAGAATTATAATTACCTTTATCGTGTGATTATTTATAGCACAACTTGGTTTGAGTCTCTTACCACTCATGGTTTGCTATAAATTTGTTAGCTACTGCATTTTATGTTCATTTTTGTTACAAAATTCAAAATCATCTAAAACACTTGAACAAGTTACCTTTCACTGTCGGTGTGTTTATTTTTGCAAGTTTTTTTACTTTCCTGCAAGCGTGTTGAATTTCTTGAAAAGTGTTCTCTTTACTTTCCTGCAAGAGTGGTTTGGATTTCAACTGTGGTGTGGATTTATTCTAGTGACTTGTGAAAGCATTTCAATATATTTCCCTATGACATTAATTTAGAATGCTACAACTATAGATTGTACTAGCATAGATGGTGCATGATAGGTCACGAGTTCCATACAAATCTTGATTGATTAAATGCATAGAATTTTGATTGTATTCATGAAAAATTATAAAATTAATTAAAAATCCCATCATTTTTGGCGTTGTTGCTAGGGAATTGTTAATAGTAAAATCATTATTTTGTTGCCCAATTCTTGTTTTATTTTGATTGTTGCTTTCTTTAGTTAAGAGAATTTATTTTCAACAGTTAATGCAATCAATTTATTTTTAAAAAAACTTACATTAGATAAAATGTCTCTTTAAATTTTCAAACCAAAGTTAGATTTCAATAAGGTAGATTTAGCAAAAATCCCAAAAAGCTAACAGTGCATGGTAGTCTTCAGAGGAAAAAGGGCACAATAAATTGAATGAATTGATTCCCACAACAAGCTCTCTTGACAGAAAGAAACCTAAAATCTTTGGCTAGGATCTCGAGCTTACAGAAGCTTCATCCTCTACACCAGCGAAAACTATGTTTTTGGAAGATGTAATCAGTGAGTATTTCCACTGTGAAGGGATGAATTTTACAGACTCTCATAAAGCACCTTTGGAAGAAGAAGATACGTCCCTACAAGAGATATCCCATGAATTTAAGAAAGAGGAAACTACCTTCGAATTCCCTATCCTTGAGTCAGACGAGGAAACCAAAATTAAGAGCATTCATCACTTAGCTTAGCCAACTTTCACGACCTATCCAAGGAATATTCTAACCCATTCCTCTTCAAATTTTATGTACTTCGTAGGAGTTATGATTATGCGACATATGCTAAAAAGTTTAATTTATTTGTTGCCACATCAAGAATGCTACATTATGTTGGTTCATGAGTCTCGATAAGGAGAGCATCTGCACTTGGATTCAAATGAAGCATAATTTTTTGGAGAAGTATGTTTTTATTCTAAGAGGGAAAAGAACTAAGTTTTGGCAAGGAGAATTTGTTGGTCACACTAAAATAGAGCAAAACCTATTCTAAATTATGTATGGCTCTTGAGAACAAAAAATGCAATACTTTAACAAGAAAAATAACTTAGAGCAAGAACTCAATAACTCACAACATGAACTCAATAACTCATAACATGAACTCAATCCCATTCATTCATTAGAAATATGTTGGAATAGCTTGAGAAAAGGATAAGTTAGTGCCATGAGGTTCTTCTAAGTAAACAACCACCTACAAGATCACAGAGAAAATATTATCCATGGCTAGAAATTTGTTGGAACATATTTGGAAAAGATAATATGCAACACAATGAGGAATTCTACTCTAAATTAACCTATGACACTGAAATTAATCCATTTTGGAACTTAAATTGTCACTACTAAGCCTTATTCGGAAATTAGAAGTCTTTTGGAATAGTTTTGGGAAAAATGCTATTTGCACAATTATAAGAGATTGCAGAATAGTCAAGGCCTTGAACTGATATCACTACTTCCTATCCATATGATGATGTATTGGAAGAGATTAATAACAAGAGTATTTTGTAAATAATGAAGGCCGTGAATTCTAATTCAACTAGCTAATCAAACTTGAAATACAGTGACTATAACTGAACTAGAATGCAATTAAACTAACTTGAAACACAATGAATAGAAACTAAACTAGGGTGCTATTAACCTCCAGAGTATTACAACTAGACTAAAAATGAAACTAATCACTGAAATGTTTCAGCTCTATCTCATTCGGGGTTAGTGGTATTTTGGAATAATTCATAGAATAGGACTGGTTGTAACATGTGATGTAAATGAGCATAAAAACATAAAGTTCAAAAAAATGCAGTAAGCTCTGAAACACCACAACTATGTCTCATCCAGAGTTAGTGATATTTTGGAAGAGATTAATAAGAACAAGACTAACTGTAACAACTGATGTAATTGAGCACAAAAACATAAAGTTCAAATAAATGCAACTAACTCCTAAAATACTGCAGTTATATCTCATTCAATATTAGTGATATTTTGGAATAATTCGTAAGAACAAGACTAAATTGTAGCATCCAATGCAAGTGAATATAAAACACAAAATTCAAAAAATTGCTTAAACTAGGAATGCAACAAGGCTAAAGTTACTTATCTAAAAAATGTGCACAAAGCTTCTCGGGCAGTAGGGGCCCTCTACCACCGGATTAGCATACAAGTCCCCTCAAGGTTGACTCAGATCTTACAATAAAGCGGTGCTTCTTTCATTAAAGGAAAAGTATTTCAAAAACAGAGTATTACGATTTTCTGAGATCTAGCAACAAAACATAAATCTAGCTAGTTGTTTCTCGGTCTCCCGAGTCATTCTTATAAGAAAATTACATAACTGACCTTGAGATAAAATAGGCATAAATGTCTTTCCCAACTAAAATCAAATTAGAACTCTAGTGGTGGTCTCGTACTATGATTAAAGACATTTGTACAGTCCTTGTCCTATTAGAAGTCCATCTCCTAGTTTTGGTTTCCCACATGCATAACCACCTGTAGAATTCTGCTCAGACTTCGTAGGGAGCAAGGAATGATGTGGATGAAGTATGGAATTCACCCATATGCGTTTTTATTTTAGGTGACACCTGGAACCTGTGAAAACATGAAGACAGCTGCGGAGCAACTATCTACAGAATGGCTGCATTCTATAGCTAAATCTAGTCAAAAATTACTACAACAACATAATCATGAAAGTGTAGCAAGTTAGTCATTATATACATTCTTAAAGAAAATTTAATTAATCCTATTGATCATTTAAGCCTGTAATTGATAATGAACAAAGGAAATGAAGTGAAATGTGGTGGAAGAAAAGGACATCTTTGGGGTTCAACATACCCCCACTGCAAAGTTTTTGCATGTCCTCATGCAATCAACCCATATATTCTGAGACTTCTGATAGGACATCTAGGCTCCTTCTTCTACTTTTCCTGATAGTTAATGGCCTCCTAAGCTTCTTTATGACCAACTTGAATCTCAAATTTATAAGTGCCCTGCTCAACTTTTTGTTTTTCTTCTTCAATTTCTCACTAGCCTTGTACAACTTTTCCATTTGCAGAGAGAGAGTTGTATTCATATCACTTTTCAGCTTAACCTGCTCCCTTAAAATGTCATTCTCATTCTTGATATGCGTATTAAGTACTTCTAACTCATATTTGTCTCTTCTTAGTACATCAATTGCAGATTTTGGTGGGCTAGGAGTTCTGTCTCTACTTTCTGAGGCTCTCTTCTCTAATGTCTCAATATAATTATAAATTTGTTGTTGAGCTGGGTCTATCTCTGGAGTTTCTTCATCAAGATTCTGTTCATATTGGTGCTTAGGTGATCTAGCAGTTGGTGTCTCTTCATCCTCAATGTTTATGATTCCCGTTTGTCTAATCCCCGTTTTCTTCAATATACCTCTAAGTCTGTGGCTTCGTCTTGGTTGAGATGGTCCTTCACCTCTCTCCTTGGCATACCTTCTTATCATCTTCTCTTTTTTAAGATGTTTCCTAATTTCAGTCAATTTCTCAGAAATGATCTCTTCACTGTCCTCTTGTATATACTTACCAGTTTTAGTTTCAACAGCTTCGGAAATTTTCCTTCTCCTGCTTCTTCTTGTAGGCTTGCCTTCAGATGGAGGTTCCTTGGGTTCTTCAAAGTGATTCCTTAATAGAAACTCATCCCAATTGTCTCCCACTTTGCTCAAATGATGTTCAATTAGGATTTTAACTAAGCTGTGGTGGTACAAAGTGGTTTCCAGGAATTAAACCCTCTTTTGTACATTAGAGGCCATTCTCTTCAGACTATGAAGTAGGAAAAACGGTAAATTAATTTCTTCATCTAAGAAATGCATCATTAACCGAATATGATAAACATAGAGGGTACCAAACCTTCCCTCACAAGTTATAAATTTATGCAAAATGAGCAACATATTCCGCCATTTATTCTTCAGTGCTGAGCTAGGAATACCTTTCTTAAAAATGGAAACATCCATACCTAGTGTTTTAAGCATTTGCCTCCATGCCTCATTGTGAAATTCCCTATTTTTGAACCACTGTTCTCCTTGCCTGGGTAATTTCGTTGCTTCTACAATGAAAGCCTTTGTAATAGTGAATTTAATATCTCCTATTTTGACCTCTGCTCCATTGAAGGACCGTGCAAATGTTTTAGTTACCTCCTTTCGAAAACCGTTAAATTTTTCCAAGAATTGTAACCACCCAGTCTGCTGTAGCATTTCTCTGATTTGTGGATAACCCTCCAAGTACTTGGTTCCAACTGGTTCGGATATTACTATGAGACCCATAGCTTCTCTTTTCAACCTTCAATTTAATGCCCTTCTATCCACTGTGGAAATGGCTGTTAAAGAGTTGCTTTTGCCCCAAAGATGTTGTTCTCTGTTTATGCAGTAGGAATTAGCTGTGGAAGGATGATATGAAGAGATTATAGAACGAGTGAAATTTAGTGAGGGTGATTTACATGAATTAATGATTTTGAGAACCATCATGGGAGAAAATACCGCGGAAACATTTCGTAAGCAATTCAAAATCATCACTGAATACTTCGGCTGGTGACGTGACTGATTAGGTCACTTCAGTACTTAACCGTTAAGTTTTAAATGATGATTTGAAATGGCGGAGTGGAAGGGATTTTGTCCAAAGTTTTTATGATAGGTTTAATAGGCATGATCAACACGAATAATTAAAATAAATTTTTGAATCATACATGACCTAACTATAATATAACTTTCATATTCTGTTATCATAATAATTTTACAACTTTACCTTTGCCTTTCCTTTAACTTTTGTGATTTTGATATGCTTTGTGCTCCTTTGAAAATCATTAATTCTTCAGTCTTCATAATTCCTTTGATTTTTTTCTTGTTGACATAGGTGTGCAGGGTCGATTTGCTGCTGGATAATTGTCTTCAGGATGTCTGGCTGCAGAATGTCTAGCTGGCTACAGAATGTCTGACTAGCTGCAGAATGTACCTGTAGGAACTTTGAAACATGGAATGGAGTGTTGTATGAAATGGATCATGAAATATAGTGAAATGGATCAGAAGTGAGGTGAAATGTAATGGAATGAAATGAATCACAATTTTGAAGTGGAATGAAACATAAAAGTGGTCTGCAATTTATGATTTGTAACACTTAATCTGCAGAAAGAGATCAAATTTAGAAATCTGAGATGGAAATGAAATGGACCATGGAATGGAGTGAATGAAGTATGGATGGATGGAATGAATGAAATATGAATGAATGGAGTGAATGAAATATGAATGAAATGAGACATGGTGGAGTGAAACTTATAATTTTGTAATGATTGCTTGCAGAAAAAAAAAAAAAAAAAAAAAAAAAAATCTGAAAAGCTAAAGTGTCAGAAGGATTCTGATTTTCACTTTATCTTTTCCGTATAAACATGCTAATCAGTTATTATTTTTCATGTTTATACTTTATTATTATTATTATTATTTTTATTTATTTATTTTTTATTATTATTATTATTATTTATTTATTTATTTATTTTTATTTTTTTTGTGTTTTTGAATTTAGAAAATTCAACTAAGTTGATGAAGAAGAAAAAAATTTCTTCATTAACTTCACATCACTATTTTCCTGGAATCTCTTGACAAATTCTTCTCTTGAAAGTGGCTTATGATACAGCTTCAATCTATGACCATTTACAAGAAAAGTGACCTTTTCTTCATCTATTGTCCTGATTTTGATTGCTCCATTGTAAAAAATTATTATAATTTCATATGGCCCAAGCCAATGTGTTTGGAATTTACCTTGAAAATCCTTGAACTTTGAATCAAACAAGAGAGCCCAGTCACCTTCTTTGAACTTATTTTCCTTGATGTACTTATCATGCCATCTAGTCCTTTGCTGTTGGACTATATTTGTTTTCTGAACTGCATCTTGTATGATCTCATCCAATTCATTAATCTTCTCCAATCTGTGCTTTTGTACCTCTGTTAGATCAAGTCCTAGCTGAATTTCCATTTTAAAAGTTTGAATCTGAAACTCTATGGGAAACAAAACTTGTTTTCCATAAACAAGTTCATAGGGAGTATGACCTGTTGTGCTTCTCCATGTAGTTCTATAGGCCCACAAAGCTTCAGGAAGCCTGTCTACACAATCTCTTCTATGTAAATGGGCAGTCTTTGTTAGGATCCCTTCAATGACTTTATTGGTAGATTCCACTTGGCCATTTGCTTGTGGATGATAAGGAGTAGATTTTCTGTGTCTGATTTTGTACCTCTCCATCATTTGTTCCACTAGCTTTGATGTAAATTGAGCTCCTTGATCTGTAAAAATTTCCCTTGGGACACCAAAATGAGTGAAAATATCCTCAAAAATAAAATTAACTACAGATGATTCAGTAGCAGAAAGTAATGGCTTGGCTTCTACCCATTTGGTAACATAATCAGTGCAAACTAAAATATATTTCTTTTGCTTTGATGGAGGACTAATAGGTCCTACAAAATCTAAAGCCCATTTTTCAAAAGGTTCAATATGTACCTGAGGCTGCAATGGCATCTCACCTGAAGGAGAAGGTTTCCCTACCCTTTGGAAACTATCACACCTTTTGAAATACTCTTTAGCATCTTTAAAAAGGGATGGCAAATAATATCCTAAATGAAGGATCTTATAAGCTGTTCTTTTATCAGCAAAGTGTCCGCCACAAGGTTCATCATGACATGCCTTGAGGATCTCAGGCATCTCATCTTCCTGAACACATCTCCTAATGATAAAATCTGGACCTATTTTGTATAACTCATTAGCAACCCATGAATATTTTTCACTGTCATAAATGATATTTCTTTTTTCTCTTGCATTCATTATTGAAGGAAATTTCCCTGAAACTAAATAATTAGCAATGTCAGCAAACCAAGGAGCTTGAGTAGAAATTGCAAAAAGATATTCATCAGGGAATTGATCTTCAACTGGGGTATTGTCTTTGATGTTTTGGAGTCTAGATAGGAAATCAAATACTGTGTTTTGTTTTCCAGGCCTATCTAGAATGGTAATGTTGAATTCTTGTAAAAGCAATAACCATCTTATGACTCTGCCATTAGTAATTGATTTGTTCATTAGATATCTAATTGCAGAGTGATCTGTGTGAACAAAAGTTTCATAGCCTATTATATAGTGTCTGAATTTGTTTATGGCATGAACAACAGCTAAAAAATATTTTTCAGTTACAGTATAATTTAACTATGAAGGAGTCAAATTTTTACTTGTATAATAGATGGCATAAGGAATCAGGTCTTTTTGTCCCAATACTGCTCCTAGAGCTGTATCTGAGGCATCTGTTGAAATATGAAAATGTAACTTCCAGTTAGGTCCCCTTAAAATAGGTGCTTCAGAAATTTTTGTTTTCAGGGTCTCAAAGGCTAATTGGCAATCACGATTCCACTTGAATTCAGAGTCCTTGGTAAGCAATTTGAAAAGTGGAGATGCTATCTTGGTGAAGTTTTCTATAAACTTTCGATAATATCCTATAAATCCTAGAAAAATCCTAACATCTTTTTGACAACTTTGAATAGATAAGTTAGAGATGACCTCAACTTTTGACTCATCAACTCTAATCCCATCCCCTGAAATGTGATGTCCTAAAACAATTCCTTCAGTAAACATCATAAAACACTTCTCATGACTAAGTGAAAGATTTGCTTCTTTACATCTCTTTAAAACTTTTTCCAATTTTGTTAAGGCTTCTTCAAATGTGTTTCCATAAACTGTGAAATTATCCATATATACCTTTACACAATCATTTATTAGATCTGAAACAATTCCTAGTACTACCCTTTGAAATGTTGTAGGTGCATTGCATAATCCAAATGGCAATACTCGGTAAGCATTGGTACCCCAAGGACATGTAAATGTGGTTTTGTCTTGATCTTCAAGTGCTACTTGGATTTGATTATAACCACTAAACCCATCTAAAAATGAGAAGTACTTTTTGCCAGCTAATGTATCTAATACCTTATCTATGAAAGGTAGGGGAAAATGATCTTCAAGAGTAGCTTTGTTTAATTCTCGGTAGTCAATACATACCCTCCATTTACCATTTTTATTTGGCACGATTACCAAAGGAGAAACCCACTGAATATCTGAAATGGGATAGATAAAGTTAACATTTAACAATTTCTGCAACTCTTCTTTAACAATTTCCCTAAGATTTGGATTCATCCATCTTTGAGGTTGTCTGATTGGTTTACAATTTTCCTCTTTATAGATGTGATGAGTGCAAGTCTTGGGGATTATCCCTTTCATATCAGTGTACTCCCATGCATATGTAGAAGAATGTCTCTGTAAGATCTTGACTAGCTCTTCTTGTTGAGATTTCTCTAGGTTCTTGTTTATGTTTAAGGTTTTGCTTGGAAATATCTCAATTGTAGAGCTGCCAAATTTATCCATGGAATAGAGAGACATCTGTCTTGATGATAAAAACTCAATGTTGGATTCTTCTTGAAATTTTTCATTTTTGTACTCTGAAGAGGATTCAAAGTTTTCTAAGGTATTCAGAATCTGGCTATCTTCACTAATTTCTGAAATTGTGAAGAGAGGTTGTAAGTCTTCTTCATCCTCTATCCATTGAGTATCATCTAATTCTGTAATTGTTCTTGCTGGAGGATACAAGGTAAATTTCTTGGTTGGACTACCATCAGAGATGTACATATCACTGGATCTACAACTAATGAAAGCATCAACTGTAGCTAACCAAGGTCTTCCTAATATAATAGGATGTCCTCCTAGATTATTCTTAGGAGTTAGGATCATAAAATCCACAGGATACTCCCAAGAATCTAGGGACACTGGAATGTCTTCTATTACCCCATCAGGTTTGATCACAGATCTGTCTGCTAATTGTAATAATGTGAGTGTAAAAAGAAGATTAGGACGTTTCAGTTTATCCATGATTTGTCTACTCATGATATTGATTGTGGCTCCTAGATCAATAAGTGTGTTTTGGATCTCAATTCCATTGATGTGTATTTTAACAACTGGATTTCCTGGGTCTAGATACTTTGGAATAACAATCTTACCCATCATGATATCTGCTATTTTTCCTGCTAGTTGAATTTTCTTTATCTCTCTTATTCTTTTTCCTGTTTTCTTCATGCTCAACTCCTTTATTGTCTTTGCTAAGATTGGAATTTCCTTGATAGCTTGCAATAATGGGATCTTAATACAAACATTTCTCATCTCATCCAGGAAATCATAATTAGGCACCATAATTTGTTTTTCTACACCCCTATCAATTTGTAATCTTTCTGGAAAGGGAGGTGTAGAAGTGGATGTTGATGGCTGCTCTAATATAAAAGTTGAAATTATTGGTTTTTTTTTGTTTTGATTTTTCAATGTTTGGGTCTTGGAAATTTGTGTTCTCTTCAAGACTTTTATTTACCCGTAGAGAATCTTCCTCAGAATTGTCTTGCTCTTGTATGATTACAGAAGGTTTTCTTTTTTCAAGTATTCTTCCAGACCTAAGTTAAACATCACTAAGGTCTAAAGGAGTGATCAAATAAGTTGGAAATTGTTGGCCTTCTATCATGTATGTGTTCTGAGGATTTTTATTGTTGGTGTTTGGTATATTTTGGGCAGGCAACTGATTTGTTTTTTGAGGAAATGGTAATGGAAGTGGTTGATTGTTATGTTGTGGATTTTGAGGATTTTGTTGAGGATTTTGTTGAAATTTTTGTTGAGGGGGGAAATGTGAATATGGTGGATAGGGTGGTGGATACTGATAGTACTGAGAGTATCTTCCATAGGGATTTTGTGCTCCTTGTGCCCAAGTTTGTGATTGATTTTGAAATTGGGGCCAAGGTTGCTGCCAAGAATTTCAATTTGGTGGGGGTTGATTATACAACTGATCATGAAATCCTTGTGTTTGAGGTCCTTTCCAAGGCCTCCTAGAGACAAAATTGAGAGATTCTGTGGAACTTGTAGGAGTTTCTTCTTGAAAGACAGCTTTAAGACCAGGAATTGAAGGACAACTCTTGGTCTCATGTTTTTCTGAACAAATTACACAAGTCTCCACAACTTTTGCATCTAAAGGGCACTCTCTCAAGGCATGTTTCTTTCTACATTTGGGACAAAAGATTGCTAAGGCATCAAATTCAGTTTTCTGCTTGTTTTGTAACTTAAGGGTGTCTATTTGTTCACTAAGACTCCCCAAGATATCAGATTTGAATTCATCAAGCATATGTCCTATTTCTTCCCTACTTACTGTCCCAGAAGCAGACTTACTTGCCCTTGCAAGAGCAGGGTCTCTTGGTCCTTTTACAGTTTTAGATTTCCCCCTTGAAAGGTTGATACATAATTCAGTTATTTCAGGTAATGTGAGCTGAGCTATATCCCCTTTTCCCATCATGTTAAGGATATCTAACCATTCATCCCTAATTTTCTTCAACAAGAGAGGTTTCAAGGTGTCTTGGTCTAAGTTTTCCATTTTTGCCCTCTTGATGTTATAGTTAAACCTCTCCAACAAATCTTCCAAATTTTCATCCTCTTTTTATAGCATTTTAAACACTTACTCCTTATGGTTTACTAGCATACAATAATCCAAATACCTCTCTATAAATGCTTGTTTCATGTCTTCCCATGTCCTAATAGAACTGTTGATCAAACTCATAAACCATTTTAATGTCGCTCCTTTCAATGTTGAAGGAAAAAATTTAAGTTTTTGGGCATCTTGTAAGTAGTCATAGGTTCTACATAGGACTTCAAATTCAAATAGGAAGGTTTCAGGATCTTCATTTTTAAGTCCATAGAAGTTTGGAAGGACAGAGGGTGAAATGTTTTTCATAGTTGCATTGGTTTCTTCATCTACTATAGGAAACCCAAAAGAGCTTCCCATTTCCCTTCTACCTCTTCCTCTACCTCCTTCTCATTATTCACCTCTAAATCCTTCTCCTCTACCTCTACCTCTACCCCCTCCAAATAGTCTGTGTTCTCCATTAGAAACTCCTACTCCCCCTTCTTCTGCCATAGTTGATTCTTCTGTGGAAGTTGAAAAGTTTAATTCCCTAGCAGGGGTTCCTGAATCTTCTTCTAAGACAGGTTCAGTGGGTAAAGTGGAAGGTCTTTCTAATGGAATATCTGATCTTAAGTCCTCTGGAAGTCTAGGATCAGTAAAGGATGGAATGTGGGTTTGAGCTGAAGGTGTGCTGGCTCTTGGTCTTGGTGAAACAAGTGGTGTTCTAGGAATCAAGCTTCTGCTTCTTATGAATCTACCCCTTGAGTCTCTTTCTCTATGCATATCATTGTTTTTGGGAGGTAAGAAAAAATGCTACCTAGTTACACTTCCCCGGAAACGGCGCCAAAATGTCTGCTCAATTTAGTGTTCCTAAAATTGAGGTCATAAATTGTCAACCAGGGTTAGTAAACTGTTGAAGTGAAGTGCACTATATGTGCCTAGGTATTTGTTTCTCACTACGTTATGTTTAGTGTTTTTACAATGTTTTTGGTTTTGTGTTTTTATTCTAAGAGGGAAAATAACTAAGTTTTGGCAAAGAGAAGTTGTTGGTCACACTAAAACAGAGAAAAACCTATTCTAAATTATGTATGGCTCTTGAGAACAGAAAATGCAATACTTTAACAAGAAAAATAACTCATAGCAAGAACTCAATAACTCACAACATGAACTCAATAACTCATAAAATGAACTCAATCCCATTCATTCATTAGAAATATGTTGGAATAGCTTGAGAAAAGGATAAGTTAGTGCCATGAGGTTCTTCTAAGTAAACAACCACCTACAAGATCACAGAGAAAATCTTATCCATGGCTAGAAGTTTGTTGGAACATATTTGGAAAAGATAGTCTGCAACAAAGTGAGGAACTCTACTCTAAATTAATTTATGACACTGAAATTAATCCATTCTACAACTTAAATTGTCACTACTAAGCCTTATTCAGAAATTAGAAGTCTTTTGGAATAGTTTTGGGAAAAAGGCTATTTGCACAATTATAAGAGACTGCAGAATAGTGAAGGCCTTGAACTGATATCACTACTTTCTGTCCATATGATGATGTATTGGAAGAGATTAATAACAAGAGTATTTTGTAAATAATGAAGGCCGTGAAGTCTAATTCAACTAGCTAATCAAACTTGAAATACTGTGACTATAACTGAACTAGAATGCAATTAAGCTAACTTGAAACACAATGAACAGAAACTGAACTAGGGTGCTATTAACCTCCGAAGTATTACAATTAAACTAAAAATGAAACTAATCACTAAAATATTTCAGCTCTGTCTTATTCGAATTTAGTGGTATTTTGGAATAATTCATAGAACAGGACTGGCTATAACATTTGATGTAAATGAGCATAAAAACATAAAGTTCAAAAAAACGCAACTAAGCTCTAAAACACCACAGCTATGTCTCATCCAGTGTTAGTGATATTTTGGAAGAGTTCATAAGAACAAGACTAGCTGTAACAACTGATGTAATTGAGCACAAAAACATAAAGTTCAAAGAAATGCAACTAACTCCTAAAATACTACAGTTATATCTCATTCAATATTAGTGATATTTTGGAATAATTCGTAAGAACAAGACTAAACTGTAGCATCCAATGCAAGTGAATATAAAACACAAAATTCAGAAAATTGCTTAAACTAGGAATGCAACAAGGCTAAAGTTACTTATCTAAACAATGTGCACAAAGCTTCTCGGGTAGTAGGGGCCCTCTACCACCGGATTAGTGTACAAGTCTCCTCGAGGTTGCCTCAGATCTTGCAATAAAGCGGTGCTTCTTTCATTAAAGGAAAAGTATTTCAAAAACAAAGTATTACGGTTTTTTGAGATCTAGCAACAAAACATAAATCTAGCTAGTTGTTTCTCGGTCTCCCGAGTCATTCTTATAAGAAAATTACATAACTTCCCTTGAGATAAAATAGGAATAAATTTATTTCCCAACTAAAATCAAATTAGAACTCTGGTGATGGTCTCATACTATGATTAAAGACATCTGTACAGTCCTTGTCCTATTAGAAGTCCATCTCCTAGTTTTGGTTTCCCACGTGCATAACCACCTGTAGAATTCTGCTCAGACTTCGTAGGGAGCAAGGAATGATGTGGATGAAGTCTGGAATTCACCCATATGCGTTTTTCTTTGAGGTGACACCTGGAACCTGTGAAAACATGAAGATAGCTGCGGAATCGGCAACTAGTTACAGAATGGCTGCATTTTGTAGCTAAATCTAGTCAAAAATTACTACAACAACAAAATCATGAAAGTGTAGCAAGTTAGTCATTATATACATTCTTAAAGCAACTTTAATTAATCCTATTGATCATTTAAGCCTATAATTGATAAGGAACAAAGGAAATGAAGTGAAATGTGGTGGAAGAAAAGGACATCTTTAGGGTTCAACAAATACCAAGATTACCACAAAGATAATGAAGGAGTGGAGGAAGTCTTAAATATGCCACAAAATGATGATGGAAGACTTGAATATTATGTCGAAAGTTTTAACTACAATATTCATAGAGAAGGGAAGGAAAACTTGGCTCCCAAGACACTATGTGTCTTTTTTTCAACAAAATTCTTATGGAAAATCACATAAGAATTTATAGAGCCGACACATTTTGAACTACTAAGTGTAGTTTGTCATCAAGAGAATGATGCTTGAGCTGATACAAACACATAAATATATATTGCATAGATATGTAACGGTCAACGACATAAACACTATAAAATTGAACGTTAAGAAAATATTAATAACTACATATTTTACCCTTTTTAACTAATAATAATATTATTAAACCTAATCAATATAAATAGAAACAAAATTTAAAATAACAAAACAAAACAAAAATAAATCAATGGTTAAAATAAAAACTAAAAATAAACCAACAAATGAAAACATAAGTAAAACAATAATGGAAAATAAATAAATAAATAAATAATAAACAAACAAGCGTAACTAACACATAAATACATAAATAAACAATAATAATAAATAATATTAATAATAAGAATATATATATATATATATATATATAATAAACACAAAAACCAAACAGAGAAAAACTACACACCATAAAAAAGAATCAAAATAAAGAGAGACAATAAACAAAGGGAGGAGGAAAAGGAACAATATTAGGAACAGAGAGACGAGATCCAATAACTGCTAATTTTCCACCCGTTGTCCCTATTCAACGTATGATACCTTTTCTCGATTTCAACAACTTCCCTAAATTTGCGGTGATGGACATGCTCAACCCTAGAAATGACCCTGAAATTCTCCAAACAAATGCGGTGCTTAGTCTTCCCAGCATGTTCGACAAGAGCTGAGGACAGAGTCCTATAATTCTTGATATTAGAAGCAGGCTCTTGAATTATCCTATTTATAGAGCGACCGATTTCTCCAATATAGGGAATCCCATAGGAATAGGGGATCAAATAGAAACCTTTCATTCTCTTGGGCTCCAACATGTCTTTAACATATTGAAGGTAACCACGTATGGTGTTCAAAGGTGTAAATGAGGAATAGGTCCCATGTTTCCTTAAAACACGAGAAATTTTGTCAGTAGTACCATGGATAAAAGGAATTTGAATGCTAGCAATTAATTCATTAGCATATTTCTTTGGTTTCATACCTCTTCTTGCATTTAAGAAATCTCTAATACATTGGCTCTTACTATAGACATTCTTCTCAAAGACTCCAAGTAGATGGGATTTCTCATCTTCCAAGTGCTCATCATCAGAAACCCTAATAGATCTAGTGGCCAATGTGTTGAGAACACTAACATTTTGAGATGGAAAATGATGAGAGCTAGTGTGAAGATACTTCTTTGTGTGGCTTTTCTTCTGAAAGAATTGGTAAGAGAAAGAGCAATCATAATTCCTAGAGATGAGCACATCTAGAAAAGGAAGGCTACCATCAATCTATGTTTCCATACTGAACTCAATGGAGTTAGACTGACCATGCAAGTGTTGGTGAAAATAATCTAACTCTTGACGACCATGAGACCAATTTATGAAGGTGTCATCCACAAACATTTTCCAAATCTTAGGCTTGAAAGGAGAAATAACCAAGGCTTTAGATTCGAAATCTTCCATAAAATTTTTGGCAACCACAGGGGAGAGCGGATAACCCATGGCAACACCATAGGTCTACTCATAGAACTCCCCTTAAAAGCTAAAAAAGGTATATGTAAGGCAGATCTCTACCAATTTGGCTGTGTCTGGATCAGTGATGTGATTGATCACTTCAACGACCTCATTGATAGAGATATTGGTATAATGAGAGACAACATCAAAGTTACTAACAAGAGTGTCATTTGATTCAGATTTTAAGCTCTTTAACCCATTGGCATAAGAGGAGGAATCCATCATAAAAGAATTAGAATGACCAACCATAGGCTTAAGATTACGAGCTAAATAATTCACTAGGAGATAAGTGGGCCCACCAATTGTATTAACAACGAGTCTAAGGGAGGCCCCCTCTTTATGAATCTTGGGAAGCCCATAAATCCCAGGAGTGATAGGGTTTCTTTCAATAAGCTTATGACTAAAGGAACCCACATTGTCTTGTTATTAAGAGGAATTTGAGATTATTGTATTGAAAACCTCAACCTGATGTTAGGAGGAATCTCTCTCAACAACCCTACGATGTCATCATTTATTTTAGGGGCACTTGAAAATATAATATAGGATATAGAGATGGGCTGACAAAAGTTGGAAAGGCTGCTAGAAGTAGGGTTACAAAAACAGAAATTGGAAATATGAAGAAATATTTTTAAATTGATATTCTCAATTCCTTAAGGTCCCAATTAGATACGTTGTTGATCAGGTGATCATGTCCAAGAGGAGAAAAATGCTCAAAATTGGAACTGCTCAGAATTGTTTGCAAACTGAACAGTTGGATAGGCCTCATCACTGTGATTCTGGTGCCACAAACGGGACTCAAATCCGATGTCGTATGAAGAAGATATTGAAGTTTTAAAACGCCCAATAACCTTCAAAATAGGACTTTTGAACTCAGAAATTTGTCATTTTCAAAAAAAATTATGTGGCAGAATTTTATTGTTTTATATGGTTTTTGGGGCCCTATTAGAGGGTGCCACGTGGCCTTTCTGGAGGCTGCCATGTGGCCCCAGACCCAAGGTTCAAGTCTTGTTCAAAAATCATTTTGGTGGGCAGACTCGACCTGACCTGAATGGAGTTAGGTCACTCTGAACGCCTTCGGGTCATAGCAAAACGAGCAAGTTGTGTTGTTTGTTGAACGAGCGGAGCAAGGGATAAGCCCTTAGGGCTTAAGGCAAAAGCCCCATGACCAGGCGCATAACCGCGTGTTAAACCCTTTGAACTGGTGGTAAAGTTTGGGGTTTAGCTCCTTTGGAGTTAGCCCTCACCACAGGACCTCCGCCCATGACCATGGGCGGGGGCTAGTCCATTAAGCCAGCAGAACTGTCCGACATTTCCGCATGTGAACACACAGCTAACTGATAGTTAAAATAAATTTCTTTGCCAAATTAGCAGTGCGGTTCTGCTTTTTTTTCAAGTCCATCGATTCTGGTGGTTTTAACTAGAGTTTATCCAAATTTGGTGGGGTTTCGAAGGAACATTGGGCAGAAAATTGCGGAGGTCATAACTTCTCCAATATTGAACCAATTTGGATGAAAGTTTGGTGAATTTTGGGTATTATGAGCATTCTGGAGTCATTGGGACAGGTTGAAAAGCTAACAGAGGTGTTCTTCAACCATTTTTGCTTAAGGGAAGCTTGGAGAGCCATCAGGGCCATGAGGGAAATGGAACTGCATTGGGCTACACTTCACTGTTTGAGGTGAAATAAAAGCCATACTTAGCTTATTTCAAGCATGTCTTCAAGAGAGGGAGAATCTCCTGAAGATATGGATCCCAAAGAAGAGGAACGGGTGTTCCGAAAGGCTTTCTTGGACATGACATAGATGGTGAGGATGCTTCACCAAAAAAGGAATGATAGGCTTGTTGGAGAAGGGTCTAAAAATTAGAAAGAAGGAGAGGGTTATTCAGGAGGAAAGAAAAGTGATGACAAGTCAAAGAAAGGACACGGAGGAAATGGTGATCCACCAATCCCATCTTCATCCTCTTCCTCTACATCGTCATCCTCAACTTCGATGAATCAATCTCACAAGTCTAAAACCACTGGTAAAAGTCCATTTTTAAAGCTTGATGTTAAATTTGAGTTAACTATTTTTAACGGTGAATTCAATGCAGAGAAACTTGACAATTGGATAAGACAGTTGGAAGTTTACTTGAGGATACAGAACCTTCATGATGACGACACCAAGATTCAGTTAGCCTCTTTGAGAATGGATGGAGTAGCATTGGTATGGTGGGAAGCCAAGACCAAGGATGAAATTAAAAAACATGGCAATATCACTTTATCATGGGCTGAATTTATTACTGCAATTAAAAAGAAATTTTATCCATTAGCTCATTTACAAAAGGCAATCATGAACTGGAAAAACTTCAGACAGCTTAAGGGAAAAAATGTACAAGACTACACCCGAGAGTTTAGGAGAAGAGCACTCTTATTAGGGGCAGAATTACAAATTCAAGATACTTTGTTGAAATATATAGGTGGTTTGCACAGCTACCTTAGACATACTATCCTTATGTTCAATCCTACTAGTCTAGACGAAGTTTGTGTACAAGCTACAAATTTAGAGGCTAGAGGGAAAATCACTTTTGATGAGGGTAGAAACAAGCCTTTTAAGGGGAAAAACAAATATAAAACCTTTAAGGGAAAAGGAAAAAAGAATGCATCTATCAAACAAGAGGGTGAGAAAGTGATATGTAAACATTGTTCAAGAGAAGGCCATGAAGAAAAAAACTGTTGGAAATTACATCCTGAAAAAGGAACTCAGTTTAACAAAAACAAGGAAAGAAGAAAACTGTAGCTACTAAAACTACACCACAAGACTTAGGTGATGATTCAGGTGACGAAACCAAAATTGCAGCCATGGGTTTGAAAAGTATGAAGGGAAAGGAAACTGAAACTAAGCCAACCACTAGTACTCCAAACTGTCATGTACAAGCTCTAAATGAGGAAGAAAGAATTGAATTGTTCCATGTGAGGGTAGTTTCAAAACATACAAAAATTGACACACTATTTGACAGTGGGTCACAAGAAAATCTCATATCATAAGACTTGGTCAAACAGCTTAAACTTGAGACCATTCCACATCCCAAGCCTTATCCACATGGGTGGATATGCAAGGATGCAAACTTACAAGTCTCAAGAAAGTGGATATTGCGATTTGCAATTACTACACACTTTATTGACACAATTGAACTTGATGTAGTACCGCTTGATATATCCGAAATTGTTTTGGGAAGTCCTTACTTATTTGACAGGAAAGTGATCTTCCATCGCCATGAAAATAAGTATCATATCTTTAAATATGGCAAGGAGTTCATTGTCAGAGCACATCACAAGAAGGAAAATATAGCGATGGTAAATGCGGGACAGGTAAAAAGGCTAGTGAATTCTAGTAAGAGTTTTGTACTTCTTATGGTTAAGCCCAAGGTTGATGTGAATCATGAGTCATTTGAAAATTTTGATTCCAAGCTTAAGTCAGATTTATATTATGTAGTTGACGCACATCATGAGATGTTTCAGGAACTGTTACACATTATTTTGTCACCATGACATTTTGATGTCTATATGGTTCATCAATACCTATATAATACTCCCTTAGAAGTCCACAACCCTAAAGTTCCTAAAACAAGTCCTAAATTTAGAGAAAAGCTTGTAAAAATCATAAAAATGCTTGTACTGCACTTTTCTTTAGTCTTACCTGCGACACTGCACTCTTTTTCTCCAAAAATTGTGGAGCCGATCGTATGTTTTCTTCATTAAAACTGCGGACCCCTGTAAGAGGTAAAATGAAGGCGAAAGTAAATTCTAGAAGCCCAGTTGGTCGAATATTCTCCCAGCTGGAAGCTTCCAGAATGCGTTATCCAGTCTAAGCTTCACTCCCTCCATTATCATGAACATTCATCCCTTCATTAAAGGAGCCTATTCCTTGGATTTTGGAACTTAATCCCTTGATAAGGGGACTCTATCCCTTCCATTTTGGAGCTGTAACCACTTTCATTTTCCTATAAATTGAAGCTTTGGTTCAGTCTCAAGGGTAGATACTGATATATGTAAAACTTCTCTATCCATTTTGTATACACTTAGTACTTGCTTTGTACTTGGTAGCTACGACAGAGAAGGGAATTGCTGAAGAAATATACTCTTTGCTAACCGCGAGAACGATTACATACTCGTAGTTAGGCTGGTTCAAAGAGTGGAAGGGCTTGTCAGACCAAAGGAAAACGCTTGTTCCGGACCCCGGAAGGATCTATACAATATCAAGGCGAATGTGGTTGTAATATTCCTTCTTTTATTTAAAGATAATACAATTGGATCATGTTTTCTCAATAAGTTGTTTATGTGTTTACTTGAATGACTTATTTCTTAAATTCCTTGATCATTAAGATAGATTTGTGATTTTCGAATTAGTATATGTTGCAGGCGCTTTTGATTCTCTTCCATGTCTTTGTTTGCAGATCTTGAGAGGTGACTACTTGAAGCGACGGGAAAGAAGAATTCAACTAGCATTGGATCACAGGTAGGTCCTTTATTCATCATAGAAAATTATAAATTACATATAATCTAGAGAAAGTAGTTTACATTTGTCCTGTTTGTTTCTAGCTATCCTTGTGATACTAGGGCGATCTTTCTTGTCTGAAAGGAAAATTTATCTGCCTAACAAGAACCGACAACCTCCTAAAAGGGAGATTCAACATGAAATCCAATTACATCAAGATTGTACTCTTCCTAACATAGGCATGTACCGCATGTATATCATGGAGAATTCTGAAATCAAGAGGCAAATTAAATACTTGTTGGACAAAGGATTCATAAGACCAAGCACTTCGCCATGTGGGTCACCGATAGTGTTGATTCCAAAGAAAGATGGAACTTGGCGCATGTGTGTGGACTTTAGGGCATTGAAAAAGATAACGGTAAAGAATCATTACCCACTCCCAAGGATAGATGATTTGTTAGATCAGCTGAAAGATGCTAAATATTTCACTAAGTTAGACTTACGTAGTGGTTATCATCAAGTTAGAATTGCGGAAAGTGACATTTGGAAGACAACATTTAAAACCAAACAGGGACTCTTTGAGTGGCTTGTTATGTCGTTTGGTTTATGCAATGCACCTGCAACTTTCATGCGGGTAATGGATGATGT
The DNA here is from genome assembly GCA_034641835.2 of Pinus albicaulis. Taxonomy (NCBI): domain Eukaryota; kingdom Viridiplantae; phylum Streptophyta; class Pinopsida; order Pinales; family Pinaceae; genus Pinus; species Pinus albicaulis. The sequence goes on from CM076582.1 coordinate 1,600,703,940, forward strand.
ATTACGTCCTTTTCTTGATGATTTCATTATTGTCTACTTAGATGACATCTTAATTTTCAGCAAGACTAGAGAAGAGCATGTCATGCATGTTAAGAAAGTACTTGATATTTTGAAGAAAAATCAGTTGTTTCTTAAAATGTCAAAGTGTGAATTTGGAAAGACTTCTTTGGTTTATTTGGGACACATAGTAGGAGGAGGTGCTTTGAGAATTGATCCTTCTAAGGTAAAAGCCATTGTGAATTGGCCTACTCCCAAATCCATTTCAGAGGTAAGAATTTTTTTGGGTGCAGCTCAGTATTGGAGGAAGTCTATTTCTAACTTCTCTGCCATAGCAGCTCCTATGCATAAAGTAACAAGTGTGAAGCGTGCTTTCTAATGGGGAGGCAAGCAACAGAAAGGTTTTGATTCTTTGAAAGTGAAGATAAGTTCAGCTCCAGTGCTTTCATTACCGGACTTGAGACAGCCATTCGATATTTAGACCGATGCTAGTGATTATGCCATGGGTGCAATTCTTTTACAACATGGTAAGCCTATCGCATTTGATTCTGAGACATTTAATGGTGCTATTGTGAATTATAATACATATGATAAGGAGTTGTATGCATTAGTACAAAGCGTCAAAAAGTGTAAACACTATTTGCTGGGCAAAAACAGTTGTTCATACCGACCATCAGCCTTTACCGTACTTGCAGTCGCAAAGTAAATTACAGCAGTCACGATATTTCAGATGGATGGGTTTCCTACAACAATTTCACTTGGTAATAAGGTACAAGAAAGGCATTTTCAATAAAGTTGCTGATATGCTTTCAAGGCCTATTATTAGTGCTACTACTTTACTTAAGAATGATTCTATTGTACATGAGAGCTACATAGAATAGTATGCATCAGATGTTGATTTTAAGGATGTGTATGCTAACTTGAGTGAAGGGAATCATGTTGAGGAGAATGATTATCATTTGCATAATAATTTGTTGTTTCATATGGGCAAGTTATGTATACCACAGGGGGAGAGACTAAGCATCATGGGAGAAGCTCATTCTTCTCTTATTGCTGGACATTTCAGGGTAAGCAAAACAGTGGCACATTTACATAGGTATTGTTATTGGCCTCGCATGGTAGATAGTGTTTCACGTTTCATTAGAGGTTGTTCATTATGTGCTACAAGCAAGCCTAGCAATAGGAAGCTTGGTTTATATACGCCATTGCCAGTACCTTCTAGACCATGGGAAAGTGTTTCTATGGATTTTGTTGGAGGTCTACCATTATCTAGAAAGCAACATGCTTATCTTTATGTAGTAGTTGATAGATTTAGCAAGATGTGTATTCTTATGCCATGTAAGAAATCTATAACTGCTAAACAAACTGCTGATTTATATTTTCAACATGTATAGGTTCATTATGGCTTGCCTACTTCTATTGTTAGTGACAGGGATTCCATATTTGTTGGGAATTTTTGGTCCAATCTATGGAAGATGACGGACAACAAGTTGAAGAAGAGTACTGCTTTCCATCCACAAACAGATGGCCAAACAGAGGTAGTGAGTAGAACCGTTATACATCTTTTGAGAGGTTATTGCAGCAAGCATAGCAAGCTTTGGGATGAGCACTTGCATTACATTCAACATGCTTACAACCGGGCCAAGCACTTTTCTACAAATACTTCACCTTTTGAAGCTTGCTTTGGGTATTTACCTAAGTCACCTTTAGATTTCATTCTTGAGAAGGATGTTGTCATTGATGGGCATAGTGAAATTGACAAAGCTCGTATGTTCATTGAAAGAATTCAGCTCATACATCAGCAGGTTCAAGAATAGCTTGAAAAAATTCAAGGCAAGTACAAGGAGAGGCATGACAAAAACAGAGTTGATCATAATTTTCAAGAAGGAGATGAGGTATGGCTACATATTAGTAAGGAAAGAATGCAAGGAGAAGGTAAAAAGATGAAGCCTATTCGTTATGGTCCATTCAAGATCCTTAAACAAGTTGGAAATAATTCTTTTCAACTAGATTTTCCTTCATATATGCAAATGTATTCCGTTGTGAATGTGGAAAATTTACATTTGTATGAACCTCCTTTAATTGCTAATTATGAAAGTGACATTCAGCTGCCATCCATAGAGGATTTCTCACCAGAATTTTTGGATGATCTAAAAGAGGATGCTATCCTTGACAGAAGGACATGCACTTCGAGGAGGGGAAATGTTGATTATGTTCGGATTGGTCTTAAAGGCGGCAAACCGAGTAAGGAAAAGTGGATTGAGGTGGAAAAGATGAGGGATCTATACCCTCATCTTCTTAACAGGTAATTGAAGGCTTTTGGGGTCCAAAAGCTTCCCAATGGGGAGGTGTGATTAGGTGATCATGTCCAAGAGGAAAAAAATGCTCAAAATTGGAACTGCTCAAAATTGTTTGCAAACTAAACAATCGGATAGGCCTCATCACTATGATTCTGGCGCTATGAACTGGACTCAAATCCGATGTCGTATGAAGAAGATATTGAAGTTTTAAAACACCCAATAACCTTCAAAACATGACTTTTGAACTCAGAAATTTGTCATTTTCAAAAAAAAAAATATGTGGTAGAATTTTATTGTTTTATATGGTTTTTAGGGCCCTATCATAGGGTGCCACATGGCCTGCCACGTGTCCCTAGACTCAAGGTTCAAGTCTTGTTCAAAAATCATTTTGGTGCGCAGACCCGACCCGACTTGAACGGAGTTGGGTCACTCTAAACGCCTTCGGGTCATGGAAAAATGGGTGAGTCTTGTTGTTTGTTGGTTATTTTGAGTATTCTGGAGTCATTGGGACAGGTTGCGGAGCTAACCAAGGTGTTATTTAGCCATTTTTGCTTCAGGGAAGCTTGGAGAGCCATTAAGGCCATGAGGGAAATGGAGTTGCATTGGGCTACACTTCACTATTTGAGGTGAAATAAAAGTCATACTTAGCTTACTTATGTCTTCTAAATTCATTTTTCACAGTTGTTTCAGCCTGTTTAGGCTTATTTCTCACTGTAAAACCAATTTGAGCAACCTAATAGAGCAAGGACAGGCCCATTAGGAGCCTTGGACCCGACAGATGTAGCCCAGGAGGGGTGAACTGCCTCATCATGTTGCTGTGTTGTTATGGTGAAGTTATGCTGTTGTTTATTTCTGATTCAAGATGTTAAACAGTAATTTTAATTAACATTCCATCACACATAAACTCAAAAACAATTACCAAAAACACTTTGTTTAATTTGCAAGACATGATAAACACTTTGCACACTTAATTAAATGGAAATGGATTCTTTGAACAACAGATACAAATAGTTTCATTTTCAGATCAGTTGCATATGAAAAAGAAGAAAGGGAAAGTAGAATTGGCATTGATAAAAATTTATCCAAATTATAGAAGGAAGCACCCACTTAAGGAGAGTCTGTTGGACCAAATGGAGACATGTGTGATATGTAGTGATGACCATGTTACTGGAAAGTGTCCATCCCTACCAAGACTAAAATTTTTCTACCAAGAAGTTGAGAAGCCATAGCAATTATGTTTTGTTTCTAAAAAATGACCATGGCAGCCAAAGTCTCAAGGTATGGTCCAAGACTAATCTCAGTGTTTTACGACATATTGGACGGATCCTTCTATGCAGTCTCCTTCTTGTACATGGTGCTTTCTTGCCCATCCATGGACAACTCCTCCACCCCCAAATTACCTTTGGAAACAAGGGTGGATATATCCCTCTTTCAGAGGCCCTCAATAGGCAGTGATAAAACCTCCCATGCGAATTTTTCCGTCTCAAAAAATGCGACCATCTACATCAACCACTCCTCAACCAAAGATACATGTACAATCTGTTCTTAACCCGAACAATGGTAAGAAAACCCCACCATTCGAAGCTAATGGGCTTGCAACTTACCCCACTTACCCAACTTACTCCATCTCTTTGCTAGACTGCCATAACATTCACTTAATATCAATGAATACTCTAACTAAAGAATATCCTCTTGTACATATTGAAGATCTCAATGAGGAAGTTACAATTGAAGGAATAGAACCAGTTAAATCTCTAGATACCTTAAGAATAGACCTTGTTCACTGATAACCACATGTTCCTTCTTTACCAAAAAGACTGCACAAAGAAAAATCAACTACTCAACCTGAGTTTGAACTTTTTAGAGAGCTTAAAAATGTGTGTCTATATATCACAATTCTAGGCAATCAAAGATGTCCCTATTTATTCAAAAGTGGTAAGGGAATTTCATTTGAGGAAACCATTTAGAAAAATAATGGATCCTCAAATTGTTCATGTCATGGGCAAGCTATCAGATAAAATTGTCGTACTTACTAAGAACATAAAGTTTGAAGCGATCAACATCATAGATTGTGTAATTCAATTTGTTTTGTGAAGGACTGATGAGGTGGTAAGGTTTAACTGCAACCAAGTTCCTTGTGCTTTTGAAACAAGCAGTTCGAAGTTGTGTGGTTGGAAAACAACAACCTCAAGATCATAATTTGGTGATGAAGGAAAATTTTGTCACAACATCCTGACCACTTATATCATTTTCCTTTGTCCAATAAGGTCTCCAACTGGGGAATCAACTCCACATTGTCCAAAAAGGTTTCAGAATTGAAAATCAGTTGTTGGAAACATGTAAGCACACCATCGATATCTTAGAGATGACATTGAATTTGACTCTCTTGTTGGCTAAAAAGGTTTGAGGCTGCTAAAAACCACTCTTGTTAAAAACCATACTTGAGGTCCAAAGCTAATAAATAAACGACTGAATAAGATTCGATAATTGTTTGCCCAATCAAATTGTCACAAGCACACATACTTCAAATTAAATGTAAAATTACACTAGATAGAACACCTTATAATGTAAGTATTACATATAATAAATTATTTAATGAAAAAATTTAATCATTTAAAATCTCTAAAACTAATCAATAATAAAAATTCTTCTAATTAAGTTAGAAAAAAACTTAATTCAAACATTTATAAAATAATTGTATTTAGTGAAATAATAATAATCAAATTTTCCAATAAAAAACAAAGCAAGTTAAAAAAATAAAAAAAAATTAAAAGGTCAACAATCCAAGTTAATTCGAAGCTTTAGACGGGGACCCATAAATCTTATTAAAACATTAGTGTAAAATAAAAATATGATATTAAAAAATTTAAATATATTACATTAGTCAGAGTTTGTATTGATTTGAAATTAGAATTTGTGTTTATAGTTTATAAATATATAAAAATTGATTTTGATGTGAATTTAATATATATTAATATTAATATTAATCATGTAATAAAAATATATAAGTAATATTTAAAACACTATGCATTAATCGATAGCCTCCGACAAGGAGACATAAATGTTATTAAAACATTAATGTAAAATAAAATAATGACGTTAAAAATTTAAATATATTCTATTGGTAAGAGTTTGTATGGATGTGAAATTGAAATTTATGTTTTTAATATATATATATATATTTTGGGTGTGAGTTTGTTATTTAAAAAATATTTTTTTAATGTAAAATTATTTAATAAAAATATAGAGGTAATATGTAAAAAACCAAATAGTTTAAGGTAATGGAGTAATTAGATTTATTATTATTATTATTATTATTTATTATTTTATTTTATTTTATTTATTTATTTATTTATTATTATTATTATTTTTTATTTTTATTTATTTATTTATTTAATTTTTATTTTTATTTATTTATTTATTTATTTTTTTTTTTTTTTTTTTTTTGGTGTAACTAGGTTTTATTTCTTGTTTTTTTATTAATTTATTTCATGAAAAACTTAAAGTTTAAGATGTAGAATTATTATTTTTAAATATTGGGAAAATTTATTATAATTTAGTTTTTAAGTATTAATGAGTTTTTTGCAGTGAATTTTACTAGATATAATTTTTTAGGATTTAACTTTGTTAAGTAAGTCATTCATCTATGACCATTTTCATGAGAGGTAGTCATAGTTGACTAATTTCTCATGATTTTTGAATAGTCCATTTAGAACTTAATTTCTCATGATTTTTGAATAGTCCACTTAGAACTTAATTTCTCATGATTTGTGAATAGTCCACTTAGCACTCATTGCATCGGGTGATGCTCACAGGTGTGAGGAAGTGGGATTGAAACTAGTGAAATGAATCACATAACGTCAATCATCACTTCCCGGACTTGCACCCAGTAACCAGAACTTCTCGAGAGGTCACGCATCCTAGATTGCCTCTGGCTCAAACGTGCTTCACTGTAGAGTTTTTCCCCACAATCAAGCCCACTTAACTTGCTACCCTATTTGCAAGTTAAGTCAAATTAGTACTAAGACAACTATCACTTTTGCTATTTGATAATGTAGATTGACTCATTATTATTCAAGAGAAATCACGCCACCTAAAATTACTAATTAGTAATCTATTAAAAAAAAAAAACAAAAAACTTTCATTCCTATTATATACTTAGAGTGATTAACTTATTTTCTAAACAAACTCTTAATTAAAAGCAATTTAAAAAAACTATACTCAAAATAATATAAAACTTATCAAGATGATCGCATTCCGTTTTAAAAACAAAAACAAAAAAAAACTTAGTTATAAGCCAATGTCACGAACCCAACGGGGAGAGTGCTTCAGAAGTATATGAAATAACATACATTTATTTATTTATTTGAAAATTATAACATTAAAATGATGGTTTCAGTTCATGTCCTTATCTTGAATTTACAGTATTAAAAATATATTTATCTTGTTTTTTTAGTATTTTTAATAGGATGTGTTATCAATGATCATATATATGTCGGTTGGTTGGATTAAAGCGGATTAGGATGCTCAAATATTAAAAGAACCCAAATCGAATTATGTCACGTTTCAGTGCTTTTATTTTTATTTTTTTAATATTTAACTCTTATTTGCTTTTTAATGGTTTTTTTTATAATTCTTTTGATTTTATTCTTTCACCAGTCACCATCACCAACTGGACTTCCTCGCTCGGCTTACCTTTAGGACATAAATGTTTTTTAACTCTTTATTAGGGCTTACCGTTAGGATATAAATGTTTTTTTAACACTTTATTAAAGATTAAGTTAGTTATCCAATACGTGGCACACTACATCACTTTGATGGTGTAGATCTACGTGGCACATATCATCACTTCACGTAGCAAAATAATTCTAATAATAGGAGGCTCAACTATAATTATATGGTTCATGCGTAAGTCATCAACATCGAATCATGGAAAATTGGTTAAAATCATAGAACGGATATGAAAATATCTCAAGAGATTTGAATCCCTTTAATTCTTTCATGTTTTAAAAGTGAACAATAAACAAGTATATCAATTAGCAAACTCAACTTCTCAGAAAGCAAAAGGGGCCATTATATGCAAAAATGGGTTGTCACTAGAATCAACTCCTTAAGTATATGCATAATGACTATAAACTCTTGTGTGATATCCACACATTAAAACAAGAGGCACAATGAAATTAATACACATGGTTAACTATCAATAGATTTCATAAACAAGGAATTGTTGAACTTAATCTTCATGACTTTGAAGGTGGATTTTCAAGTGTGTGAAAGCATTAAACATATTTTAATAGAGATAATGGGATATTTAATGTCGGGGTTTGGATGTTGTGGTCTGGCTTTTCTAATAGACCTATGGGGTTTAATTCCATCACTAGGCACTTTTCTAATTTTTGTCTTCTTGTTTCTTGATGAGTTTTTGTTGCTTTGGTTGATTTCGTTCTAGATTATATGACAATTTCCTTGATTTGGAGGTGTCTTTTGGTTTTAATTTGGGTTTGGAGTTATCTTATTTTGGGTGGCTTGGGCCTTTGAAGGATTTATTTAGGTTTTTGAGTTTGGTGCTCTTATGTTAGGTTAACCTTGACTTGGTCATAAAGTCATTTTGATACAGTAATTAATGGGTTTGTCGTTGGTGGTTTAAAGGCCCAAGATTTTGGTAACACGTGATTTCATCCATGTATTTGATTTAATATAATCGATTTAATCGCTTGATGAATCTTTTGTAAAATTCCTTTTGGCCAAGAGTGGATATATTAAGAGCTAGTTTACTTGGTTATGGTTTCTAAGATAATCATGGTGTTTTATTTCTATGTGTTTTATTATTGTTGGTTATTAATTATTAAGAAAGGCTAACTTGGACTCTCTAAGGAGTCAGATTTGTCTAATGTTAGCATTGTAGAAGATGATAAAGAAAGATGGAGTGCCATAGATCTAGGATGTCAATAGAATATGACCAAGGATTTTGGAAGCACAAAGAGAGAATTAGGTGTTAAAAGGTGAGAGGACGAAGGCATAAGTTTCACGATAAAAAGAATTTAAAAAAAAAAAAGGTTTTAATGAAGTTGATTTTTTTGCATATAAATGGGCATACAATTGTAAGACCTATTAAGGCATGCATACTCCTGGTAAATTATTAATAAATCATGGAGGTATACATAAGTGATAGTGGGGACATGTTGGATTCAATATACCTTGGTTATAGACTTTGAATGGGGTAAGACTTGGAGGTAAGTGGTGAATACTTGCTTGAATGGTTTGGATTGATTTGGTCAAGGGAAACCCTAATTCAAGTTTAAATGGGGCAATATAGTCAATTTGATATGGTAATTAATGGTTTTATAGTTGGTGGTTCAAGGACCCAAGGTTTCAGTAACCCATGTTTTTTCCCGTGGTATTTGATGTAATATGTCATATTTAATGGTTTTATGATTCCATTGTAAGATGCTTTTTTGCCAAGAGTGATGGATCTATTACTAACTATTTCTCGAGTTAAAGTTTCCAAGATAATCACGTTGTTTTTTTATTACTAGTTATTAATTATTTTATTATGCATTTTTAATCCTTTCATCAAATCCCCTTTCAACTTTTGGTGGATATCACCATTAATGTCCCATTTTTTCTGGAATTCCTGGTAGTACCATTCCCTTATGTTGTTTGAACCTCATATAACGATAGCATTCTGGGAAAAAATTATTGGTGTTTGGAATTGAGGAATAATTTTGGGAATTTTTCTTATTGAGGGAGAAATGTACGTGGGGATATTTTGGAAATTCAAATGATCCTAAGAAGACTTGAGATTTTTTTTTTTATAATAGATCCTCCTTGTCCTCCATTACTTGTAAACTACCCATTCATGATGAAGATTCCAACAATTACAACATTGCAAGAAAACTCAAGTATTGGAGATAAAGTTTCCCTTCAAAAATAAGACCTTTCAATCCATTGAAGATGGAAGCTCAAGTTTCCTTATGTACTTATGTTTGAAAAGTCTATGGAGACAATAATCATATGTTTCAATAAATCATATTTTTTCTCAATATTTTGTAAATTTTCTTTTAGATGTTAATCTTTTGAATCTATATTAGAAAATACTTCTAGCTATCATTATAGAGGATCCTTTTGAATTTTGTAAAACTTCAATATTTAGCTCAACTTATGAACTATGCTATTCCAAAAAACACTTTTTGTATTATAATGTGGACCAATAAGGCTACAACTTTTTCTCACACAAAATACTTATGCATTCTTGTTATAAAATAAAATAAAACTTTCACCCATGTACATATTAATCTACATGTAAACAAGGTATTACATACATGATGAACACCTTCAATAACCAATGCCACAACCAGATCAAATTACAATGCCAATATTATGGTTAAAACCCTCTGAGAGGGAATTCATCCATGACCCCAAGTAACATGGCCACTTGAGGAAATTTATTAATGCAAATTAAAAGAAAACATTTTACCTAAGAAATTTCTCACAATCGATCATCAACCATGACCCTCCATGCCCTTTAAATAGAGGTCATGGACCAATCAGGTGTTGAGCCACAAATCAATAGCCATTAGTATCGAGTATAATATTAGGCATCAAATAAATCTATGTCTGAAACATATCGGGATCATTGGATTATAATGCAAATAATTCAAACTAAAGAAAAACACTAAAAAACACACTATTACCTAATAAACACATTATACCAAGTTTAATTTAACTAACTCCCAAGTGTTTAAATATCCTAACATCCCCCCTTAACAAATCTTGGGATAATATTGAAGGATTTACAAGGTGACACAATAAGGGAAGGAATGATGCATTAGATCCTATCACCCCTTACTGACAACTTCCAGAACTCTTAAGATACATCAAAGTTTAGAAAAAATTCTACTGTAACAATTTTTTTGAAAATGTTCGCCACTTGATCATTTGTAGGGAAAAAGTGCATTTCAATAAATCGATCATGAATGAATTTTTTGATGAATTTAATTTTTAGCTCAATGTGTTTGCTACGCTGATGTTGAATTGGATATTTGGAAAGATTGATGACACTTTAATTTCCATACTAGATGGTGGTTGAATGCTACTCATAGAATCCAAACTCTGAAGGGATGTATCGAAGCCACAAGAATTATTGGCTCACATTAACCACTGCTCGGTACTCTGGTTTTGTTGAAGAAAGAGGAATATCCTGTTGTTTTTTACAAACCCAAGGGAGAGGTACCGAACCAAGACTAAAAAATAAACCGAAGCAGACTTATGATCTTCAGGGTTTCGAACTCAGTCTGAATCAGTGTAACCAACCAATAAAGGAGTTCCCCCGAACTGTAATCTATCCCAAACATAATTTTACCCTAAATATATCAAATTATCCTTTTTGCTAGTTTCCACCGACTTTCATGTGGGGATTGTTGAAATATGTAACTAGATTTTGTCTTCATAATGACATATGTAATCATGATTTTATGTATTTAATGTAATGAGAAAAATAAATTTATTTTTGTTGATCTTGAGGCATGGATTTCATGCTCAGGAAAAATTTATTTTTAAGTCAATCTCCCACTAAGAGCTTCTAGGTCATTGTCATGTATGAAAGACCCATTTGGGGCATGTTACATATTGTAATGAAATTTATTTGAGTCAATTAGAGAGCCAAAAGACCCACCAAGACCTTGTCACAAGTGCTACAATAAGTTGACATTCAAAAAGAGCAATCACATGACAGCCTAGGTGTTGTAACATTATCTAGTTTTTATAAGTTAGCATATAAAGTCAAAATAAATTCAAAAAATGTTAAAATAGGATATGGATGAAAGAAAAAAGAAATTAAAAAAATGATAGATTTATTGTGTGTTTTATACATCCATATAAAATAAAATGTTAGGTTAGATTTCCCTAAAGAATGAATGCAAAATCAAAAATAAAATGTTAGAATGCCAAAGAAAAAATAAAGTCTTTAGTTCACAAAAAATGAAAAAATATATGGTTGCAAGCTCAAATGCACCTTTTCAAAAGTTAATATATTAATTGTGATTAATTTATTTAAAAAGAGATTAATTTTTCGTTATTTTATTAACATTAAACCTAAATTTATATGGCACATATATCATTGTAAAGCTAAGGTCACTAAAGGAAAAAATGTGTCTTGTCGGATGTAATATCAAGCGCTCACTTTTCGACGGTTGAGATCTCCCCCGCCTAGATCAATGGCAGAGGGAGAGTTTGTACCACCCTCGGCCATTTCTCGTTAATGCAGCAGGGGGGTCCAAAAAGAGGTTTTAATGGCCGCCCTAAAATGTGTACGTGGCTTCCTTTCCAAAGTTCGCACCCCCTCCGCTCAAAACCGGAAACCACTAACCCCCCCTCTGAATTTTGCCATGGTTTATCCCTTGCGGCCTAACGGTCATTCATCTTGCACCTTGACCATTTTCCCTCCGCTATTCTCGTTCTGCCACCTGCCATATACCCGTTGACAAATCAGCTTAACTGTTACCAGCCTGTCATGTCTCTGCCTTCCTATTTGCCTGTTAAAGCCACCTGCTCCCAAACCGTTGGCCTCCACGTCAGCCCTCCGCTCCAAATTCCATTTAAGCCACTACAATTACGTTAAACCATTAACAATTATTAAATTCTATAAATCACCCTCTGCCCCACTATTTATCACTTTTTCCTGACCACTGGATTGTTGTGATTGCAGGAAAATTTACACAGTCGCCTCCATTGTCTGATCGAGTTGTCACCACGCCTGTTGCCATCTGATCAAGCCATTTCCACTCTCATTTTTCCTGACAGCACTGTCTCCTCTCCTCTCTTGTGTCATTCTTCTAAACTATTGACATGGTGCCAAAAGCTAAATATAAGAAACAGATTGCAGAGGAAATCCTTGCTCCCACAACCCAGGTCAATCTTGACCTCATTCCTCTTGCAGATGCCCTCTTTAAGGTTACATATTTCCATGAACTCCACTTGTGGCTCAAGCAAAAATATTTAGAAAAAGAGGACCATATCAGATTCTGGGAGTCACTTCTCCCCTTCTTTACCTTCCCAAAAACCCATGAATTCCCTTATTTAATTTCATGGTGTCAAGCTCAATATGACCCTGTCAAACGAGCGGTGTGGGCCCAAAATAGAGACATTCTGATCACCAACACTGCTGAAACCATCAATCAAATGCTTCTCATTCCCAAATATGACCAACTTAGTCATTTCTCACCATCAACACTGATGGATTTGTACCATAAGTTGACCTTCCCACAGAGAACTCATAATTTTGACATTTTTCTACCAGAGGATGTTGAATTACCCAAAACGAATTCACCATACCCATCCTCTATATTTCCCGAGGCCTCTAGACACTGTATCTCCCTACTTTCCTACATGTTAGGATATTAGGATGACCAATCAGTTGATGAATCATCCTTGGGTTATTTTCCATTTTCAACAATGAACAACAACCAACATTCATGTATAATTTTAGCCAATTTTTGGCTGAAAATATACATGAACAATTTATGAATTTTACTGCATAGGGGGTATTTAAATATAGTTATGTCATCATTCACATGTTTCTTTTACAACAAGGAGATCAAATGCCCATTCATCTCAGCAATCAATATGGTTAGGAAGTGAATCAATCAGTGATTCATTAGACATAAATTGTCAGAGCTACATCAACAAAGCCATCATTTTCACAGTCTATAATTTCTTTCATACATCTAGTAAAGTAGATCCTAAGCAGTCAAATAGAACCAAGAATTGGAGAGGAAATTAAAAGAGTTTTACCCTTAAGCGAACAAACCAAAGTAGGAGATTGGTATCTATATAAAAATATACTAAGATAAGGGTATATGGATGTGAGCTTGCACCATACAAGTTGCCTAAATATGTTCCTATGAGAATATTTTCTCTAGAATATATTAGGCAAATGATAAATATGGATGACCTGCACTTTGTGTCAGGTAAAAGAAAATCACATTTCAAGATGAAGGCAAGCATTGGATCATTTATTTGCAATACCATATTAGTTGGTTCAGAGGCAGATGCATTACTGAAGAATATGAATTTCTAGCCCAGCTTTACCTAGTCCTATGATGCATATGGTATCATCTCTGCTCTCATATTTGAATTAAAAACAAATCCTTATAATCATATGCCAAGGCCAGAGATAGAAAAGTTTATGAATCAAAAAGAGTGGTTTGAAGGGACATTATAGGAAGTAGATGAACAGGTTTTGTCAACTTCAAATGTGCAGACTCCAGTTCCTCAAATAAAGCATCTAAAATGGAAAGAGAATAAACTCCATCTACTACAGATGTTATCCAAGAATTCATTCTGCAACAGAAGAAAGCAAAAACTGTTTCAACATCATTAACAGAGGGAGGACCATCATAGGTATTTGACCTTGGAGAGGTTGAAGTTTCAACATCACAAACTACATCAACTAGAACTAGTGTTCCAAATACTCCTCCTCATGTTTCTCCTTTTAGGGAACCTATGAAACTAATTCAAACTGTAAAAAACACTTCTACATATGACCAGAACATATTTTCAAAGTTCCTGGAGATCAAACAGAAGAATGAGACTCTTAAATCTAATTTTTATAGCCAGTTTTGGAAACAAACATCAAACTCCCAACATAGACTGCTTTTAGCATTTGACAGTGAAAAAGGAAGATTGCATATGGCATTCTTACAAGCTTCGGTTCCATTTCCAAAGTCTCCTTCTGAATACAATAATACCATTTTCTCATTTGACACCAGTCAAATACATCCTATTGATCATATGGACATGCACAAGCAATCGGTGAAATGATGTTTCCTACCATGACCACCACAACAATGTCCCTCTCCAAGCTCAGAACAACACTTTCAAATGTTCAATATAGTTCAAGATTGAAAAATCGTCATCATTATCTAAGTATACAAATATGAATACTTTAGAATACTCGATATTAAAAATTGGATACAATCCAAAGGACTGCAATGCAAATGAAGAAATTCTCAAGAAAAAGAATGCAGACATTGCAGCCTTGAGAAAGTAGTTGAAGTTTCCTTCTACTAAAGATCCAATGAATAAATAAATTACAGAGAATGAACAGAACATGGATGAGATTCTCGAATTCATCATTGAGCAAAACATATAAATTAAGAAAATGGAAGAACAGATAGAAGGACTCCTTAAGGAAAAGGAATTAGCACAAGTAGCTTTAGTTCCATCCACAGCCATTCCTATATTAGTTGCAGGAACATAGCCATATTCATCATCATCAATAGCACCATCATCATCAACAGTGGTTGATTCAACCAAATTAGCAGAAGATTTAGCTTTGAAAAAAAAGCAAAATGAAAAGTTGTTAGAGAAATTTCAGAATCTAGAGTTGTAGAAAGTAAAAAATGATACTTTGTATGTAGCATAAATGTAAAAGATCCATACATTAGAACTCAAAATTTCAAAGCTAGAAAGTGAATCATTAATGGTTGATACCTTGGCCCAAGCCAAGGAAAGCATATGGAAAGACATCAACCAAGCTATAATAGAAGTATTGACCTCCATACAAATTATCTTTGAGCAACAAGAACTTATAACCAGATGCAGAACAGAGATTGAAGTACAGAAAGCAGCATTGAAGACTAAGCCATTAGAAGCCACAGACATGATCAAGGTATTAAATTCAAATAACAGAGAAGAACTTGAAGAAATAAATATTTCTGACAGAACAACCACAATTTTGGAAATCAAGAAGGTATTATAGAATAAGAATTTGATCAACCAATTAGAGACCAAATGTCAAACTCTGGGCATTGTTGTCCAAAGGTTTCATACCATGTTCAATGTCTTAAATCAAAAAGGGTTACCAGGATCGGTAGTTATGGATGATAAGCTGATCAAACTTGAATATTAATGTAAGAAACTATACACCATTGCAACCAGCTAAATTTGCAGGGATCAAAGGACACATCACAAGCAAGGCCTTCCTATAAGCCTTAGAGTTTTATTTGAGCATGAAACATTAGACAGGCATATTTTCCTCAACAAGCCCACTTTAAAAAGATACATAAAAGGGAATGAGGTATTTAGGAAAATGTTAAATTTACAAATCCCAAGCGAGGAAAGATGGGATAAATTGTGTGATACCATTGAGTAATTGTAAATTCTAGAAACACAACAACACAACAACATTTTTGGCCATATCATCAATAGACTCCTTCAAAACAGGGACACACCATCCATCAGTTTCCTTCTTTCTATCATATAATACTATTTTTTTTAATCATTTTAGGATATTTTCTTAGTCGTAGAACTAGTATAAATAACTCTCATTCTCGAGTTATTAAGGGTTGCACCCTTGGATGAGCATTTTTGCAAGAAACAATGTATAAGCTTTTGATCATTAATAATAAAAGAAGGATTCTGGATTTGTTTCATACAACCTTGTTCCCTTGTGAGTTTTTCATGTTTATTATTTCTTGTTGTTTTCTACATGTATTTAATTCCTATGAAGATAACTCGGTAAGATTAAATGAGTTTTAGTTGTCTTAAATTCCTCCAAAAGTTATTATCTATATCAAAGAATGATTTACTGAGCTATTTGTTTATGTAATTCCCTCTCATCAATAAATTATCAACATCTTCATAATGTTAAATATGTTGTGTTAAACTTTTAGGCATTGTTTGAAAGTTTTCATACTTATGATCATTTGAAATATTCTATTTGAATAATTAAATAATCATATCTTCTTACATATTCTGCTTAATCACCTGAAAAATCTAAGTTACTGTGTGGAATAAAACAACAACCCTTTGTCCTATTAATTAATACTATCAAAAAGTTTAAACACAGTTGCTGCAAATTGTTTTATGCATTGGTCATCCAACAAATTCCAAACTAAAAAAAAAAAAAAAAAAAAACAACAACAACAACAACAATAACAACATTATAGATGCTTTGGAATAATTATTGACCCCAATTATTTCAGAGGAAAACATTAGACTGGCATCGTTGTCGGGGAACATAATTTCATTTGTTTTCCCTGGGACAACGATAAATCATATTCCCTTAAGGGTGATTAAAGGTCTGCTTAGGTAAAAAAATTCACCTGGTGACTTCACTGAACCCAAGTTGGCTCCTTCTAAGCATACCAGGTCTCATTCTGACTCTGAAAATGTCTTACCTTTATCAGATCTAGAGAGACTCGTAAGACAAGCTTCTTCCAGAAGAATAAATCAAACCCATTCTTATGTTACTCAACATGAGACCACAACAGTTCTTGATCCTTTCATATCTGGACCTATTGCCCTAGAATCAGAAGATATACCTCCTAGAGTGCAAGAATTAGTATCCAAAGGAGTGGATTTTCAATCTGCTTTGTTATTTCATTCTTTGGAGTCTTATAAATTACCTGAGGCACCTTCTGAATCTCCTATATCAGAACAGGACTTGGATCTACATTTACCTAGATCCAAACCTATTGATTTCATATCCCCTGTCACATACTCTGCTCCATCTACTTCTGCACAACCAAAAGATCTCTTTTCTCTTTATTCTAATCCTTTATTTGAACACAAAGAAGGAGAAGAAGAGGTTCAAAATTTGGTTATTCGAACACCCTTAAGATCCCTAAAAATATCTTCAATTCCATTTCGTTCTCCACCTCCTTCTTCACCTCCTTCTTCCCCATCTTCATCTTCTATTTCTACTTTTTCTTCTACAACCACTACTACTGAATCTTCTACATCTACATCTTCAAGTATGGCTGGTTTTAGACCCATTGTAAAAGCAAGATATGTTGTCCTATTACTCCCACACCAACTTAATGATTTTCATGCTGGGTATCTGAAAAATATCCCCAGATTAAATGGAGAAACTGGTTTGTCAGCTGAAGATCATCTAGTAGCATTTCTAGATTTTGCTGATAACATGAACATAGAACACGAAAATGTTTTTATGAGATTGTTTGTGCAATCTTTAGAAGGGAATATTAAGATTTGGTTTAGACAACTACCAACTCATTCTATTAGATCTTGGGAGGAATTGACAATTGTCTTTAAAAATCAATGGGGTGTGAAAAAGGATAATGTTTATTTCTTAACATAATTTGAAGAGCTTAAAAAAAACTATGGTGAACCAGTAGCTGATTTCATAAAAATATTTAATAAAATTTATCACAAGATGCCTCCTGATTGTAAACCACCTGTAGCAGCAGCAAATGTTAGATTCTCCAAATCTTTTGAGGATGATTTTGCTGTCATGTTAAGCGAGAGAGCAACTCGTACCTTAGAATACATGCAAACAAATGCTATAGAGGTTGAAGAAATTAGGTCTGCCTCAGATAAGCTAAAGGCCAAATTTGAAAAAGTCCAAATAAAATTAAAAGAAAATCAGGAAGCTTCTTCTTCCTCTAAATCTAAAAGTGAAGACTCAAAAATAGATGAAATCACATCACTTCTTATAAACCTTTCAAATAAGATTTCGAAGATTGAAACACAACCTAGAACAGTCCAACAAACTGTTGCTAGACCCCAAACACAGACCCAAGGTCAGTTCAAAAATGCCCCTCAATTGCAAATTCTTCAGAGACCTAACAATGATCAGCATGTACCTACACCTTTTTTGATTGATGATCAACAACCTGATGGTAATACTTTTTCAATCACTGAAGAAATTAATAACATAGACAAAAAATCTATTCAAACTGCCATTGTCCCTATCCCTCAGGGTCAAATGTCTCAAGAAGATCAGGAGAGTTCTCAGGTCTCTAAATATCAAGCCTTTTTTGAATTTTTAATTGCTGAACTTAACAGAAGGTATTATTTAAGACCTAGAGTAGGTCCTGGTAGACCTCCTAAAGAATCTGTCATAATTGAGCCTCAAGTGAAATCTGTTGAAACTCAAACTATTGCTATCCAACCTCTAAATCAGCCAAATGATTCTACACAAGTTGATAAGATAGTTTTGACTGTTTTTAATGTTAAAAAGGAATTAGAAAGAGTTAAAATTCCTATTCCACTTTCAAAACTTTTTAGAAATCTTGGATATAAGAGTCAAGTCTAAAAATGGATCCAATAACCTAGTGTAGATGCTGAAGGAGATGTTATTAGCCTTCAAGATGAGAAACCATCAGTAGTTTTTGGTCCAAGTTCTGATATAATAGATGAAACTATACCTCCATTTTATGTAACTTTGAAAGCTCATGATTCATTGTTATATAATTGTATGTTAGATTCTGGAGCCTCTCATAACCTTATGCCTAAGGTTATCATGGATCAATTAAACCTTGAAATCACTAGATCTTATCATTATTTATACACCTTCGATTCTAAAAGAGTTCCTTGCTTAGGAATTATAAAATATTTAGTGGTTACTCTAGCTCAAATACCAGTGAAAATTATATTTCTTGACATTTTTGTAACTGATATTCCTCCCAAATTTGGAATGCTTCTTTCGATATCATGTTGTGCCAAACTAGGAGGAAGTCTTCAGAAGGATATGTCTTTTGCCACAATTCTTGTGTATGGAGGAGAGAATCTTAGGTTATACAAAGAATTCATATTTATACATACTGTGTGTAAAGCAGACCAAGCTAGAAATCATCTCGTTTATGCAGTTGACTAAGACTTTGTTTGCTTCCAACTATCTTCAAATACTTCACAGAATTCTCAACTCAAGATTGAGGATGTCATTAGGGGAATTTTGAGGTCTAAAATGGGCCTCCTAAGGAAATTATAAAATAATAGTGGAAAAAATCTAATAAGATTTGATGACATCATCAAATTTTAGAGGGAAAAATGAAAAAACTACTTTTTCAATTCATATTTTCAACTTATCTCCCAAAGTTTTTACTCAAATATCGAGCGGGAGTACTCGTTGGATGCGGAATTTAATTCTCCATCCAAGGAGTACCCATGTTGCATACTTTTGATGGGTCTTACTACACGAAAAATGAGAAATAGATAAAAAAACGTGATTACAATCACGTTTTTTATGTATTTCTCATTTTTCGTGTAGAAGAGTTCATCGAAAGTATGCAACATGGGTAATCCTTGGATGAGGAATTAAATTCCGCATCCAACGAGTACTCCCGCTCGAAATTTGAGTAAAAATTTTGGGAGATAAGTTTAAAATACGAGTTGAAAAAGTAGTGTTATTATTTTATTATTTTTTAATATTTTTACTTTTTTACTCCAAAAATGGTGAATCATCCATTATGGATGACATCATCATCTTGAATCCTATTGGTTGTTATAAAGTTTATTTTTGTTGTACATTTTTCTTATGAGGCCCATTTTAGACCTCAAAATTCCCCTAATGAGTTGAAACTCCTAAATCTGCTCAAGTTAATATTTGGAAATTTTACTTTGATTGGTCTTGTACCAAATATGAAGCTGGAACTAGTATAGTTTTAATTTCACCTAAGAAAGAGAACATCACTCAATCATGCAAGTTAGTTTTTGAGGTTACAAATAACGTTCCAGAATATGAAGCTTTCCTCTTAGGCTTAGAGTTTGCTAAAAGCTTAAGGGTTCAAAATTTAAGTGTTTTTAGTGATTATGAACTTATAGTAAGAGAGGTTACGAATCTTTGTCAAACAAAGCATCCTAGGCTCAAATCTTACAGAAATGAAGTTTGGGATATAATTGAAAACTCCTTTAATGCTTTTAATATAAATTTCATCCCTAGAAATGAAAACATTCATGCAGACTTAGTTTTTTCTGCTAGTTCTTTTAAAGTACCAGACCAAATGCAGGTAAAATAAAAAATCCAAGTCAAATATAGGCCATCTATTCCAGATAATCTAAAATATTGGCAAATATTTGAAGATTATGAACAACTGAAATCTTTTCTTCAAGTTATTGATGATTTTTTTTGTCTTACAAATTGAAGAAGATAAATCAGATATGAATGAAGCTGCTAAAGAAAAATAAAATTCAAATCTAAATACAAAAGTAACCAATCATGACATTATACAACTGTCAAACAATTTTATTCCTAAAGGCCTTGTTCCTTTAGAAAAACTATTTAATCAAAATGATGTTCCTAGAAATCCATTGTCTATCTCACGAGAAGATGATATTGAAGAAACTAACATTGGAACTGATGAAGAGATTAAAAACATTAAATTTTGTGCATCTCTAACTCTTGAGGTCAAAACCGAATACATTAAGCTTCTTAAAAATTACAAATATGTTTTTCCTTGGTCTTATGTTGATCTGAAAACTTATGACACATATCTTATAGAGCATAAAATTCCACTAAAACTTGAAACAAAACCTTATAAGTAAAAACTTAGAAGAATTAATCTAGTTCTCCTTCCTAACATAGAAAAAGAACTTAAGAAGATTTTAGATGCCCAAATAATTGTTTCCTTAAGATACTTTGATTGGGTAGCTAATTTAGTTCCTATCAGAAAGATAAATGGAGAAATTAGATTTTGTGTGGACTTCAGAAACCTTAAGAAATCATCTCTAAAGGATAACTATCCATTGCCAAAAATGGATCAACTACTCCAAAAGGTTTATGGTGCTAATAGGCTTTCAATTCTTGATGGCTTTTCTAGTTATAACCAAATAATGGTAAATCCATAAGACAGATAAAATATTGCCTTTACCACACCCTGGGGTACATTCATGTATGCCAGAATGCCTTTTGGGTTATAAAATGGAGAAACATTCCAAAGAGCTATGGATTTAGCTTTTGTTTGTAAGGTAAATAAAGTTTTTGTTATTTTTCTTGATGATCTTACTATTTTCTCTAATTTACATCAGAAGCATGTAAAACACTTGATGAAGGTTTTTGATAGGTGTATAAAGTTTGGAATATCTCTCAACCCTAAGAAGTCTTTGTTTGCCATCAAAGAAGGAAAGTTGTTGGGACACATCATTTCAAAGGAAGGAGTGCTGATATATCCTAAAAGGGTATCTGCTATTCAATCATTATCACTGCCAAGAAATAAGAAAGAGATCCAAGCCTTTTTAGGAAAAATTAACTTCTTGAGAAGATTCATCCCTAACTATGCTGAAATAGTTAAAGACATAACTAACATGCTTAAAAAGAATCATGAAGTTAAATTCCTACTAGATATGATTTTGATCAAATCAAGAAGGCCATTTATAAATCTCCTACCTTGGCTAGCCCCAATTATTCCTTACCTTTCAATATATTTTACTTTGCTTCTGAAAGCACCCTTTCTGTTGTCCTTTTACAAAAAAATGAATATGTTGATGATCAACCCATAGCATTTTTCAGTAAGTTTATGCGAGATGTTGAACTCAAGTATGATATTATTGAAAAATAGGCCTATGCCCTAGTTCAAGCCTTGAAATCTTTCATAATGTATGTCCTTCACTCATCCATTACTGCTTATGTCCTTAACAGTGTTGTAAAAATTGTTCTTACCCAACCAGACACTGATGGAAGAAGAGAAGGTGGATCACCCAAATCCTTGAGTTTGACCTCAGTGTTAAAACCAATAATTTAGTGAAGGGACAAGGTTTAGTTAAATTGTTAGCTGAATCCAATTGCAAAGTGTTGGGCATAAATTCTGTTTTTGAAATCTCTGAGGAGCATAAACAAGAACCTTTTTCAAATTTAAATAGGGAGAATCCACAAGAACCTTCCTTAAATGCAGAAGGGGATAATCCACAAGAACCTTCCCTGGATTCTCAAAGGGAGAATCCATAAGAACCTTCCCAAGATTCTCAAGGAAAGAACCCACAAGAACCTTCTCCTTCAACTCAAATTGTTCCTGTTCATATTGATGAAAATTTTTACTGTCAGATTGGTATGCAGATATTATACAATTTCTTATCAATTTTGAGTGTCCTACTCAATTTTCAAGGAATCAGTGTAAAACACTCAAGTTGAAATCTATCAAATACTGTATTATCAATGTCAACTTGTATTGGAAAGATCCTCTCAACAATTTGTTACTTTGTTTAATAGAAACTGAAACTGAAGGAATCATTGAATAATTTCTTGCAGGGATACATGGAGGACATTATGCTTGGAGAGACACAACATACAAGATACTAAGGGCAGGTTTCTATTGGCCTACTTTGTTTTCACAAGTAAGAGAAAAGGTCAAAAGCTGCATTCCATGTTAAATGTTTGCTGGTAAGCAAAAAGTAGCAGCTCTTCCATTAGTTCCAGTGGTTGTTTTAGCACCATTCCTTTAGTAGGGACTAGATTTTATAGGGGGAATTCACCCAGCTTCAAGAAATCAGCACAGATGGATTTTAACTAACACATACTATTTCACCAAGTGGGTGGAGGCCATTCCAGTCAGAAATTATACAAATACAATAGTAATGAAATTTATTGAAGAAAACATTATTTCTATATTTGGTTGCCCTCAAAAAATAGTGACTGATAATGCCACAACATTCAATAGTATAAAGATGATTGAATTCTGCCAAAAATATCATATTTTTCTACATCATTCAACCCCTTATTATCGTCAAGGAAACAGTCTTGCAGAATCATCCAACAAGAGCCTGGTTAAAGTGATAAAAAATACTCTAGAAGACCATAAGAAAAATTGGGACAATCATCTTATCTATGTAGTTTGGGAAAACATGATTTCTCCCAAAAGATTAATAGGTAAATATCCATTCCAACTGGTCAATGGTAAAGAGGCCATTTTTCCTACCAATTCAGTTTTTCTTGTTCTTAAATTTTTACAAGAGTCTACTTATGAACCTGATGATTTCTCTATAAGGATAAATCAAAATATTGAATTAAATGAAAACAAAGATGAGATCCAATACAAATTGAGAAAGTATTAGAATAAGATGAAGATTCTTTTTGACAGAAAGGTCCATGAGTAGGTATCAAGGTTCACAATGGGTTCTCCACTATCCCCTATTGTCGCCAACTTATATATGGAACACTTTGAGAAAAAGGCCCTTGCCTCATATCCCTTAAAGCCAGACTGGTGGAAAAGATTTGTTGACGATACTAATATAAAGTGGGCTCATGGAAAAGAGAATCTGGAAAGGTTTTTTCATCACTTGAACTCCATTTCCCCAGAAATCAAATTTACCATGGAAACTGAAGAAAACAGGTGCATTCCTTTTCTGGACGTTCTTGTCATTAAGAATGACGATGGAACTCTTGGGCACCGTGTATTCAGAATGAAAACCCATACTGATAGTTATCTCCATGCCGAATCCTACCATCATCCAGCTCAGAAGTTTGGTGTCCTTAATACCCTTGCCGTTAGGGCCTTGAGGATATCTGATGTTGAAAACCTCAACGAAGAAATCAACCACTTATCGTCTGTTTTTAAGAGTTTGGGTTATAAAGAAAGAGATATCAAGAAGGCCCTAAGAAGAGTTGAGGGCACAATCCTACCTCAGAAGCAGCTTGAACCTCAAGAAAAAGGAGGGAGAGTTTTTCTACCATACATTAAGGGTGTCATTGATAAAATCGCCAAGGCTCTAACGAAGAATGATATTTTCGCACAATTTTTAGCAACGGGGAATATTAGACAAAGAATGCGATCATTTAAAGATGCTATAAGTCCAGAACAACTTAAAGGAGTGTACAAAATTGATTTTTCATGCGGGAAAAGTTATATTGGTGAAACCGGACATTCACTCCAGAAGAGACTCAAAGAGCATTGAGCCGATATTAAGCATGAACGACTTCGCACCTCTGCCCTTGTGGAACACTCTTCGAAAACCAAGCACCAAGTACGTCTTGAATATGAAAAGATCATTGCAAGAGAAGATCACTATTACAAAAGAAAAGTAAGAGAGGCCCTTGAAATTAAAAAACATCCGGAAAACCTTAATAGGGATGGGGGATATGAAATTAGCGATAACTGACGTCCTCTTCTTCGACAAATCTGTTCCTCGAAAGCATATTCCTCCCAGGTATAGTTTTTCAAGTGAAATAATCTCAAGTTTGTCCCTTTTCTTTAATGATGGTTTAACAAATAAGGAACTTACTTTTAATAATTATTCTCATTAATTAAATTTTATTTTATTTTATAAAATAAAAATTAATTAATTAATTAATAATTATTATTAGAAAATACTTATTTTTAATCCTATCATTATTAATTTTATTAGATTAAAATATTAACTAACCAATAAAAATTAATAATTAACTTTAATATTAGTTAGCATAATTAACAATAAAACATATCTGATGTATTAAATCAATAATTTTCTATTGTATTAATAGTTATTTACTTTTAAATAAATATTAATACTCATTAGAAAAACATTGGTTTAATTAAAAATTAAAAATTATTTCATAAATTAGCATTATTTATTTGATGAAATAATAATCATGGTTTATAAAATAATATAAAAAACATGATTTATAAAATTAAATAATAATTTAAAAATAAGTAGGTTAATTTATTTAGTTAGTTATTTTTAAAAATATATTAAAGTTTAAATTAAATTAAAATTAAAATTAAATTAATTTATAAAATGAAAAATTAAATAAATTTATTTATTAAATTAAATAACCATAAACATTATATATAAATTAATAGTGGATAAGAGTTTGACTTTTAACAACTTAGAGAATAAATAATAAACTTATTAATAAACAAATAAATTTAATAAGTTTATTGATGAAATTTATTAATTAATTCTGATATGTAAATTTATTAATAAATTAATTCTTATTTGTAAATTATTAAAATTAGAAATAAAAAATTAAGAAGAAGAAAAAAGAACTTCTTTGGTCGGTTTTTGTCTTACCTTTCCTACCTTCTTCACTATTAATGAACTATCACCCTTCTTCATTTTCTTCATTCTATTGTCCTAAAGATGGATCCCCGTTGGGATTCGAAATGTCGACAAATGTTTCGTGACACTGTGGATAATTCGAGAAGTTCTTCAGATAAAGGTCATGGAAAGAGATTTCAGAGAGGGTGATTTAGTTCTAATATGGGATGTTAGAAGGGAGGACAAAGATAAACATGTCAAATTTGATAACCTATGGTTTGGAACTTTCAGCTTTGTTGAAGTGAAATGAAACAATACATTTGTTCTACAAAATTTGGAAGGACAGTTTACTACACTGCCTGTCAATGGCAGCTTTCTGAAACATTACATACAGTACTGAAGAAGATTCCAAATCATCATTGTACATTACCACCTTCTTTTAAAAAATTTCCAAGTTTGTTTTGTTTTCACAGCAAAGACTCCATAGCCTGAGGAGAAGGCACTTGAATTTGCTCGTTCTCTGCATCCCACAGGGGCAAGTAGTCCCCAGCTGGAGCTGATGTTGTAACATTATCTAGATTTGATAAGTTAGCATATAAAGTCAAAATAAATTAAAAAAATGTTAAGATAAGATATGGATGAAAGAAAAAAGAAATAAAAAAATGGTAGGTTTATTGTGTGTTTTATACATCCATATCAAATAAAATGTTAGGTTAGATTTCCCTAAAGAATGAAGGCAAAATAAAAAATAAAATGTTAGAATTCCAAAGAAAAAATAAAGGCTTTAGTTCACAAAAATGAAAAAATATATGGCTACAAGCTCAAATGTGCCTTTTCAAAAGTTAATAAATTAATTGTGATCAATTTATTTAAAAAGAGATTAATTTTTCATTAGTTTATTAAAATTAAACCTAAAGTTATATGGCACATATATCATTGTAAATATATGGTCACTAAAGGACAAAATGTGTCTTGTCAGATGTAATATCAAGCACTCACTTTTCAACGGTTGATATCTCCCCCACCCAAATCAACAGCAGAGACCATCCATAATATTAAAATAAATCATAACATATAAATTTTAATAAAAATTAAATCCCATTAGAATTTCAACATTAATAATAAAATTATAAATTATTTTATTCAAATACATAAGACCATTATTGATTCAATCAAAAATTCACAATAATCATAAATTTTATTTAATATTAAAAAGCCCCAATAATGATTTTAATAAAATTCCTTAATACTATAATTATATGCTTTCTTAATCATAATAAATCTAATTAGAATATTTCTAAAAACAAAATAAGAGTAAGAAATAAAATAATAACATATTTAATGATGAAATTAAAATAAAATGATTTAAATTATTTTTATATTTGCCTGGGTATAGTTTTGTTTGTCGGCCAGTTCTTTCTCCTTTTCCATTCCTTCTACTCTTGATTGTATTTATCTCTTCCATCCGCCTCTCTTCTGAGAAGGTTTAGTCCTGATCATGAGCCTTGGTTAGACTCGGAACGTTGACGTAAAAATGAATACTGTGGAGATTTCAAATTCATGTATAATTTCAACCAATTTTTGGCTGAAAATATTTATGAAAAGTTTATGAATTTTATGGCACAGGGGGTATACAATCCTGTCATCATTCACCTGTTTCTTTTCTAGTAAGGAGATCAACTGGCCATTCAAGTCAGCAAGCATGATTATCAAGGAGTGAAACAATCAGTGATTCATTGGATATAAATTCTCAGAGCTACGTCAACAAAGCCATCATTTTCAGAGTTTTTGGATTCTTTCATACATCCAGTAAAGCAACTCCTAAGCAGTCAAACATAACCAAGAATTGGAGAAAAAATTAAAAGAGTTTTACACTTAAGCGAACAAACCAAAACAACAGATTGGTATCTGTATAAAAATTATACTGAGATAAGGTATATGGATGTGAGCTTGCACCATACAAGATGCCTAAATATGTTCCTATGAGTATTTTCTCCGGAATATATTAGGAAAATGATAAATATGGATGACCTGCACTTTGTGTCAGGTAAAATAAAATCATAATTCAAGATGAAGGCAAGCATTGGATCATTTATCTGCAATACCAGATTAGTTGGTTCAAAGGTAGATGCATTATTGAAAAAGATGAATTTCCAACCCAACTTTACCTGGTCTTATGACCCATATGGTATCATCTCTGATCTTAGAGTTGAATTAAAAACAACTCCCTATAATCATACCCCAAGGCCAGAGATAGAAAAGTTTATGAATCAAGAAGAGTAGTCTGAAGGGACATTACAGGAAGCAGATGAACAAGTTCTGTCAACTTCAAATGTGCAGACTCCAGTTCCTCAGAGCAAGCAGTTAAAAAGGGCAAGAGAAGAAACTCCATCTGTTATGGATGTTATCCAAGAATTCATTCTACAACAGAAGAAAGAAAAAACTATTTCAACATCATTAACAGAGGGAGGACCATTAGAAATAATTGACCTTGGATAGGTTGAAGTTGCAATGTCACAAACTACATCAGCTAGAACCAGTGTTCCAAATACTCCTCCTCTTGTTTCTCCTTCTAGGGAACCTATGGAAATAATTAAAACTGCAACAAACACTTCTACAGATGACCATAACATCTTTTCAAAGGTCCTAGACATCAAACAGAAGAATGAGACACTTCAATCTAATGTTTACAACCAGTTTTGGAAATATACATCAACCTCCCAACACAAACAACTTTCAGGCTTTGACAGTGAAAAAGGAAGAATGCAGATGGCATTATTACAAGCTTCGATTTCATTTCCAAAGTCTCCTTCTCACTACCAGAAGACAATTTTCTCATTTGACACCATTCAAATACATCCTATTGATTAGATGGACATGCACAGGCAATTTGGTGAAATGATGTTTTCTACCATGACCACCACAACAATGTCCCTCTCCAAGCTCAGAACAACACTTTCAAATGTTCAATCTCAGCTCAAGATTGAAAAACTGTCATCATTGTCTAAGGATACAAAGATGAAGACTTTACAAGATTTGATAGTAAAAATTGGATACAATCCAAAGGACTGCAATGCAAATGAAGAAATTCTCAAGAAAAATAATGCAGACTGTTATCACTCTGCTAGATTCCTAAGGTTGAAGAAGGAATCCCAACAAAGGTAACCACATACCAAGCTTTTGACTTGATTGCTAGCCCTATCAAGTCGGAGAGGGATCTCTACAAAAAAGGGTCATAGCTAGGAGGGATGGAGAAATTAAGGTTCTTAGGCTAGATACTGAGTGCAGGGGGTTGTTTTGACTTTTATTTGGTTGGGGAATCACTGGATGAAGGAATTAGGTAAAGGAAAGCTAGGTCCGGGAAAATGAGTTAGGGTTGCATGGATTAATTGGGAAAGGTAGGTACAATGCTTATCACTTGAAGATGATTGTTATGAAATGGTGTTGAAGCTGAAAGAGAGCTAAGAAAAGCATAGTAGATGTATTTTTCTGAGACAGATGAAAGTGGACAAACTATGATCAATTACCCAAAATAGAGCATGTGCAAACATGTATTCTGATTATCTAACTTGTAAGAGTTCATAACATAGAAATGAAGTGAAAATGAATAAAATACATTCAAACATATGATACTGAAGAAAATACAATGATAAACATTCAATACCACAATTATCCCATAAAATAGTTGCAACTCCTCTTTATTAGCTAGCCAAATTGAGCACAAAAGTTTCCTTGATCAACTAGCCAACATACAAACTAATTCCAACCGTTCACTAGAGTGAATAAAGGGGCTAAATAGACATAAAAAAAAGATTCACTCATCCTCAAGGGTCAAATCCATGAGGTGAGTAAGAGATCCACTAATTTCTGAATTGAAAACTGAAGTGTAGGATGGTCCAAGTGACTCACTCCTCATTACATTCAATTGATTCATCTTGACTCATTAATGACGTTTATCCAATGAATCTATCCTAGGTAAGTAATCTCAGACATAATTACATTTTACCATCATTAATTACATGAGTATAAATTTTATTTGCTGAAGAAAAGTCAAGACTTGAGAGAATTTTGGAAAAAATAAACAAATTTGACATTTGCGCCTTCCATTGTGCATTTGCGCCATCTTAGTGTCATTTGTGCGCTATGTGTTCAGGGCCACTTTTGGAGGCCTTCTCGGTGTCCAAATTAGGCCCAAGATGGCTTGTTGGAAAGCCCTGCCTGTACTTTTTCCAAATATGCCTCAAGTGCTAAAAATGGAGGTTATTTTCCCCCTCAAAAACGCATTCTCCCAAGACTGGTATTTGCGCAGTGCCTACGTCAAAAAAGGGGCAGGAAGGTGATTTTTTGATGGTGTTTTGGGCTTTTCACCCATCAAAAATGAAAACCAAAGCTGGAAAAATGGTTTTCTGGGATGCATGGGTCATTAGGAATCCAATTATTCCTTCCTTCTCCTCAAAAAGTGTGCCAATTATTTTTGTAACGCCTAGGGTGCTACAAAAATGCCCAATTTTCTGCTAATTAATTGTCTAAAAAAACACAGAAATTTCCAGATTTTAACAAAAAGTTAAAAATTGCCTCAAAATTGTTGGAATGGTTGATGATGGTATGTTTAAGCTTGTAGGGAAGCCTTAGCAAGGATGTCCAACTTTTTCTTCTCCTCCTTGCTCAACTCTTCAATTTTGGCATTGGCTCTTTTGAGCTTGGCCAATGCAAATTTCTCTTTTTGGGCATGGAGTTTGACCTTCTTCCTTAACAAGTCATTATATTTATTGGCCTTTTATAGTAGCTTCTCCAACTGTTGATTGGCTCTATCAAGCCATGATTCCCTATTCTCATTGATCTCTATAGCAAGTTGCTCATTTAGAGTTATATGATTAGCCAACTCAGCTTCCCTTTATCTCTCTAGAGCTAAAGCTCATTTCAGCCCTCTAGTTCTAGCTCTCTATCTTCGTACTTGTTCTTCTTCCTCATCAAGCAAGCCATACTTCTCCACTATTTCATCTAGCATGACTTTGGCCTTTTGAGCCTCCCTTTGAGCAGTGAAGTACTTAACCTCATCAATGACCTGTTTGGTCTTCAACTGCTCATTTTCTTTCTCAAGGAAATGTATAACAATTCTAGCCCTATCAAGATAGTCTAAAGCTCAATAATATTGGCATCCTTACCTTTGATTGGATAATTTGTGATTTTATTGTTGTCATCCTTATCTAGGTCAACTAGATAAATTCTTTCTCTGTTTCATGATTTTCCTCCTCATCACAAATGATTGGCTCAGTGACCTTCTCTTTACCTTTATACACTTGTTGTGTTGATGTAGAAGGCATGGCCCCTTTCATTCTAAGTGAATAAAACACATGCATATAGCCTCCATGATAGGTTTTTGGCAATGGTTCAACCTCAATCATATTAGCCCACTTAGGCTCAATGTCATCTATCCTGCTAAGTGACCCAAAATCATGATGAGATGGAGATTAAGGAGGTGAAGGGGACTGATTTGATGATGATGAGTGAGTCATGGGATGAGATGATGAAGGGATACTTTGTGCATGCTGAATGGATGGCTCAATGAAGGTATCATTGGCTATAAAGGTGCTCCATGCAATGTTCATTCGATTGAGATGGTGGAGGACTATGATTTTTATGAGGGAATTGTGGAATAGGCTTTTCATTTCCTGTTCACACTCCTTCTTATGGGAAATGTATGCCATCTTCTCTATACTCCGGAAAAGATAATAGGGCATGTTAAGCATCCTTACCATAGTGAAATGCATCAAGATCCGGATGTGATAGCACTAGATCCTTGAAAATTTGCCTTCACATGAAAAATATTTCATTATAATCTTCATCATAGGTGCATATCTATCCAAGAGGTGTGAAAAAGTGAAGAACCTCTTTGTTTGATTTTGGTGTCTTGGTTTTAGAAAGAAGTCAAAATTCTGTTTTTTCAATTTGCCTTTCTTGAACCTTTTCTTCCAAACATTTGGGATCCTTGTAGCATCTGAAATGACAGCAGTAGATAAGGTAAAAGTGACCCCAACTAATTTAACTTGGTTGTCATGGAGTCCTGATATGAACAATCTAGTTAGCATGGCGTGGTGTTTAACCCTCTAAATCTTCTCACAAAAATCATAACAACCAACATGTTTGAAGCATGTGACAGTCAATGGAGAGGCTAAAAAGTTCATTAGTGTTGGCAGGCTCAAGTATGAGCACTCTTCCTCATTTATGTGGCCTCCTTATCTCTGTTTCCTCTCCTTCAGTGAATGATGTGTTTTCCTCTTCTGTTGCCGTGGTGTTTTTGTTAAAACTCTAGGGATTAGGAAAGGGAGATGGGAAAGGAAAACTGAGGGATATTTTTTATAGGGACATGTGATATGGGGAGGGGATAGGTAGTAATTTTTAGGGATATGAGGAATGGGGAAGGGAATAGGAATAAAAGAGTGATGGGAATTGGGATTTAGGAGCCTACGTCAAAATAACACCTAAGGCTTAGGGTTTTAGGAATTAGTAGTTTAGGGAAAGGGATTATGATAAAAAGGATTAGGGAATGAATTTTAACAATGTAGGGATGGAATTGAGTGTAAAGGAAATGGGATTCTGGGAATTATGAGTGCAAGGGAGAAAAACTAGGGTTTCACTTCAAGAAGACACCAAATTACAACTTCAAATTTGCAAAAATTCAACACATAAACTAAAGAAGATGATTTTTCATGGCATGTGTCTCTTACTGGTTTCCTGGAGGTAAATGACTGAGTGGAGCATATTTTAAGGCAATTATGATCACTTTGATGCTTTTCTAAGCTTGTTGGTCATTTGCACCCTTAATAAGCTATTTGCGCCATTAGCAACGTATTTGCACCCTCATCAACGGATTTGCGCCCTGCTCAACACATTTGCGCCATCTCAGCACATTCGCGCCATCGACAACACATTTTCGCCCTCCTGAACTAATTTTAACCCTCAATAACTTATTTGCGCCCTCACTTTAGGATTTGTGCCCTCGATTTCTACTCCTTTGCCAATTTCGCTCAAAATTTCGAATTTTTTGTCTCTTGGAGTGCTGGCTTGATATTTGGAAGAGGCAAATGAATTTGAGTTGGTGTATTTTAGTCATAAATAGCTAAGTGAATTTGAATTTGAATTTAAAAACCCACTTTTCTAATGACTTTTTTCACTTTTTTTGAAACATTTGTTGATTACCCTTTCATCTGATTTTCCTTTCTTGCAGGATGGTGTTGCTGGAGTTTGAAACTTTTCTCTTTCAGTTTGGCATGTGTGTTTTGATTTGGAAGCTAGGGACTGAAATTATTACATATAGGAAGCATAAAATTACAAAAAAAATAAAAAATAAATTACATCTCTGTTTTGATATCAAAATTATATTTTGATATGAAAATCATAAAAATCAAAATTACAAATTTAAAAATATCATATTTACATGCTGATAATATTTTGTAGATGAAAATGAAATGTTTATTGAGTCACTCTCACACATTTTTTTGACCTTATTGAGATGAAATTGTGCATTTTTGGACCTTGAACATTGAAACGTAATGACCTAATGGGACCTTGAATGAATTGACTTCCATGATTGACTTTCAATGAGATAATACATAGTGAAATGATATTTCAAAAAGTGTTTTTATGCTCAGCAAGACATGAAAGTGAGTAAGAAAATGTGATTTTTTGATGGAGAGTGAGATTTTATGACTGGGACTACCATCAGTGAAACAATTTTTAGCATGACCTAATGAAATGAAATAAAATTTTCCGAGTGAGACACCTAAAATGAAAATGAAAAGTGATTTTGATCACTGATGGCAGAATGCATATTCTGATACTAACAAATACATTACAGTCTTGAGAAAGAATTTTAAGTTGCCTTCTACTGAAGACCCAACGACTAACGAAATTGCAGAGAATAAACAGAACAGGGACAAGATGCTTAATTTCATTATTGAGAAAAACATACAAATGAAGAAAATGAAAGAATAGATAAAAGGACTCCTTAAGGAAAAGGAATCATCACAGGTAGCTTTATTTCCAGCCACATCCATTCATATATTAGTTGCAGGAACAGATCCATCTTCATCATCAGAAATAGCACCATCATCATCAATAGTGGCTGATTCAGCCAAATTAGCAGAAGAATTAGCTTTGAAAAAACAACAAAATGAAAAGTTGTTAGAGAAATTTCAGAATCTAGAGTTGCAGAAAGTCAAAATTGATACTTTGGATGTAGCAGAAATGCAGAAGACCCATACACTAGAACTCAAAATTTCAAAACTAGAAAGTGAATCATTAATGGTTGATACCTTGGCCCAAGCCAAGGAAAGAATCTGGATAGCCATTAGCCAAGCTATAACATAAGTATGGCCATCCATACAAATTATCTTTGAGCAACATGAAATTATAACCAGATGGAGAACATAGATTTAAGTACAAAAAGAAGCCTTGAATACCAAGCCATCAGAAGCCACAAACATGATTAAGGTATTAAATTCAAAGAACAGAGAAGAGCTTGAAGAAATCAATATTTCTGATAGAACAACCACAATTTTGGAAATCAAGAAGGTATTACAAAAGAATAATTTGATCAATCAATTAGAGACCAAATGTCAAAATCTAGACATTGTTGTCCAAAGGTTTCATACCAAGTTCAATGTCTTAAATAAAAAAGGGTTACCAGGATTGGTAGCTATGGATGATAAGTTGATCAAACTTGAAGATTATTGTAAGAAACTATACACCATTGCAACCAACAGGCCTAAATTTGCAGGGATCAAAGGACACATTATAGGCAAGGATTTCCTAGAAGCCTTAGAGTTTAATTTGAGCATCAAACATGAGATCATGCATCTTTTCCTAAACAAACCCACTTTCGAAGGATACACAGAAGTGGGTGGGGTATTTAGGAAATTGGTAAATTTACAAATCCCAAGCACATAAATATGGGATATATTGTGTGATACCATTGAGTAATTGTAAATTCTAGCAACACAACAACACAACAACATTTTTGGCCAAATCATCAACAAACTCCTTCAAAACAGGGACACGTCATTGAGCAGTTTCCTTATTTATAACATATAATACTATTTTTGTAATCAGTTTAGGATATTTTATTATTCCTTGAAACAGTATAAATAACTCTCATTCTCGAGTTATTAAGGGTTTCACCCTTGGATGATCATTTTTGTAAGCAACAGTGTACAATATTTTGATCATTAATAATAAAAGAAGGATTTTGTATTTGTTTCATACAGTCTTGTTCCCTTGTGAGTTTTTCCTATTGATTATTTCATATTGTTTTCTACATGTATTTAATTCTTATGAAGATAAATAGGTAAGATTAACTAAGTTTCAGTTATCTTAAATTCCTACAGAAGTTATTATCTATAGCAGAGAATGATTTACTGAGCTATTTGTTTATGTAAGTCCTTCTCATCAATAAATTATCAACATCTTCATAATGTTAAATATGTTGTGTTAAAATTTTAGACATTGTTTGAAAAGTTTTCACACTAACGATCATTTGAAATATTCTATTTGAATAATGAAATAGTCATTTACATATTTTTCTTAATCACCTGCAAAATCTAAATTACTGTGTGGAATAAATAAATAACCCTTTGTCCTATTAATTAATACTATCTAAAAGTTTAAACACAGTTGTTGCAAATTGTTTTATGCATTGGTCATCCAAAAAATTTCCAAACTTAAACTTAAAACAAAACATTATAGATGCTCTGGCATAGTTATTGACCCCAATTATCTCAGAGGACAACACTAGGAATGATGATAAGTTGGCCTAATTGCATAAGCGTGAAGACTACATATAGGAGGATTCGACTTCACTTAAGGAGGAATATATATACTTCACTTAAGAAGTTCGATAAAAGGAAGAAAGAGACCTAAAGGAGAGCAAAAGGAAGGAGATAAAGGGAATAACGAAATCACTATATTTCTAATATGTTTTGGGGATAATCTACTCACACGTACGAGTTCTAGGGAATTTTTTTTGCTACGATAAGGACAAGTTGCAAATCTAATTTTTTTTTTTGAAATTTTAGTAAGAAAATTATCACTCTTGAAGGCCAAATTTACAAGAAGAAGATTCCAATGAGATCGAAGGAGAGAAGCCTCTGAATCAACTCATACATACGAAGGAAAAATCACTATAGGAGGCCGAGAATTTCAAGTTGAAGTCACAGTCAAAGTTGCAGGTTCGAGGTTCTGGGTCATCGAAGAAATTACAGTTGCATCAAAGTACAGTCAAGCCGAAATTGTAAAAGATAATTAAGGTGTTGGAAGGTTAAAGTTAAAGATAAGTGAAGAGAAACTGAATTGATTTGAAAAAATAGGCAAGGTTGACTTGGTCTTGGAGGAGTCTTATTCAATGGTCTAGGTCTTGGAATTCATCAATTTAAGATTCTATAAGAAGAAGAATTCATGTGTTTTTTCCTCTCAAATTGGAGAGGTTTTGGCCCTAGATGATCACCTATATCTTGTGTCCTTTGACTCATTTTTATTTATGATTTGATAATTGTTTTATGATGGAAAAAACTAATAATAACAAAGCAATAGAATATGTTAATCAAGTAAAGTAAAAATACATCACAAACAATTATCATGCAAGAGAAATCACATACACTTTCTTCCCCTAGATTTATCAACATGGTATCAGAGCTAAGGTGTCAATTCAAGGAAGGGAAGCTCAATAAAGGACACTAAAGGACCGAATTTCTATAATATTATCAAGGGTATTAGTCATAAATAATATCCTCTCTTCTGAAATTAATTTCAAAGATTACATCATCATCTTGAAGGAAGTCAATAAAAGAAGGTCTAAAAAATTGTAGTTTCTACACTTGAAGCATACTTGGAAACTTCACCCAATTATCAACTTAAATAAGGAGACGTAAAAAGGACCCTACCCATGCTAAAATAAAAGAGATATGTAAATCAAACATCTTGAAGTCTACTCATCGAACAAAATCAAGAAGATAATTTTTTCTATTATCATCAAGGTTTCAAGGCTTGATCAAGTTATATATTCTTAAGTTCTGACCTATAAACAATGAATAAATAACAATGAACTATATCACTGTCTCAAGAAGTGGAAGACCTGATTCAAACATTCAAATAAATCCAAGTCCTTTTGACAAGAAAAGAAAAAATATGGACCTTAAAAAAATGGTTGTTTACATCGCCTCAAGAAGCAACAACCTCAAAAATGATTTTATGGGTCAATAAGATCATTAAAATTCACTAATTTCATATCCTGAATTCATGGAGAATCAAATATTTGTGACAATAAGTAGTTCAAGCACCAATCAAACAAGCATGCTTGTAGGATGATCAATCATTCAAAAGGATTGATAATCATCTATATATTTTTAGTAAAGCAGTCAATTCAAGGTATGAAGTTTTGTTACACAAAATACTTGTAGCCATCAAGGTAGAAAAAAGGAACTACAATTATTCCATTCCTTAAAGAAACTTGTGAAGAATCAGGCCCCATCAAGAGAGCAGTAAAATACAATATGAAAGATAACAAAAAGGACAACATATATACCTTTTTGAAGAAAACATTGCATCAGAGGTAGGTATCCATGACGTATGTATAATATTTTTATTATTGTTAAGGGTCCATCATTAAATGTTATAGGGTTTAATTTATGAATATAGCATTTGTGTAGATGTCTCATAAGAAGCCCTAGTATTTAGAAACAAGAATCTTAAAGTACTTGTTCTCTATAATTTAAATTTTAGGGTTTGTTAGGATTTTAGGGCACGAGAGAAACCCTAATGTGACGTAATATGATTTAGGGTTTGTACGTAAGAAACCCTAGGATGACCTTTTGGTTGCATAGAAAACCTAGAAAGGATAACTTGGCATCATGTTTTGGTATCATATTATTTGGTCGGGGTACTTGTTAAGTTATATTGCAGGTACAAGAAGCAAAGATGGATAGGCCAATCCTTTGAGAAACATGATGTAAGAAGTGAACTATACAGACCCTTAGACACTATTCATGATGTATATGGATAACAAGAAAAAATAAATATGAAATACCTCTGTCATGGTTGAAGAATGATAGGATGCATCTTATTAAGAAGGCATCATCATAAGCATACAATTGAAGCAAGAGCTCATGTCATAGCTAAAGTAAAATTATACATACTTGTAGCATTCGTCATAGGAAAAAGTATCTCTTAGTAACCTCATTAGAAGCATAAGTAGCACTAATGGAAAAAGGAAGTCGTTTAGTATAGATCTCATCATACATCACTAGAAAGGAGCATTTTTAAGACAAGGATATTCAATATCCTCCATAGGAATCTTCATTAGAATATTCATATTTTGGAAGAAGCAAGCATCTCGCTAAGAATACTACCTTGGATGGGATTCACGATTTGGAAGAATGATGGTATGATGACTAAAGAATTCAACATGTCGAGATGGTTGAAATTATCTCAAGGAAAGGAAGCAGTTGGATGAATTCTAAATGAAAAATATAAGGAAAGAGTATGTATGCATATGTTTGATAAGCTAGTTCATGTCATCATATAGTTTCAGATAACAGGGAATATACTCTAACTCATGAGTATGATCAAAGGAAAATTTTCTCTTCTATAAATACATGAAGGCACTGTTCACATATTGATTAGAAGAAAGCAACATAATATTTCCTCATATGGAACATGAGGTGGCTGACAAAAATCAAGGAACTATGGATACGAAGTTTCTGGGAGAAATATGTGAAGAAAGGAAGAAGAGATAGTGAAAGATGCAAATATGATAATATAGAGGAATGCAACATTTGATAAAATAATTGAACATGAGGTATTAATACCTTGATAAAGCAAGAAGACCCTTGATAGTGAAAACCTTGGAGATGTGTCAATATGTATGTAAGATGTTGACAATAATATGTCATGATGAAGGGCCATCCCAAAAATTTGATGTTTGAATTAATGTTCATTTCTGATTTTTGGAAAATATTTGATGGGATAATACAGGGTTACCAAAAGAGAAGTGTGTACTTAACCTACAACTGGTACTCATGTTAAAGGATAGAAAATATTGAATGATACATAAGGTGGAAAAGGTTTTTGTCACTGAGGAAAAGCCAGATATGATCTAATGGGTCACTCTTTGATGAAAGGAAGGATGACATGACTACCCTAATTCGATAAGGAAAGTGATGGATTGTTGATACCCTATGAAGAAATCCAAAATATGAAGGCTCCAAAATTTTAAATATGAAACCCACGACATCTAATGGAGGAGAAATACAAGCAGTTTAAGGTCCCATGATCTCCACCAATGAAGAAATAGTTGTTGTTGGAAATACGGCCCTAGTTAAGAGGGAGTCTGGAAACAAGTTTATGATTAAGAAGAAACTTGGAATAAAATACCTAAGCTAAGAGTGATCTTGGGTACATTCCTTCATAGGAATGGATATATCCTCCCTATTTGAGAGGGATAGATAGACATACCTGTTGGGGTTCCCGTGTTTTGGCCAGGTTGGCAAGACCAAAAGATGAGGCAACATAGAACCACTTTCAAACCTTAGTATCTAGCCCTCCTAGGTCCAGAGAGGGATCTCTCTATATGAGTCAAAGGGTATGTCTTTGAGGCTCTAAGTTATGATTTTAGGCTAGTTATATGTGCAGGGTTTGTTTGTTTGTTTATGTTTGGTTGTTGGGAATCAGGAAAGAAGGGTCCAATATAAGACAAGGATGAGCAAAGAGGAAATTAGGCAAAGGTAGATAACTCAAAGAACATCAAGGCCATTGGGAAATGGAGTCAAGAGAGGATTTACTTGTGTTCAATGTGCAAGCTTTCAGTTGGGCTATTCATCCAGAGCATTTGGATCTTAAAGATGATATTTGAAATGGGACATTAAGGACTGAAAATGAAAGGAGAAGAACCATCCAATTCTGTCTATAGATCAGGTCAGAGGTCATTTAACTCCAGACCTGCTTGGAAAAAATCAGAGGCAATACAAGGGATCTTAGAAAGGCTTAATTGAGATGGAAAGATCCTAGTGAGGCAGAGACAGGGTTCTAGACCTCCCAGTGTTCTCAACTCATCTAACTAAATCCTAGCAAGAACATCTAAACATAGATTTCATCAATTCATACATCAGAGAGCAGGCAATAACATCCACTACACTAGTTAAATCAATTTAAATCAATATTCAGATACACATATAAGCAGAAAACATAAAAGGCTGGGAGAGCAACCACATAAGGTACCTATCAAGGGTAAATCTTATGCCAAACTTCTGATGCGAGCAAGTAGAAATGGAATGAAATGAAATCAAACACAGAGATAGGGAAACATCACCAGCTGCTTTAGATCAGGATCCAAAGAAATATGCTTGTCATATTAAAAACAACACCAATCAGGTAAATCATTGCCCACAGCTTGAACATTCAGTCTGAATACATCAAATCTCAGCCTATCTTACAATATTACACAGAGAACTTGTCTCAAGCAGAAAACACTTGCATTTCTCTGATATCTCATCAACAACCATTACAATATTTTCTCATGAGCTTTTATAGCTGAAGAAGAGCAAAAGAGGTAGATGAAAAACTAAATGTTGTATTAAACTCTTGAAGAGAAAGAGGGCTAAAGCCCATTCTGTTTGAATGCTGAGTATTTAATCTCTGTCTCCTCTTTATGAAAGAGTGATCATCTCGGATATGA
Source organism: Pinus albicaulis (assembly GCA_034641835.2). Lineage (NCBI taxonomy): Eukaryota > Viridiplantae > Streptophyta > Pinopsida > Pinales > Pinaceae > Pinus > Pinus albicaulis. The sequence continues at coordinate 1,600,743,654 of CM076582.1, forward strand.
TTTTGACATATTTCGGCTGCGGTGATGTACCTTTGGTGAATAAACAAAAGGCAAATGAACCACTGAGAAGGCTGCTACATAAACGCTCAGATAGTTTCAAACTGTTGTTAGGGTGGAAATTCCTTCAGGGACACGAGGTATATTAAAAGCTGCATGGACACCCTGTACTTTATGAAGAAAAACATTCTGCTGGCGAATGAATCCTGATGTTACCTTTTACTTGTGCTCAGGGTCCTTTGATCAATCCTCGAGGTCTTCAAACCGGTGCTTTGCTTCTTAACCGCTGATTTAAGGCTCAAGATCTTCATTAGCGTGCCTTAATATCCTTTTCTTTGTACTGAAACACTCTGCCGCTTCAACTCTGCTTTTGTCAGGTTAGCTCGAGCTTTAATGCACCGGAAGGTTTTCCACAGAGTTTAAACCCTGCCCTTTTTAATGAACGTCCCGTCTTCACCTTCTCGGGTCATTTTTCATAAATTCTGTCCCTGTAAATGATCTTCTTTGATCTCTCTGTCAACAGAGACTGCGCATTATGGCGGTCTTTTATCATTTACAACCCTGAAAAACACGAAAACTGTGAAGAAAACAATGGATGGGGTGGCGGATGATGTGGATGATGAGCATGATTGTGCAGATGGTGCCATGGTGGAATAACGATGGACTGTGGTGGAATAATACAGCGTCAAATGGAAGACAGGAAATATGGCGGAGGGTCGGCAGAATACAGAGCAAGCATACGTGAAAACCTTAAACAACCTGACCTTGAACGCTATATGCAACAGAATGAATGGGTGTACGGTGGACACACATGGCGGGAGTGACGTGGCGGGGTGGACCAAGGGGATGGTCAATGGAGGGCAAACAGATCTGGACCGTCAATCATGGTGGAGATCGACGGCGAAGGGCGACAGACGGTGGGCCAACAGGTGCGATGGATGAGGGTTAAGCGGTGCGCAGCTCAGATGACTGATGACCGTTGGATGAGCGTTTCGAGATCTAACGGCTGACAACGATTTCGCTCGACATCCGTGGTCGAAAGATAATGCGCGGGGGATGGGTGGTTTTGCCGTCGTACAAAGGACACGCGGCGCGCGATGAGTGGAATCGCTGGGTGCTCGGGGAAAACCACCCACTGCGCATAAGCGGTGCGGGATAAACTGGGTTTTTTTATGGCTATTGCGCGGTAGGGACCACAATGACAGGTGCATTACGGGCCGTTGATTTGGCTGATGAGCGGACGGCGATGGCCCAACAAGGGAAAATGAACATGGGAGACGTGGGCACTGGGGATTTAATGACCACCGTCCGATCTGCCAAGATCTACGGCTGAGGCTGCGCCCGATGAACGAATGCGGAAGGCGCCTTTGGAGTTGGCAGACGGTTCCAGGGTCAGGTTATATGGAGGAAAAAGGAGAGGGGCTTAGCGGGGAAGGGGTTAGGACCCATATATGTGAAATTCATCATTTTAATTCAATTTTAATGCGTTTTCGGGCCCAAGGGAGGTAACGATAGGGAGGTGAAGTGGGGATCTAGGGAAACAAAGGGTGATAGTAAAATTTAAAGGGGATTTCGAGGAGATTTTAGAGGATTGATAGGGGAGAAATGGGGGAAACAAGGGGAATTTGACAAAGGGGAGTGAAAGGGGAGAAATGTGGAATTGGTAGGGGACAAGGGGTAATAGTAGGCCTCTTAAGGGATGAACCAGCAAAGAGAAATTATATTAGGCAAAGCACTAAGAGACTTCAAGGATGATGAGTTTTCAAGGGAAAGGAGTTCCTTGAAGGCTCCAAAACAATCTAGCCCCCAGCTTGCTTGTCAAGAATTTCATAGGGGGGCTAACAGTGGCTCCACATGGGGATGGCTTCTTCTTGAAGGAGGCAAGAAACTAGAAATGATCTTTGGAGTAGGCCAGATGCCTGCTGCTTAGCACATCCTTTTATTTAGATCAGCTACCACAATATGAAGACATTCATCGGAAGAAAAATTTCTCCCAACCAAACTACCTACCCAAACTACAGTCCTAGCATTTCTTCTTCCTTTAGGGTGCATTTGAGCTAGCAGACCCTTTACATAATTTATTTTTTAAACAAAAAACAAACCTATTCTACTTCTACCCTTATTGCTCCATGAGACCAAGTTAGACTGTTGGTCTCATTTGATTCTCTACCTAATCTAACATCTGCTGGGATTAAACAGTCCATCAGATTTCTTCTCTATATTCTACGACAGAAATTGAAAAACAGCCAAGCCAGGATTAAACTGTCTGACTTGCTGTGGATCTGAGGCATAAAAACAGTTGCACATGGACCAAATTTTGCAGAAAACAAAAACGGTGAAGGATTTAAATGTGAAAATTGCAGTATCCTTCTTCTCTTTGTGACTCAAGTTTTGAGCTTGTTAGAGTCACTTCTTTTGCCTCTCAGCTCTGGTTTTAGGCATGTTAGAGCTGATTCTTCTTTTTCCTTTGCTGGTCCAGGTTTTAAGCGTGTTAGGACCAGCTTCTTGACTTCTTGTATGGACTGACGCTGAGGTGGAATATCTTTGTGAGCCCCATCTTGAGAATTTTTTTGAGCAAGAGCAAACTCTAGACCAAGGTAATCGTACATGTCTTGCTTGTCCAATTGGTCTGGAGTAGGCCCTTCCTAAGGAAAATGCATGGGCTGATCAGAGCCAATATTTTGTGCCTCAGAGGTTCATGTTTTGAGCGTGTTTGAACCTCTCCTTTCTCTCTCTCTCTTTTTTTTTTTTTTAACATTTTCTCCTTTTCTTTGAAAATGAAAACTGCAATGGTATGTACAATGGAAATGAAACTGGAAATGAAAATCAGCAGAAGTAATGCTTGAGCATCTTGCCATTGATAGGACCCCCAAACATCTCTGTACCATCAAGTTCTTGTAAGAAAAATGCATTAGGACCCACAGTGGCTTGGATAATATATGGACCTCGCCACAAACTATCAAACTTGCCATGTTTACCTTTGTCCTCTCTCCTTGAATCCCATTTCAGAACCTTGTCCCCAAATTTGAAATCTGAAGCTTTGGCTCTTTTGTGAAACTGCCTCTTTATGTTTTCTTGAACTCTGATAGCTCTGCTATAAACATGTTCCCTTGTTTGCTGAAGATGGATAGTTTCATTAATTCTTCTCACCATACTGTTTTCCTCTATCTGAATCTCTTGGCAAGCTTAATCACTGGCACTCCCAGGCTGGTAGGAAAAATTGCTTCGGTTCCATAGACAAGCTGGAATGGTGACATGCCAATGGATTTCTTTGTTGTGAGCCTGTCTGCCCACAAAGCATGCACCAACTTTTTGTGCCATGACTTTCTGTTCTCTTCCAACAGCTTCTTAATGATGTTCACTAGGCTTTTGTTGGATGATTCAGCTAATGCATTACCCTGAGGGTAATAGGCAGTTGAATGACCAAGTGTTATTCCATACCTATGACAGAGATCAACCATTCTCTTGGATCCAAAAGCAGCAGCATTGTCAGTGATTATTTTCCTTGGACAACCAAACCGAGATAGGATGAAGTCTTCTAGGAACCTAATGATGACAGAATGAGTGGCATTCCTAGTGGGTATAGCCTCTATCCATTTGGTGAAGTAATCTGTAGTAGTTAAGATCCATTTGTGTTGCCCAGAAGAAGAGGGGTGAATTTCTCCAATAAAATCTAGGCCCCATTGCATGAAGGGACCTTCTACAGTGATAGGTTGCAAAGGGAGGGGAAGAAGCTTTTTTCTGCCCTCAAAGATTTGGCATTTATGACAGGCAGTTACCATTTTATGGACATCATTGAAGAGTGTGGGCCAATAATAGCCAGCCCTGAGTATCTTGTTTGCAGTGGCTTTCCAACTCAGGTGGCATCCACACTCCCCGGCATGGAATTCCAGTTTAATTCTTTCAGCTTCAGGTTCAGGCAAGCATTTCAGCAATAGGCCATTTGGATTTTTCCAGTATAGATTCTCATTCAAAATGCACTAGTTTCTAGCTTTGAGTTTTATGAATCTAGCCTTAGTTTTGAACAGTTTTTGAGGGGCATTGAGATTGGTGAGCACGTAAAGGATATCGGAATACCAAAGAGAGTTCTGGAACTTCTCCTCAGCAGTTGGGTGGGGCAATCCTTCCTGCTCATCTAAGGCATTTACCATGTCAATGTCAAGGGCCTGCAGATTAGATTAAGCCATTAATTGGGCCAGGCCTTGACCTTTGATCAGTTTGGTGGGATTTATTTCAAGGTCATATTCTAAGATAGTAGCAATCCATTTGCCCCTTTTCCCATCAGGGTCTTGGGACAAGATATCTTTGACCACTATATTTGGAACATAGGCTATGGTATGAGAATGCAGAATGTACACCCTAAAGTATTTTAAGGCCTTGACCAGGGCATAGGCCTGTTTTTCCATGATGTTGTATTTTAAGGGTGCATCTCTTAAAGCTTTGCTGAAAAAAGAAATTGGCTATTCCATTCCCTCTGTGTTTTTCTGCAGTAAAACAATAGCTATTGTGTGTTCAGAGGCAAATGAAAAGATTAGAAAATCTTTTGAGAAATCTGGACTGATCAGGATAGGGGCTTGAGTGAGTGCCATTTTTACCGACTCAAAATATTTCTTGGCTTCAACAGTCCACTTAATTCAGGCACCTTTCTTCGGCATGTTGGTCATTTTCCTAAGGTGCTCAGCTAGGTTGGGAATGAATCTTCTAAGGAAATTTATCTTCCCAATGAAGGACTGCAATTCTTTGATATTTCTCGGGTGTGAGATTTGAAGTATTCCCTCAACCCACTGTGGATCTATCCTAATTCCTTTCTCGGATATAATGTGGCCAAGAAGTTTGCCTTCTTGCAGCCCAAACACAGTTTTCTTAGGATTTAAGGACAAACCGTACCTTCTACATTTTTCAAATACTTTCCTCAGATGTTTCAGGTGTTCTTCTTCAGTTTTAGAAAAGACAGTCAAGTCATCCAAGTAGATAACTATGAAGTATCCTATATCATCTGAGAAAGCTATATCCATCGCTCTCTGGAAGGTAGCCCCAGCATTCATCAGTCCGAAAGGCATCTTCACATACATGAAGGTGCCCCATGGAGTGGTAAAAGCTGTTTTGAGTTGATCTTCTGGGAGTACAAGGACTTGATTGTATCCTGAAAAACCATCAAGGAGGGAGATTCTCTTAGAGCCCACTACCTTCTGTAGGATATGTTCCATTCTAGGCAAAGGGTAGGTGTCTTTCAGGGAGGCTCTGTTGAGGTCTCTGAAGTCTATGCATAGTCTAATCTCTCCTGTTTTCTTTCTTACAGCCACTAGATTTGATACCCAATCAGAAAACCTCACCGGAACTATGATGCCTGCATCATACATCTTTTTAATCTCTTTCTCTACTGCAGGCAATTGTTTTGGATTGATTCTACGGAGTTTTTTTCTGAAAGGATTTTGATTTTCCTTCAAGGGTATCTTGTGTTGTATGATGTTGGTGTCATAGGCCTTTAAGTCTTCATAGCTCCATGCAAACACATTAATGAATTCCTTGAACAGGTCAATGTATTTTTTCTTCATGTTTGCGGGAATAGACTTAGCCAGTTTGATCATTTTGGGTCTATCTTCAGTGCCTATGTTGCATTCTTCTATATCTGAGTCTGCATGTTCTATAGTGGGATTTTTTTCTACGTCATCAAAATCAAATAGGTCCTCTAAGGGTGTCAGGCCTCTGGGTATATTCTTATCTTTGGCCTGCAGCACCTCCATCTCTTCACTATCTGCATTTTCACACTTTCCGGTCAGGTTTCATGTTTCTTCATTCAGGGTGTTTATCTCTATGTTACAAGGTGTTGCTTGTTCATCTGGGGGATCCTCACTTGGGCAGCTGTCATCAGATTTTGAGTCGGAATCAGAAAATTCAAACCCATTTCTGCCCACCAAAAAATCCTCAATCTGTTTGTCTCCTTCAAAGACCTGCCAATATTTTTCGTTGTCTGGCACTGCAGGTCTGAACTTGGTCTGAATGATGATCTGCTGGTCAGGTGGAGTCTTAGGATATGAACTAGCTAGGCAAGCCAATCCATTTGCAATAACGTTTTGACTCTTGGGAATAAACACCAATTCATATTCCATGAAATTTTTCAATACATCCATGGCATCGTTCCTATAGGCCCTTAGTTTAGGTTGTTTTGCTGCGTATTCACCATTCACTTGTTTGATAACTAACTCAGAGTCTCCTAGCACAGTTACCCTAAGGGCTCCTAAAATTTTCAACAGATTTAAGTCCAGGATAAGAGCCTCATACTCTGCAATATTATTTGTGCATTTGAAATGCAGATTGACAATGCGATTCTCTGCATAATCACTCTCTACGTTACGTACCCACACCCCCCCTCCAGCAATTTTCCTAGTACAAGATCCATCGAAATTCATTTCCCACAGGGGTTCATTTTCTGTTTCGTCATTCTTTCCTTCCCTACAGCTGGGTTCGCCATTGTGTTGCATTACAGGGTCTGTACTAGGCTGCGGGTTTTTTTATTCTTCATGACATGTGTGGAGTTCAGAGAGTTGGCTGTCTTTCTGTTTACGTTCTGATTTTGGTTCTAGTTCACTCAGAGTTTTGTTTTCAGTACCTTGCCCATGGTCTTCTTCATCGTATTCTTCTAGGGTAGCCATTATGTTAAAGTCCATGGGTTCTATGTTATTGTTTGTATTTCTGTCTTCTGACGCTGGCTCTCCTAAGGATAGGTCGTTATAAAGAATGAAAGAATCCAGGTCTGTGTGTACATAGTATAATGGTGAATTTTCAGGTTTCTCGGGGCTACTAACTAGGAATTTCATCTAGGACTCTCTATACAGTCTTCTAAGTTGGCCAAATATAGGGATAGTGGCATATGAGCCATCCATCTGCATCGTTCCTTGCAGTTTGGCTCCCCATGATCTCGAAAATAGCATGCCATACTTGGGTGGCACATCTGCCACCACAACATCCATGACCATACATTTAGCAGGAATCTGGGTGAGGCTTACACACAAGTCTTTGATTAGACCTAGGCATTTTACTCTGCTAGAGTCGAACGAATACAAATCTTTGTAAGGGCGGGTTATCTCTAGGCCTAATCTTTCCATCACTACCTTAGGCATTAGATTGTGTGATGCTCCAGAGTCATGCATTGCATTGTGCAGGATTTTGTCATGAATGTTGAGACTGATATAAAAAGGTGGAACTACCCCTTCCTGAAACTTTCCCTCAATCTTTGGACCAAACAGGAGGGCAGGTTGATCATCACTCAAATTCACTGAGTCGTTGTTTTCGCCCAGATTCAACGCTTTCAAAATTTGGCCTTTATATACATCCTGAGTGGCCAGTTCAGATAATGGTACATAGACTTTGATTTTTGAAATCTCACTCTCTAAATTGAAAGTGGACTGGGTCTTTGGGGTGCTTAACTATGTTTTATTTGCTACGGCCTTAGTAGCTAAATCAGTTTGTGATTTCTCATTATGTACAGGGTCAGGAATCATTTTATCAGGAGCACTAACTACAGTGCTAGTGCTGCTGGTTGGTTGGCTTTGTTTTTTAGTGTCTTGGTTATCTTTCTCCTTGTTTTTCCCAGAACTTTCAACCGCTAATCTGCTATTTACAGCAGATGCTTTAGAATTTTTATCAGGTCTTTTCTTGATGGTAACCTCAGGAGTCTCAGTTTTGGAATTTTCTTGGTTCTTTCTACTCCTAAGTTCATATTGTTCTCTGACCTGCATCATGGCATTTTCAAATCCTAATATGTAATCCTCGGATTCGAACCATTCCTCCTCCCAATAAGAAGGTGAGGGCTGGTCTTCCTCTGAGTCACAGTTATGGATTGAGTTCTCTGTTTCGAACATGTTTATTGTATTCCCTTCAGACTCTTCGATGATCCCCTCATCTTCATCAAGAAATTTTTGGAATGGGGGAATAACTTGTTGATCTGATTCCTTTTGTCTGTTGGGAGCATTGTTGTTCCTTCTAAAGTTTTGGTTTTGGTTTTGGTTTCTGTTTTGGTTACTGACCATGACAACCATTTTCTCCATCATTTGTTGCAGCTTATCCACATTTTTAGATAATCTATCATAATTTGGGTCTGATGTGGAGGCTACAGTGTCATCCCTATATGTTACCCTTTTCTCAGCTCTCAATATTGCCCTCTTTTCCATCAAGTTTGCTTCTATAGTTATGGCTCCTTTCTGCATGTCTTCCAATGTGTTATACTCTTTATCTCTAAGCTCATAGGCCATGTCAGCATCAAATCCATCAGGATATTTGGCTAGGGCCATACCTTGAGGAGGTTTCATGTGTGGTGGGAGAGCATTGTAAATGCTGTTGAATCTAGTGGTGTAATCATGGACACTCTCTCCCACGTTCCTTTTAAGGCTCATGTATTCTGCTAGGAGCTGGCGAGGGTTTGCTCTAACTTCCCACTTGTTTATGAAGGTCTGATATAATGCAGGGAGATCTTGGATACTGCTAGGGGGTAAGTTTTTAAACCATTTCTTTACATCACCCCCTAAGCTTTGGGCAAAGATTCTCATTTTGATTGTTTCATCATCGATTTCCATATAGTCAAAATAATCCTCCATCTTATCTACATGTTGCTGGGCTGTGTTGGATTCTTTAGCAGTGAAGTGCGGGATTTTTGATTGATAATCATTGGGTAAGGGTAACAAGGGCTGAGGTAAAAGCAAAGGTGCATACCAAGCTGCCATGATAATGTTCTGATGAGGTACAGGGTTGGCTTGAGCAGCTGGTATATGGATAACAGGGATATTAGGACCAACAGGAGTTTGTTGAGCAGATCTAGGGTGGGAGAACCCCAAGTTTTGAATGAAGTGGATATTAGGTGGTGTATATGGAGGGGTTCCTCTGTCCTTAGTGTGTTGACCACTATGAGATGGTGAACTGTGAAGCTCAAGGTATGGCTGGTCTAGGTGATTGAATGACCTAGTTCTTGGTAGCTTATTAGGTAGGTCTAGGTCAGGGAGAAAGTGCAATAGAGCTGCTAGGTTTTCTGGTGCAGAATTAGCTCTATGAATGTGACTAGAAATAGCTGGTTTCTTAGGTGTAGGAGCTCCCTTGAGGATACTCTCCGGATTATCAACTATTTCAGGTGGGTCAGGGTTGGGATAAGCTCTTGTGTGAATGGTTCTAAAAGCCAGAATGTTGTTTCCTAGCCAAGCAGCTTAACCCTACTTGTCACTTCTATTGTGGTTGGTGTTGTTATGAAGGCAGGTCTCCCAGTGGAGTCTTATGTGAAACCAAGATAACCAGCAGGCCTACTGATCACCAGTGGAGTCTTTGATCTTTTAGGAACTATGGAGTCGCCAGGTGGAAGTTTAAATATGTTTCTAGGGGGTACACTGTCCACCACAATGCTCATGAGATGTCCCTCTTGAAGGGTATCTCGAAAACACAACAAACTCTAACCAGAGATTGACTGGGAGGGCATTTACCAGATATGTCACCTCTGGAAGAGGATGAGATCTAGAGGCTACCTGGCCCTTTCCAGGCTTTGTCTAAGAGTATGGGAAAACACGAAAAATGGTATAGAGGTTGATGCGTGAATGGGCGTGTTTAACTACAAACCTAACCAAATATTCCAGGTTTTCTGAGGGTTTGTGATGTAGCAAAGTGGGGAAAACTCAGAAAGTCCCCAACGGAGTCGCCATTATGTTAGGGTTCGCATGTTTTGGCTAGGTTGGCAAGACCAAAAGATTAGGCAACATAGAACCACTTTCATACCTTAGGATCTAGCCCTCCTAGGTCCAGAGAGGGATCTCTCTATATGAGTCAAAGGGTATGTATTTGAGGCTCTAAGTTATGATTTTAGGCTAGTTATATGCGCAGGGTTTGTTTGTTTGTTTATGTTTGGTTGTTGGGAATCAGGAAAGAAGGGTCCAATATAAGCCAAGGATGAGCAAAGAGGAAATTAGGCAAAGGTAGATAACTCAGAGAACATCAAGGCCATTGGGCAATGGAGTCAAGAGAGGATTTACTTGTGTTCAATGTGCAAGCTTTCAGTTGGGCTAGTCATCCAGAGCATTTGGATCTTAAAGATGATATTTGGGATGGGACATTAAGGACTGAAAATAAGAGGAGAAGAACCATCCAATTCTATCTATAGATCAGGTCAGAGGTCATTTAACTCCAGACCTACTTGGACAAAATCAGGGGTAATACAAGGGATCTTAGAAAGGCTTGATTGGGATGGAAAGATCCTAGTGAGGCAGAGACAGGGTTCTAGACCTCCCAGTGTTCTCAACTCATCCAACTAAATCCTAGCAAGAACATCTAAACATAGATTTCATTAATTCATACATCAGAGAGCAGGCAATAAATTCCACTACACTGTTAAATCAATTGAAATCAACATTCAGATACACATATAAGTAAAAAACATAAAAGGCTGGGAGAGCAGCAACATAAGGTACCTATCAAGGGTAAATCTTATGCCAAACTTCTGATGCGAGCCAGTAGAAATGGAATGAAATGAAATCAAACACAAAGATAGGAAAACATCACCAGCTGCTTTAGATCAGGATCCAAAGAAATATGCTTGTCATATTAAAAACAACACCAATCAGGTACATCATTGCCCACAGCTTGAACATTCAGTCTGAATACATCAAATCTCAGCCTATCTTACAATATTACACAGAGAACTTGTCTCAAGCGGAAAACTCTTGCATTTCTCTGATATCTCATCAAAAACCATTACAATATTGTCTCATGAGCTTTTATAGCTAAAGAGGAGAAGAAGAGGTAGATGAAAAACTAAATGTTGTATTAAACTCTTGAAGAGAAAGAGAGCTGAAGCCCATTCTGTTTGAATGCTGAGTATTTAATCTCTGTCTCCTCTTTATGAAAGAGTGATCATCTCGGATATTATTTTGACATATTTCGGCTGCGGTGCTGTACCTTTGGTGAATAAACAAAAGGAAAATGAACCACTGAGAAGGCTGCTACATAAATGCTCAGATAGTTTCGAACTATTGTTAGGGTGGAAATTCCTTCAGGGACACGAGGTATATTAAAAGCTGCATGGACGCCCTATACTTTATGAAGAAAAACATTTTGCTGGCGAATGAATCCTGATGTTACCTTTTACTTGTGCTCAGGGTCCTTTGATCAATCCTCGGGGTCTTCAAATCGGTGCTTTGCTTCTTAACCACTGATTTAAGGCTCAAGATCTTCATTAGCGTGCCTTAATCTCCTTTGCTTTATACTGAAACACTCTGCTACTTCAACTCTGCTTTTTTCAGGTTAGCTCAAGCTTTAATGGTGCCGGAAGGTTTTCCACAGAGTTTAAACCCTGCCCTTTTTAATGAACATCCCGTCTTCACCTTCCCGGGTCATTTTTCATAAATTCTACCCCTATAAATGATCTTCTTTGATCTCTCTGTCAACAGAGACTGCGCATTATGGCGGTCTTTTATCATTTACAACCCTGAAAACATGAAAACTGTGAATAAAACAATGGATGGGGTGGCGGATGATGTGGATGATGAGCATGATTGTGTAGATGGTGCCATGGTGGAATAACGATGGACTGTGGCAGAAGAATATAGCATCAAATGGAAGATAGGAAAGATGGCAGAGGGTCGGTGTAATACAGAGCAAACATACGTGAAAACCTTAAACAACCCGACCTTGAATGTTATATGCAACAAAATGAATGGGTGTACGGTGGACACACGTGGCGGGAGTGACGTGGCGGGGCGGACCAAGGGTATGGTCAACGGAGGGCAAACAGATCTGGACCATCGATCATGGTGGAGATCGACGGCGGAGGGCGACAGACGGTGGGCCAATAGGTGCGATGGACGAGGGTTAAGCGGGGCGCAGCTCAGATGATTGATGACCTTTGGATGAGCGTTTCGAGATCTAATGGCTGATAGCGATTTCGCTCGACATCCGTGGTCGAAAGATAATGTGCGGGGGATGGGCGGTTTTGTCGTCGTACAAAGGACACACGGCGCGCAATGAGTGGAATCGCTGGGTGCTCGGGGAAAACCACCCACTGTGCATAAGCGGTGCGGGATAAACCGGGTTGTTTTATGGCTATTGCGTGGCGGGGACCACAAGGAAAGGTGCATTCCGGGCCGTTGATCTGGCTAATGAGCGGACGAAAATGGCCCAGCAAGGGAAAATGAATGCGAGAGACGTGGGTGCTGGGGATTTAATGACCGTCGTACGATCTGCCAAGATCTATGGCTGAGGTTGCGCCCGATGAATGAATGCGGAAGGCGCCTTTGGAGTTGGCGGACAGTTCCAGGGTCAGGTTATATGGGGGAAAAAGGAGAGGGGCTTAGCGGGGAAGGGGTTAGGACCCATATATGCGAAATTCATCATTTTAATTCAATTTTAATGCGTTTTCGGGCCCAAGGGAGGTAACGATAGGGAGGTGAAGTGGGGATCTAGGGAAACAAAGGGTGATAGTGAAATTTAAAGGGGATTTCGAGGAGATTTTACAGGATTGATAGGGGAGAAATGGGGGAAACAAGGGGACTTTGACAAAGGGGAGTGAAAGGGGAGAAATGTGGAATTGGCAGGGGACAAGGGGTAATAGTAGGCCTCTTAAGGGATGAACCAGCAGAGAGAAATTATATTAGGCAAAGCACTAAGATACTTCAAGGATGATGAGTTTTCAAGGGAAAGGAGTTCCTTGAAGGCTCCAAAACAATCTAGCCCCAACTTGCTTGTCAAGAATTTCATAGGGGGGCTAACAATACCATTGTTGTATTCACTTGGGAAGAAAGAATGGAGGATTGGGTAAGCCTCTGGCATCTGATACTGTTTGAGGATGTGGTAGGACATCCAAGATAAGAGTAGTCGTAGAGGATAAATATTCTTTTAGGTCTAGGAATCCAAGATAAGAATAGTCCTGGAAGGACATACCCTGTGAACACCCGAGTGGGCTATGCTCTTTGAGATACAATGATGAAGGTGTCTATAAATCCTTGGTATCGCCAACATTGTACTCTAATCTTGGTGAGATATAGAGCTTTTAGTCAAGGCCTTGCTATGTGACAATGGTATATGATATGATGTTATACATATGGGTTACCAATATGACTCTTCTTATGATAATTATTCAGATTAAGAATGTCCAAGTACCTTGTATGGATTATGAATACCTCCCTAGTTAAGAGGGAGTGTTGAAATATGTAACTAGGTTTGGTCTTCATAATGACATATGTAATCATGATTTTATGTATTTGATGTAATGAGCAAAATAAATTTATTTTTGTTGATATTGAGGCATGTGTTTCATGCTCAAGAAAAAAATATTTTTAGGTCAAGCTCCTATTGAGAGCTTCTAGGTTGTTTTCATGTATGAAATACCCCTTTGGGGCTTGTTACATATTGTAAAGAAATTTATTTGATTCAATGATAGAGTCAAAATACCATCCAAGACTTTGTCACAAGTTCTACAACAAGTCAACCTTCAAAAAGAGAAATCGATCTATCTAGAAGGACATGTCGACCTAGGAATGATGATAAGTTTACCTAATTGCATGAGTGTGAAGAATATATATATGAGGACTCAGCCTCACTTAAGGAGGCATATATAATTCACTCAAGTAGTTTGATAAAAGGAAGAAAGATACCTAAATAAGAGCAAAGAGAAGGATATCAAGGGAAGAACGAAATCACTATATTTATAATCTATTTTTGGGCTAATCTACTCACATGTGCAATTTCTAGGGCATCAATTTTTACTAAAGTAAGGAAAATTTGGAGACTTGAAAAGAAGTCAAAATTTTAGCAAGAAAAGGATCAATCTTGAAGGCCGAATTTACAAGAAGAAGAGTCCAATTAGAGTGAAGGAGAGAAGCCTCCTAATCAACTCATACATACGAAGGAACAATAACTACAAGAGGCTGAGAATTTCAAGCCGAAGCCACAATCAAAGTTACAGGTCTGAGGTTCTGGGTGAACGAAGAAGTTAAAGTTGCATCAAATTATAGTCAAGCCGAAATTGAAAAAAGATAGCCAAGGTGTTGAAAGTTCAAAGCCAAAGATAAATGAAGAGCAACTAAATTGATGTGACAAAAGAGGCAAGGTTGACTTGGTCTTGGAGGAGTCTTATTCAAGGTTCTAGGTCTTGGAATTTATATTGAAGATTCTATAAGAAGAAGAACTTGTGTGGGTTTTCCTCTCAAATTGGAGATATTTTGGCCCGGGCTGATCGCCTATTTCTTGTGTCCTTTGTATCATTTTTATTTATGATTTGATAGTTTTTTGATAATAGAAAACATTAATAATAATAAAGAAAAATAAGTTGTTAATCAAATAAAGTATAAACACATCACAAACATTTATAATGCAAGAGAAATCACCTACACTTGTTGCCCCTATATTTTAAATAGGGATTGCATATACGAGGAAAAAATATCAAAAACAAAGGAGATTTTAGGATTGGTACGAGTCAAATATAAGAGGCTACCAATTAACTAACAATACAAAGTGGCATTGACTTCAGTGTAGTGTAGGTAGCAATAAGTTTGGCTCTAGAATTAAAGGGAGAAGGGGTTGGTTTACAATATACCATCAGAAAACAGTTAAGAAGGTCACATGCATACTTATATTGGGAAAGATAAATTACTTCCTTGGTTTGCAAGACTTGGAGGCTAAGAAAATAGTGCAAATATTCTATCATTTCAAACTTCTTCTGAAGGCTTGACTTCACAAGGGTTAAAATTTTAGGGTCACCACCAATGAGGATAAGGTCATCATCATAAACAAAAATGAGTATAAGATGGCTTCCTAATTTTTTGTTGTAGAAAATAAGGTTAGAATGATATATAGAGAATCTTGTGTCACCAAAAAATCTATCCATTTTTTCATACTAACATCGAGGAGCTTGTTTGATACCATAAAGAGATTTCTTAAGGTGAAAAACAAGGTTTGAGTCACTCTGAACATAGTTCCCCATGAAATAAGGTGGATTTAACATCCATTTTATGGACCTCCCATCCATGTGATGCAACAAGGACTAGAACAAGGCAGACGAAATTCATTTTTGTGACAATGGAAAAGGTTTCACTATAGTCAATTCCTTCAATGTGAGAAAAGCCTTCAACAACTAACCAGACATTGTGTATTTCAATACTTCCATATGATGCATACTTAGTTCTATATACCCATTTAAATCTAAAAAAATTTCTTCCTTTTGGAATGATACAAGGCCCCAAGTATCATTCATCATTAAGGAACAATATTCTTCATCCATTGTTGTTTCCCAATATGGACGTCTTGAAGATTATGCAAATGTTTCCAAATTAGGAGTCTTTAAAACTTGAGATAAAAGAGAGGATTCTAATTGGAATTATGAACGAGTATGATGTTGATCTGTAGGATCACCATCAAGCTCACCAACTCTTTCACATGTTGAACAAACCTATTTTGGAAGTTGTGGTGTTGGTGCAAGTTCATGTTCAATGGGTTCATTTATAGGAATTCTTTTCCCTAAGATGATTGTAACAATTATTTTCCTTGAGATGATTGTAACAATTTGTGTCCAATGCACCACCATGTTATCTATATCTATGGTCCCAATCATTTGTGCAACCAAATCCTAATTTTTATTATCAAGTTGCACATAAATTTAAAACACCTATTTTTCCTACTCACTCCCCTACTGAATGTAATACCATATATTTTAAAGAGGGGAGAGGAGTGAATTCAAAAACTTCCCCTATTACCACACAAAATTTACCTCAAGAAGAAACTTTAATCCATAAAACATTAAAGGAGAAATATATAATGGGAACTTGTTTGAAAACCATTGTTGAGGATCACTAAGAAGAAAACCCTAGAATTTCCATTAACCATCCTTGTCAATCTGAAGAGAGTAAACATCAAGTTGTGGAATAAGTATACAAGTTGGAGAATCATGAATATGTGGGTCCTATTGAATTTTGGTTCCAAACAATCGTTAGCACACCCTATTCTATCATCATTCATAAACTCTTGGTACCATATCAAGTAAGTAAGTTGGTTTCTCATACTCTAATATGCATTAAAGTTTACATTTTAAACCTGAGTGTTGAGTATATTTAGTATTTTGTTATGCACATGGCTACATTGAAAGTACGCCTGCACTTAAAATGGATCTTCCTCTCTTTAAAATAGGGTAGGGTAATGAATAAAGATTAAATCTGAAATAAAATTGTATAACCGCACTATTGAAATTGTGATTCCCTAAAGTAAAACTTGTAAAATTTCTATTATTATGCACTCTCGTGGTAAGACTTGTCAAAATAAATTTACTCTTAATGCCTCATATTTTATAAAGTGGCTTTGATTATTAACCAATAAATATCATGCATAATTTTTTTTAAGACCCTCTTTGAAGGTATTGATGAGAAAATCTTCCTATGGTGGACCACGCCTACAAAACTATAACAAGTTTTCACAAGAACCCTCACATGATCAATTTGAGGAATTTTTTTAGTCATTATCTAAGATTTTTTATTTAAAATGAGTCTTCATGGTAGAAGGACCAACCAATAAATATTAGTAATTAAAAAAATTTCATGCCTTCCTATGCTCTTAAGGAGCTGACTTGCCTCCCCACCTATTTAGTAGCCTATTTAAGGTTGATCATAATCAGAGTTTATTTTAAAAAGGATTAATTGATGGATAGGAGGTCTCATTACGATCCAACCTACCATGATCATAGGTCTTAACGTGAATGAAATTACCACTGCTGGTCATCAAGCCAGGGTAATGGCTTTCAGAAGCTGGAGGACAAGATGTCTCATCACGAGCCAGCTTGTTCATTCTTGTTAGTTCTTGTGAATGGTGTTGTCGTTAGCTGGTTATCATGGGTTAAAAAGCATCCATGTCGAGGCTATAGACGCCTACTGGCAGTAGGGCCATGCCTATGGTATTAAAGTTAACTTTGCACTCTGATTTACTTGGTTGTTTTTGTCTTCCTGAATTCATTATCATATCTCTTTGAGAATGGCTTTAAAGATATTTATAGTGTTATGTCTTTGATTTCTATCTTTTTGGAATAATTTGTTTTTATGGATGTGGGACCCTTAGTGTAGGTACCTCACCTTGCCTAGAAAAGAGGAGCTTCAACTATATGTGGATAATGGTAAGATGGTCACTATGGATAATTATTATATGAATAATTTTAACACCATGGATTTCAAATCATGTCACTCATATTTACAATGAGGATATTAAAGTAAAACTTTTGATCATGGATGCCCCATAAATGTTTATGGAAATTTTAATAAGTTGGCTATTTTATTCAATAATAACACCGTCCTTGCAATTTGGTATTCCTATGGTAGCTTTTGTGTTAGAATTTCTTGAAATTATTCTAAATAAACAAAGAGTCCAATAGACACTTTGTTTTTGGAACAAGCTCTATCTAGTGAAGGAAATATTGGTCACACAGAATTGTAGGAACATTATTACGAGCGTCCATAAATGTTTTAATCTTGTTTTTTTGCAAGGGGGAAACAATACAAAAATTGATTTCCTTGCATGAGGACACGCAAGAAGGTCGGCATGGGGGCATGTTGGGCCTCTGTTTTTCCTTGTTATATCACCTTTTACTTGAAATCCCTCCTGCTTTTGTTTAGCTTGAATAGTTATTGTCGTAGTTTTGTGCATTCTCGGAGATAATAAGTAAGTATTTGCTATTCTCTTGTTTTAACAAGATTTGAAAATTAAAAACATCATTTATAATATTTTTTGTGTTTTTAGGTTTATAGAGTTGATTATATGCCTATTCTAATAGAGGCCAAGTTCCTGCACCATGCATTCCTGCACTGATTTGAGGCTTTGATATCTCGACACGCTTTCGAGGCAAACAGAAGATGGTTATTTTCCAAAATGAGGTTCCAACACCTTTCCATGAGTTGGATTTCACCCAGGTAACATGTGTGGGCCTCTAGAAGCAAATTAATAAAAATGCTCAAAATCCGCATAATTTCTAAATGGCCAAGTTTGACCTCAGTGTTTGTGCATATGGGGGTGAATCACGAAAATCCAAGCAAATGGGTTTTTCACAAATATAACCAATTACCTAAAACCAAAACAATTTCCAAAAATTAGCATTGGTTTAAAATTTATGCACATGTCCTTGAAGCAATTTTATAAAAAAAGACAGTTTTTTCCAGAATTCTAGAAACAAGCGCAGTTAGCGATTTCAAACTACAAACTTCCCCCTCGATTTCCATGCAGGTGAAGGAAAATAAAGAAATTATGGAACATGGGTTTTTGTCCCAGTATAGAAAATTGACTAAGCCTCAAACAGTTTGCTGAAATTCATAATGGTTAAGGAGATACAAAGAGGTTTTGGAGGCAGTTTGTTAAAAATATCATTTTTTCCAGAATTCTAGAAAATGCCCAGATTTGGGAAATTCGTGGTAAATATTCATTCCTTCAATAGGGAAACATTCGTACTGATATTCTATTGATGATTATTATTTGGGATTCAATCCCCATGTGTTTGCAAAGGATTGACTTGTTTAATGCCAAACTTGTAATGTAAAACGTTATAAAAGAAGACCTATGGCTCCAAGAGAAGAGTAGTGGAGGAGAAAATTAGTCATTTTCCATCTATGTTGTTGGATCAAGCTTAGGGGGCTCTTCCCTCTTCCCTGTGATCAGTTGGAAGCTGGATTCAAAGCTTTAATGTATACTTCCAGCAAGTATTTGAGTTAATCCAAGGAGCTACGCTAGTCATGCACTTTCTTGTCTCAAAATATTTATGCTAAAACTTTGACATACTGCTTTTCTCGATTTCATAATAGGGAAATGAGTTAGTTGGCCAGGGCCCGGCCAACCTAGCTCATTCTCCCTTTCTTTTAAATGTGTGTTAATTTCATTTATAGTGCAAGCATGAATTTGTCATTTCTTTTGATTCCCTCACACGTTACAGATTGATTTCATTTGCAGTTGACATGTTACAGATCCGTGGTGTGCAAGTTTAGAAAGATTTGATTTCAATTTGCATAATTTTCCTATTTTTAATGTTTGATTTAATTTATGTAATATCGATGTTGACACGATGCCTGTACTAGTGCATTTTAGATTCTGCAAGTAGATTTTATCGATTCAGTTTCACAAGACTTCCATTCCTTTTTTGTTGTAAAGTTCTTTATTATTTTCTGCAAGTCTGATGTTTGTTTCTGAATTAAAGGCATTGTTGGTATCTGAAGTTTCATTCAAGATTGAATTGTGCTTTAATGAATTTGGGACGAACACTGTAATAAATTACAAGTATGTGCTTGCCCTAAACATTTTCACAGAAAGGATTAAGTTTCATGATTAATTAATGACTGAACCTTCTGAGCTAGAACATTAAAAGACAAATATGAATCATATGGATAGTTATCTCAAGGAAAAGCATGTCTACACAACTAGAAAATTTTCGTAATTATGTACGAAATATTTTTGTTCTAAAAGAAAGATTTACTTTCACTCGTGCCAATCATTTTCTTTCTCAAATACAAGTTCGTTGAAGCATCTTTCTGCTTCTGAGAATTTACTTTCAAATTCCGTTTGCTTTGAATTTAATTTCAGTTGACACACTTTCTATCTTTTGAAAAGTAATCTAGAAACCAAGTGCAGAAATATTGATTATCTAGTGCAGGAACATGATCAAAGTGTTCTAGCCCAGAGACTTAGAGTTCCTGCAAAAAGATCAGAACTTCAATACAGGCATAAAACATTCTTCCCATACCCAAAATTTATTACAGTGGAGGCACAACGTTCTGGTACAGGCACGTTCTTGTAGTGCAGGGATAATCGTTTAGTGCAGGCGGGAATATCTTTAATGAAGACAAACACACTTAAAAATTTAACTATTTCCTTGTCTTATGACTGCACTGAACTTAATCTCAAATATTTATCTTTTATTGATCAAGATTATTTGTACTTATTCAAAGTTCCTATTCTTTAAGTTCGTGACAAGTATATTTTTTTTAGTGAATCCAATTTCCAAAGTAGTGCGATGTCATTTTATTAACTAGTGCAAGTTGTTAAAGTATTTCTTTGGCATTTCCAGTGCTACGCCTCTAAGTTTACGAACTCTTGGATTGACAATTAAATGTTAGGTTTTTTATTATACCCGACACCCGTTGATGAAGGGATTCTGCAATAAAACAGATCCATGCGCATAATAGAGTGTGTGTTTCCTTAACCTAGAATCCTCATCTAATTCTTCATTAAAACCACATTTGATTCAGCTCAAAATATACATAAAGAATAGAGAGCCAACACAAACAAATACTGGCATATAATAATAACAAGAAAATTATAGATTCAAACCAATTTCCCGAATATTACATTTGTGGGCCTCTCAGCTCTCAACCTTTTTCAAAAACTCTCACACCATTTATCTCTATCTCCTTCTCTCCTTGTCCATTCTCGGTGTCTTCTATCCTCACAAAAACCTCATATTTATACATAATTGTGGATTAATTCCAATCCATGATTTCCTCCACAACTATCTCAATCAAACTCTAAAATAGATTTATCCCCTTTTTGACTTAACTGAGTTCCATTTATGAAATTCATAATCCCTAAACTATCTATACAACTCAACTCCAACTCATATTCTCAATTAATTAAGAGAATATTTACATTAAATCTCACTCACATTTTTCTCTTAAATTATTTTTAAAATGGACATAATTTATAAAATAAATAAATAAAACCTCACCCCCTAAATCGCACAAATGAATAATGAAAATTAAGCAGGATGCTCCTGCATCAGACTCCCCATGTAGAGAAGTTTCCATAGACTCCTGTCTATGAGGTCTGTCACTTTTCTGTATTAATGCGACAACCACAAGTCTCAGTAACTTGCTCCCTCTAGGATTCCAAACTCTGTTTTTCTGCTGATCTTTTAAAGTATCAACTCTATTTTGTAAATTTGCACAAAATTTCCAGAATAGTATTTTCAAAATACTATTGAATGTAATTCTCGCTTTTACATACCACAACATCTTTATTTTGGGAATTACATAATCGTGTAGAAACGATGATACCCATTCTCCTGGTCTCCAAAATTTGAAAGAATATCGAACTGCCTTTACATTAGCATCACTTATTCTATCAACCGGATTCCATCGGTCTCTCCAACAATTTCTTTCGCCAATTCCTTGGAATAATTCCTCTTTGTTTGATGCTTCCGTCTCCAATTGCACTGAACACCCAACTTCATGAAATGAAGAATAATCAAGAACTTCTCCTTGATCACAACTATAGTCATTGATTGCTCTTATAGTAACAAATTTCTCATCCGGTGTTGTACCTACATTCATCAACAAACTATTAGTTTTAAAAAGATAAGACCTTTCGGCCTCTTTTGATGCTTCAAGAACCAATCTCCCATCATAGACCTTCTGAATTTTAGTAGATCCTATTTTGAATCGCTGGCTGCTTTCATCTTTATCCTGTTGGAGCAATACTTATGTTTCCTTTATGTCTCTAAGGGCATAAATCTCTTGTTGCTCTTGATCTTTCATCTCATCTCCAAATACTTTCTGCTCAATTTCTTTGATTTTAACATTATATTTATTAATGTTTCCTCCTATACCTACAGCCACATTATTATTTGAAAAATTATAACATTTACTCAACTCTATAAATTTTAGAAACATTTCATCCCTATCATGCACGGTAACTGCAATCTCTTCTTTATCACATTTTGCAAGTTTCATCTCCCCTTCAGGTTCCTTAAGCCATCGTTCCAAGAACTCTATTTCCATATGAAATATTTCCAGCATTGCATCACAACCTTCATTCTGAGTTTCATTCTTCTTCTAGAAATCTTCCTAAGTTATCATTTTTTTTGTATCATCACATTGAAAATTTTTGTCATCAATTTCATTAAACAAATTCATTTGTTTAAATCCTTGGAATATCACTTCGGCATTTTCATTATGACTTTGCTCCACAACAGCTTCAACTAGTCGTCTTATACTAAACAGGAATTTATCTATGAATTCTTTCTGCTGCAACAAATCAATACCTTCATCCTCTGAAAGGCATTCTCCATCATACTTCACCTTAAGAGTTTCATTCATCTATGTGACAGTTTCACCAGACTTTCCATCATCTTCTGCACATCCTAAAAACATACATAAAATGTGAGTTTTAAAAATACAAGGCTTCATAGCCACATCTTCTTCTCTTGTCAACAATTCTTTTGAACTATTCCAATAGTTCATGCGATCTTTCTCATTCATCTCTTCACCCAGAATTTCACCCTGTTCTGGGCCACACTTGGAAACTTCCATTTTCAACTCAGCCTCTATGAGTTCTTCACATCTCAATTGCACACTCATCATTTGTTCGAGCTTCCTCAGCTCTTTTGTCAACTGTATGTTACCTATTGTTCCCTCTTTGTGTGTAGCCTCTGCCACTTCACTTTCTTCCTCATGGTCCAACCATGTCTCTGGTTTTTCGTATTTCTCTACAACAATTACATCAATAACTCAAGGTGAACTGCTATCTCAGCTTTCTCGCGCTCATATTCTTCATCAATCAACTGCTTACATATGCCATTTGCTTTGGCATATTCCTTCTTCTTTCTTGTGTTGCGGTCTTTCTCAGAATCTCTGAAATGATTATCACTAGCCATGTTCTCCTCCTTTGTGAACTTCATATGTTCACGTGTGGATTTCATTCAATCCACTTTTCAGCAAGCCTTCCTACTTTCCATCCAACAATACAATATTTCTTCCTGCGCTCAGTATTTGTTCTCCGTCTTAGAATCATTTCTGGCAACTCTCTTGCTCCTCTTTGCTACAAACAGCAACTTCAGTAATGCTTGTGTTACAATGACCAACTCTTTGGGTGTCGGGCTCCGTTGATCTTGCACCCAATTACATTCAAACCTTTGACTTGGCTTACGAGTCTTTGACTCCAGATTTGACATCAACTCTTCATTTTGGACGAAAAATGTACCCTCTTGTACAATAACTCAATGGTTTAACTTGACTCAAGTTATACAAATTCCGTCATTGACCTTAACATCTTATGTGACTTCAAATCTTGACCCAATATTTACAATAGTGGATATTTTGACTCTAATTCAAGTTATACAATATGCTAATGAACATCCACCCTTTATACATTCTTATGATGTAAAATATCCCCATTACCAATTCTCTCTCATACTCCATTCTTATGAAAATATCATTATATCATCTTCCATTATCACTTATGATACTTAATCTTTTTAAATCGAAAGGCAATCCACTTTTCCCAAGATTTATTTTATGATGAAAATAAAATAAATCATTTAATTTTCAACATTTAAAATACCTTTTGGAAATGAATTTTCATACCTTACCCTCATCATCTTGGCGCAAACATTTTTCTTGTACTTCCATGAAGCTCCTTCTTTGCAGTGACGGTTCTCATGCAACACCGTCTCTCTTCAGTGCACAAAAAAATTTCTCCATAGGAATTTTCCAAAGCTTTACGGTGGCATCAACATATTTCTCCGACAGCAACAAACACAAACAACATTATCTTCTCAACAGAACAATATGAACACTTCCACATGCGCTAATGATCAATCATGATTTTTAACTCATGAAAATATATATTTACATGGATATATAATCTCATGGATATATATATATATTCCAATATAACCCAACAATGGAATCAACATATGCGGAATTTGTTTCCCTTTTGTAACCATATAAAAAATGTCCTCTTGATGGCATATTACTTATCGTGTCACACTCAGACTT
The DNA here is from genome assembly GCA_034641835.2 of Pinus albicaulis. NCBI lineage: Eukaryota > Viridiplantae > Streptophyta > Pinopsida > Pinales > Pinaceae > Pinus > Pinus albicaulis. The sequence goes on from CM076582.1 coordinate 1,600,767,407, forward strand.
TTATTGCACCCTCTTACCACTTGAACCCATGCAAACTTCGTTGTTTGGGTTGTAAAAACCATTTACGGTTCTGCTGCACTACCGACTCACTATTCCTCATTTATCTGTTTCGTGGTTCCAACCAGAACGGTTTCTAATGCTCTTGTTGAATCTTTGCTCACATCTTCATCTGCAAAATAAAATAAAAAAACTCTGCCGATCTCACATAATAAAATAAGTGTGCACTACTTTTTTTGCAGTTTTGCTGGTGATCACATCTAAGAAATTCGTCTAGAAATCAACTGCTTCCAGAACAACTAGTTGTTGTTTGTCATCATTAATGAATTTTGACCACTCTATCTGCTATGCCTTCCAACAAGTGCTTCTAGACTGAAATCATCGAACCTGGTAAAGGAGAAGAGATCGGCCGCATTCTGTGCTTTGAACCATCAGAATTTTGATAAAGCTTCAATTTCCAGCTATCAATTTGGTGGTATGCCTGAAAATCTGTCAAAGAACAGATAAGGCCAAAGCTTTCTTTGTATTTTCATTGTCTTTAGAAGTATATTCACCAGAAAACAAAGAATTGGAACACATTTGTACTTTTGCCTGCGGCTTCAAAATCCAGGTGCATTTCTCGCTTCGTTGAATACTAACAAAGCAGTCTGCTTGAGGGAAGAGAAATTGTGAGGCGCGAGGCTTAAACTAGAATTAACACTATATTTGCAATGTTACAACATCATAATCCATAACACAGTTCCGCAGTAAGGCTATGCACGTCGACCTTGTTGCAATATTCAGTTCTCGATTTTCCTTTACGGCATTAACTCCAACATTCTCCAATGTCGTGTTCAACGTTCGAATACCTTTGCACCTAATCCACAACGTTTGATTGCTTCCTATGCTACCTCTCTACAAACAATACTTCAACAATTTCTTTGATTCATTTCCTCAGTGATTGAAAACTCCAGCACTTTAATATTCTCTCCATTTGTCTCATAAATATTTCACATAACTATTACAACACAAGTGATTCTCCAAACCAGCTTTCCTCACAGTAATCCAGACTATGTAACGCTCCTCCGTGCTCCTCCATGCAAGCTCAGAACGATGGAAAAATATTTGATTTATATGAATAATGGCAGCTTCCAAAACTAATGCAGAAAATGACTTACGCAGGGCATCAAGCAGCAAATGATAGCGCTCCTTTTCAACCCACACAGGCTCGCCCTTCAACCCAACACTAGCCTAATTCACTCCTCATGAAAATAAGCTCCCATGTAGTCTCTCTTATGCGCTCCCACGAATCTTTAAAACAACACTTCACACAAATCAAATTTTTAATATAAGGTAGATCCACAAAGTAGATCGGTGATAGATCGACTCTCCAAATGCAACAAGTCGATGCACCAATCCACCACGCCTTACCAAAGCGTTACCACTGCCCTCACGCAAGGCAACATCTCTTACCAACTCCACACTTTACCAAATCTATAGCATAAATATGCAGCGCCTTCATCAAGTCATCGGACTAACGCTCATCACTACATGCACCAACAACCTCCAACAAGTTCTCAACCCAACTTCCGCCTTCTGCTCTGATACCAAATGATGAAGGGATTCTGCAATAAAACAAATCCTTGCACATAATAGAGTGTGTGTTTCCTTAACCTGGAATCCTCATCTAACTCTTCATTAAAACCACATTTGATTCAACTCAAAATATACATAAAGAATAGAGAGCCAACACAAAAAAATACTGGCATATAATAATAACAAGAAAATTACAGATTCAAACCAATTGCCTGAATATTACTTTTGTGGGCCTCTTTGCTCTCGGCGTTTTTCAAAAAATCTCACACCATTTCTCTCTATCTCCTTCTCTCCTATTCCATTATCTGTGTCTTCTATCCTCACACAGACCTCATATTTATACATAATTGTGGATTAATTCCAGTCCAAGATTTCCTCCACAACTATCTCAACCAAACTCTAAAATAGATTTATCCCTTTTTTGACTCAACTAAGTTCCATTTAAGAAATTCATAATCCCTAAACTATCTATACAACTCAAATCCAACTCATATTCTCAATTAATTAAGAGATTATTTACATTAAATCTCACACACATTTTTCTCTTAAATTATTTTTAAAATATACATAATTTATAAAATAAATAAATAAAACTTCACCCCCTAAATCACACAAATGAATAATAAAAATTAAACAAGATGCTGCATCACCTGCACTGTTTCCAATGTAGTCCTTCTTGTTGCCGCACTACCATTGCGCTTGGATCTATTCATGCCTTTACCAACATATTTACCAATGAACGGATAAGATACCAAATAATTAACGCCTCCATTATGACTTTATTTCTCAAAACCCCAATGCACAACACTAGTTACTAGCAATTGCCCCGGGAGGTGCAAAGGAACGCTGAAAAGAAACCTCCCAATGATGTAAGGGGGGCAAAAAAGGTAGATGTTGAGTTAATTCTTCTCCAACTCCTCCTAGGAGAACAGAGGGAGAAGAACAAATGGCCTCCAGGGACTGAAATCAACCGAATTCACTATCATGCCGTCTCTAGTAACATAGCGATGGAATGTAGGCTTTCGGGAGGGCGTATACTTGTTATTGCTTGGGGTTATGGTCTAACAAGTTCGAACATCAAAATATAATGAGAGGATATTGCCTTTTAATACAGTTTACAAGGGGAGGATTTCTATTAATATTCGAGCACTTTATAAAAGAGAGAGATAGCCTCTGTGCATTATTCAAAGGATATTCAATTGTTTTTATTATTATCGAATAAATTAAATGTTAAAAGTAAGTAAATAATATTTAAAGCTTGAATTTATATATTTATTTTATTTTTAATAATTACATGCTATGATAAGAAAAGATTTCAAAACCAATAAAGAAAGAAGAAAAATAAAAGTAAAAATGAATTAAATAAATAAATAAATAAATAGAAATAAAATAAAATAAAGATATAATTAAAATTAAAAATAAAATAGATAAAAATAAATAAATAAATGAAATAAAAATTAAATTCTTAATTACAAAAACAAAAATATAATAAATAAATAAATAGAAATAAAATAAAATAAAGATTAATAAATAAATAAATAAACAAACAAATAAATAAAATGAAATAGATTTCAAAACCAATAAAAGAATAAGAGAAATAACATAAAATCAACATTAATTCCATACTAATTTGATAATATATAATTAAATATTTGAACTTTGTGTTTTATTTGAAATTGCGGAATTCTGATTTCTCTTTTCCTTTCTTGGAAATACGGAATTCTGATTTCTTACTTCTTTACTTGGAATTACAAATTACGAATTTTCCTTTCAACGTTTGGAATTATGGAATTCAAAATCTTCCTTCTCTTGTTTCGAAATATAATTTTGAGCTGTGTCCTTCTTATTCGGAACAACAGTATTTCAAATTTTGCCTCCTCCAATCAGAATTAAGAAATTCCGAATTTCGCCTCCTTTGTTCCCAATTACACTTCTCTGATTCCCGATTTCAAATTTCGTAATCGACTTGGTTCTTTGTAAAGATATTATTCTAAATGATCCTCTATTTGGAATAACCTCTTCTTAATGAGATTTACCAATCTTCTAAGTTTTCCTGCTGTTCTCCGGATTTTCCAGCAGCTGCAGGTTGGACTCGATCCTCCAACCTGCAATGACTAGATTCCTTCTATGGCTGATCTGCACAACGATGACAATTAATTGCACTCCAAAGTCGGGTAATCGGAGGAGGCGGCGAGCGGATTGCTGTAAGGGTGATCTTTATTAGCGCCCTCAGGCAGAGCCATCATCCGACTCCGAACACTTTGTTCCAAGTCCTCCGGCGATTCGATCTCCGGCTGACTGCGTTGCTCGCCACCGAAGGAAGGTTGAATCATCACCGCCCCTCTGATTTTCAAAGGATTCCAGTCGCCTCCCTTCACAATCACACGATGCACGATATTTCCGCCGGAGCTATCGCCGACTAGAAACACTCTGGAGAAGTCGGCGTGGCACTGAAGCCACGGATCCCCATCTTTTCCATTGTCGTTGTCTGTCTTCGTCGCTTGAGAGCGGACCCACGACAGGGCGGTGAGGCAATCGTCGCAGGCAGCCGGAAGGCGGTGTTTGGGAGCAAGCCTGTAATTCACGGAAACCACAATTGCGCCTGCCGCAGTGGCCATTGTAACACAGAGCGTGTGAAAACAGCGCCAGGCCGGAGAGCCCATGATGAAAGCACCACCATGGAAGTAAAGGCAAACGGGAATCCGCGTGCAGTCGTGCAAATGGCGTGAGGTGGAAGAATCAGCAGCGAGCAAATGTCAAATTTTAAGTGGCGGGAAGGACGATGAGACCGCGGTCTCATTGGCTCCGCGAAAAACGACATTCTGAAAGCCAAAAAAGGGAACGCTTTCCGCGTAATTATGATTATGAATATTGGAGTGCATCCAAAATTTTCTAAAGCGAATTAAACCTAGCTGTATGAAAATTGATCGTCTTCCAATGAAAGAAACAGAAAGATTATTTTTGCCACGTGTTTCAATTTTGGCGACATCTTTTGACGTGGACCTAGCTGTATGAAAATTGATCGTCTTACAGCGAAAGAAGCAAAAATATTATTTTTGCCAGGTGTTTCAATTTTGGGGACATCCTTTGCCACGTCAGATATCAACGCTTTCTATTGATACCCACGTTGCAAAGGTAACGTGCAAGTCTAAACCTCTGAAGCCTTTATCCTCTCCTTAAACGACGTGCACGTTGCGTAATCTCGACGGTGGACATATTCGACTCGGAGAGGCGATTAATATGACGTTAGACGAGGGAGGTATAAATAATGACGCTAAATCACCGACTTGCAGCGAACGACCCGGAAAGCACCCGGTGCAACTTCAAAGTCGAGGAAGCCATTGAGCCCACCGCACTGGTTTCAGTTCCATGCCGTGCGTTTTACGACGTGTAAAGACCGATGAATTTTTAAAAGAATTTGTTCCTCACTGACAGGTTCGGAGGGTTGTGCATTTATGGCCAAGAATCACAGCAATCTGCGAAGAGTTTGAGGTTTAAGAATTTCGTTTGGAGGGGTATCAGGCAGAGGCCTCTTGAATTCCAGTAATTTCCAGTAGTTGAAATGTTGGAGGACAAAGTAGCGTATCTGTTACAGAAATACCTCGGCAATTACTTGAAAGGACTGTCGAAGGAAGCTTTAAAGATAAGCGTATGGAGAGGTAAATTCATTTAAAATGTAGCTGACCTTTACTTTGCTCTGTATTTGAACAACTTTCAAATACTCTAGTCATTTGAATTTGAGGCATTTTTCGAGACATTAAGATAATTGTGTGCAAATCTACTTCTAGTGTTCCGTGGCTGTAACTGTAATGGATTCTGTGATAGTTTTGTCGATCTTTCCACGGAAGCGGACCGATTTCGATTAAACTTTGTCGACAGTAAAGAAAAAATCGAGGCAAGAAAGTTTTGGAAGTTTGCTTTTCGTATTTCCTATTGTCACTCCGATTGGACTATCTTAAAATAACCAATATGAGCCAAAAATAAACTGTTTTAAAGATGTTTCCTCTAAAACAGAGTTTTAAATAATATTATTTCCTCGATTTTATCTTTACAAGCATAAAATTTTGCTGTTTTTCATTTTAAATGATTGTCCAACTTCAAAATTTTCCAGTAGTTCTCTTTAAATATTTTTGGCATTGATGATTTTTAAATCCACTATCGGGCCATTGATGGTTTCTGCAATCGAAAATGAGAGTTTTGTTCACATGCTTACATATACTCTGAATATCTAAATGTAAGGCAGAACGCAAAATTTCCCCACATATTGAAACATCTAGGGCTATTCGTGAAATGTAGTTACATAGATAGATGGGTTTTTAATTATCAGCGGCAGAATGAATAGTGCAAATGTAAGGGTGCTGAAGTCAGAGAGGATCTTGCGGGTGTAATCATTCATATCAGGAAAACGATTATCTTTAGATCCTTCGCGTAAATAGGATTCAGTTGAATACCTTTCAAAATAAATCAACAATCAACAATTGCAGATTCAAGATTCTCCCCGATGATCAGGCCAGAGATCTTAAGCTTTAAGAGGGCCGACTCCATCTCCCCACCACTGCCAGGGGTAACCCAAATGGGCACCTTTGGTATCGGTTGAGCCATTTTCTCTGCTGTTGCTGCCTGAGGTTGCTCAGAATGTGGCTTAGGTGTTGGTTCAGAGACCTTTTCTTTGTTGTTTGTCATTCTTTGGGCTCTCTCCTGTGGCCATTGGATGGAGAACAGACAGGAGAAGACGGACAGCCTTCCTGGTGGTGTTCAGTCTGCTGACAAGAACTACATATGAAGGCTGTATCTTCATATTCAAACAGCTGGGTAAGTGATATCAGCCCATTGTCAGATCATCTTGTTGGGTATACCATGACTGTGATTGAATTTTACACACATATGGGCAAAGGTAAGAAGACCACGGGCAATCGTCGTAGGCAGCCGGAAGGCGGTGTTTGCGAGCAAGCCTGTAATTCACAGAAACCACAATTGCGCCTGCCGCAGTGGCCATTGTAACACAGAAACCACAATTGCGCCTGCCGCAGTGGCCATTGTAACACAGAGCGTGTGAAAACAGCGCCAGGCCGGAGAGCCCATGATGAAAGCACCGCCATGGAAGTAAAGGCAAACGGGAATCCGCGTGAAGTCGTGCAAATGGCGTGAGGTGGAAGAATCAGCAGCCAGCAAATGTCAAATTTTAAGTGGCGGGAAGGACGATGAGACCGCGGTCTCATTGGCTCCGCGAAAAACAACATTCTGAAAGCCAACAAAGGGAACGCTTTCAGCGTAATTAATGTTGTAAATTTGAAGTGCAAGCTAGTAAATGAAACTAATCTAAAATGAAAAAAATATTTTTTTTGGATTTTTCAATGAATAAGTGGTTTTTGAACAAAGGATTACGATTACCACAAACCTTTACCTCAAGTATATGGGTTGTGAACCATAATTCCTCTTAATACGATTATGAAAATTTGGACAGTGAGGTTGACTTGGTTTCGAAAAGAGAATATCGCCCACCCCTCCCCCCATGTTTAAAAATATCCGATGAGTAGAAACCTCCAACATGGAATTTATGACATTTGGGTCACCTATGTGGTGAATGCCAACCTTCTCTCGATTAAATCTACCTCTTAAAAATATTGTTCCGACCTTCGTGTGAGCATTGCATCTACAAAAAAAAAAAAGAGAAAGTAGACTAGCTCCCAGTCCACCTTTTCCATGTGGCTATGTAGCCCCTCAATGAATCACCCATCCAATTACTATGTGATCTTATCTATTATGGAAATATTTTATGCTAATCCTTATTACAACACGATTTAAGAAAAAGAAATATAGGAAAAGCCAACCTAAATAATGCTTTCTACATAAAAGTTTTCAAAATGAGTTCTTTTATTACGACATAAAATTATATCATAAAACAACAACCACTTGAAAGAGAGGATAGGCCAACCTTTTAAAAATGATTTTTTAATGAATAGTTAATGGCTAATTCAACCTCTTTCTAAAAAAAATATTTTATATTTGTCATCCACGTGTCAGAGACTAAATCAATTACAACATATTTTTTAATTACAATGATTTTCTTATTAAGGGGTTTGACTTGGATCCATTGTCCCTTAGAAGTCCAGTGTCCCATTTGCGTAGACCCCATAAGAGAAAAGGATGAAGAATAATAGTCAAAATATTTTCAATGTTCCACTTTGGAGACTCTAACGACTAGTTGAAATGGTTTGCTCCATTAATTTTGGTTTAATTTGGACCTTGGAAATTCAACTTGGTGTATGAGATGATTTGAATTTTGCAATGGAAACTTTTTTACCATACAATGGTCCAATATTCCATTTGAATCTTAGATGGCTAGTTTTGACCCCGACATTCCTCTTGAATTAACTTTAATGACTATTTATAAGGTTGATTTCGCCACCCTTAACTGATCTTCAAGCCCTTGAGAATTTGAGGATTCCAACACATGGGTTTTGTCTAGATAACTTTTTACATAAATTTTGACATATTTCATGCTCCTTTACACTAAGTCTTCTAACCCATATGTGCCATGTCATCATGCCTGGAGAGAGATCTCCAAAACTCTAGATAATGTACTATCTATGTATTATTTGACTAATTTTGTAGACCACTTTGACATATTACATGTCAAATTTTGTCAATATTTTCCCTTGTTATTCCAACTATAATACTTGAGTACTGGGCCACCTTTGATTTCCATTCTTGATGACACCTTCACATTTTTTAGAACTTTCAACATGGCATGCTATTTATTTATTTTGTTAACAATTTTTAGAATAAGTTTAAATTTTTACTTCCAGGACTACATGCATCGAGAAAAGTGAACTACCTTGGGAAATGTGAAAATGTTTAATTTGTGATATTTCCATGCTGATAATTGTCTAAGGAATACTTCAACAAGGTCGAGGCTACATACAAACTGTACGACTCATAACATGCAGTAAGATATAAGTGCACCCTAATACAGGTTTGACAAGCCCATACATAGGTGACCACCATTACATAAGAAAGGATCACATATAATTAGGAGTTACACTAAGATCCACCTAGAATCCTCCCATCCTATATAGGAAAAATAGACCAAATACTTAGTGTCGAGCAGTATAAATGCAAGATTTTTATTCCAAAATTTAATATGTCAATCCAGGTTGCGTAAAATTAGAGGAACAACACAATAAATGCCAGAAGAAGACCTCAGGGATCCGTGAAATAGAAATCGAGCTCTTGCAAATAATTCAAATGTATCACTCACGAAACAAGACTTTTTAAAGTAAGGAAAACACACAGTCAAACTACTCTTGGTTCCTCTTCTGGGTTGAGTGACTCCTGCAGAAATTCTACCTTAGTTATCCAAGGGACAAGGGAATGTAGGTTTCATTCAAACTAACAATCCATTTTGGAAATAAAAAGGGGCAATTCTATTTCAAAGTGTCTCAAAGGATTGATTTTTATGTTGCAAAGAAGGAAAGCATGCAATATAACCAAACAAGACGAGTCATTCCCTACCAATTCAAAGCTTATCCTGATATTATAAAAGCATTAAACAGTTTCTTTTCAACACACATATATTCTACATTATATGTGTATTTCTAAGGCAATATCCAATTATGATGAACAAAATATTAATCATAAAATTTCACCAAAGGCATTCTCAAAGAGTTTTGTGGACACTTCACTTTTCCAATATCGCTTTTCTCAAAGAGTTTTGTAATATTAATATGACAGGAATAAATATCGCTTTCTCAAAACCCAGGGATCAATTTCATATCTGCGATAATGTTTTGAGGGGTTCATGAATGCTCAAATAATGCATGATAAAATAAATCAACTATAACTCTTAATAATCATACCTATACTTCCTTAATAAGCAAATGTTGTCTTCGCCATTGAATCCTGAAATTAAATTTCGTTATGAAACAAATAAGATCAAGGTAAATAACACACTGAGATTTAACATAAATGAGAGATGTAATAAGAAAACACTCAATTTCGATACTATGTCTTCTCGATATCAATCTACATGTAGGGTATTGGTGTCTTTAACATGATGATGCATTCTCAGGAAACAACCATACCATATTACTCGTCAATTAAACTCAAGTGATTCGACATCAAAGCATGAAGAAGAGCTATGGAATGAAATTGAAAACCTCTACCAAATCATATTTTCATGATATTCATTTATCAAACAAAATACAGAAAATCCTAAGAGGTATGGGGCAGCGACCCGATTGATGGGCCCAAACCACCCATCTCGTTGCCTTAGTAAAGTTTAAATCACAATTGCAGAATACTTAAAAACAATAAATGTGAATCAGATGCCAGTTTTTATTAATTCTGAAGTCTTGTTACATCATTGTAAGATAACGCGGAGCTTGGATCCAGTGGTCCCCTCTGGGGATCATCGAATTGGACACATAGTCTCCTTTCTTAACTCCCTTTCTTGCTTGTCAAATTCATCCCCCTCTATAGTACAAGGTCTTCCTATTTATAACAATAGTGTCTCCTAATTATTTGGATCGAAGGTTAAACAACACATATAATTTTATAGTTTTAAACCGATTCTTGAAACAAAATAAGGAGTTACTTATTTGACTGGATTCCATCAATCCTGAGGTTCCATAAAAACATATTGGCTGGTATCAAATCATTAAATACTCATTATAGTAACCATGGGAATAATGCACTGTTGATAAACCTTGTGGCTTATAGAAAGTAGTTTGACCGAATGCTTGACCCTCACTCTATGCATTGTCTTGAAGACCTAAGTGCGATTAAGGAAACATAACACCATCTTGAGCCTCTACTTCTCAAAACCCATATGCTCGTTTCTTGTCATGGCAGATGGATATATGACAACCATGGAGATGGGAACAATAATTGTATTGCACAAACAAGAAATGTATTGCTAGAATAGGAATTGTGTTGTTGGATAACCTGTCACAAGGATAACCTGTTATTAGTGATATATTCAAAGAAATATCTTAAATCATTAGAACAAAGGAAATTCATAGACTGATAGCATGTTACCTCTTAATGCCTCTATAATAGTCTAACAATGTACAAAAAAGGATGATAATAACTACAAAAACCAGGTGAAGGCATAAGAGTTATTTGGAAAAATATGTAAAATTCTAGACAAAATGGAGGCTCAACACTCCCCCACATCGATATCCTTAAATGTCCTCATGCAAGCCAAACCATAAGATAGAAACCAAAATTTTCAAAAATACAAGGTTGTGGCCTAGAGCCCTCCTTCATTGACCAAAATATTCAAGTTCCTTCCTCCCATGTTTTTGGCCATTTTAATCTCCCTTTTTAGAATCATGTTGTAAGTAGCATATTGTTTAGCTCGTTTAATCCAGTTCTTGGCCAACTTCTGCAATTTCTTGTTCTTAACACTTAGCTTGGTGTTTTTATGCTGCATTTTAGTACTGAGTGCCCTCATATATTCATTCTCTTCTTCAAGAAGAGTGAGCTCATGTATCTTCCTTTTCAATCTTTTTATTGTCTTGTCCTTCTTTCTTCGGATATGGCCATGAATGGAGTCTCTTGGTTTTTTTTGATTGGTGGAATAAATATCAATGGTTTCTGCTATGGGAGGATCAAATGGAAAATAAAACCATGAATTTACCTCTACCATAGGAATTTCAAATTTATTTGGTGCTTCTACAGGACTTTTAATTTGATCTATGTTTATTGCAGGATCATTGACCTTATTAGCTACTGGATTCTTGATTTGAGACATTAATTTCGCAGTAAATTCTTCAAACCGCCGAAGTTTATCTCCCCCATTTTTAGTGGCATATGCGTTATCCATCACAACCTCTTCTCCCTCTAGTTCTAGATCCAACTCGACTATTTGAGGCTCTATGTTTTTGGATGGAGGTCGATTATTTTCATGATACTTCTTGTAATCCTTCGTCCAATGGCGGGGTTTGAGGATAAAATGGTGGGGTTGTAGGGAATTCCATTTTCCTCTTCCTCTACTTTTTAGGGTATGAGGAGAAGATGTTATCCACTTGATTCCCCTTTGGAGTGTTCTTTGGCTCATACATTTTAGCATGAAGTTGGGTGTTTGGTTTTTCGATCACTATTATAAATCCATTCTGATGAAGAAAACCATCCCAAATATCATTTCTTATACCTAGTTCATCCACAATCAATATTTTAATAAGCACGTAATGATAAAGGATAGCCCTAGGGTTTTTAACAGATTTTTGGACCCCTTGTGACATCTTCTATAGGATTTTTAACAAAAAATAAGGGACATTGATCTTTTGCTCTCCAATAAAATGTAGTAACAACCCAATGTGATATAGAAAAGTTGTTGAATACCTGCCTACACAGGTCAAATATTTCTAAAGGATGAAAAAGGGCCACACCATTCATCGTTAATCCAGGAACGTGATATTCCTTTCGCTCAATTAACTTCTCGGTGTCTTGCTTTGATAAATTGCATGCTCATATGTTTATCTATACTTTAATTCTTGAACCATTTAATCCCTTCCAAGGGTAAGCCAGTCGCTCGAGCGATAGTCTTCTCATTCACAATTGTAACCAAATCCCCAATTCAGGCTATTTTTCCATTGAACCCTCGTGCAAACTGCAACACAACCTCATCTTCGGACCCATGAAACTTAGCCAGGAATTCATGACATCCCTCTTTAACTAATTTATGCTTGCATGCATTATATTCAAGAGTTTTCTCAAGCTCCTCTATGGATGATGGCTCATGGCGATTATACTTCACTTTCTTCATGGCGTTGAGAATTACAACACGATATGCAATTTAGGGGTGAATGGGATGCAAGCAAAAAAAACTCAACATGCTCCATTGACATACTTAAATAGCATATGGAATAAAACGGTCAAAAAATTGGGCAAGTCGATTCATTTTTCTCTTTAAGCAACATAACTACTTATGATGAGCATTGGATAAGATCCTGAAGTTAGTTTGATGGAACTAGTACCTGAGGGAAGAATGTAATAATTATAGGGAATGAAAGTGGTGTGGTTACAAGAATAAGTTTCATCATAAAAACGATTGCAGGCAAGCCTCCTCCACCTCCATTCATAACATAATTACCTTAGTCAATAAGTGTTGGATGTGCATGGGTAGTATCATGAGAATTTGACAAACATTCCAAGGATCTAGAACAAAATCATTATTACAAGGTCAAGGCACCCCTAACAAGGACACTTGGCATCAATATTTCATACACATCAAAATATCTGCTCATACATCAAATACACCATTGTATTTCCATTGAAAGACTAAGGCATGGATTACCTTTCCATGACATATAACAGAAGCATCAATGTAAAATCATGGAAGATAACAAGGATTAATGGAAACACTTGACAAAATATCACCAGCAAGGAGATATTAAGGTACCTGATACATTAAGCATCATTTAAAGTATTCATCAAGTCTGCAACATATTCATCAGAGTGCCAACTAAACCATGATACAGTCCTTATGAAAGCATCGAGTGCAGGAATGATAAAATTATCAGGGGTGGGAATCTCTGATGTGAAAGGAAGGCCAATAAGATTTATGACATATTTTTTTTTGAAAAATAAATTGAAGGTATCCAAAATCAAGTGCAAATTAGATCATCTGGAAAGCAGTAATTGTGCAAAACATTATGTTGTAAAAAGCCTATAGATCAACTCCCCTTCCATCATTAAGATGAATAATGCATACATGTTGTCTTTTCTTAAATAAAATTCCTTTTTTGTCATAGATTTTTTATTTTTTATTTTATTTTATTTTATTATTATTTATTTATTATTATTATTATTATTATTTATTTTATTTTTTATTTTTAAAATTTTTAAAATTTAATTTAATTTAATTTTTTGTTTATTTAATTTTATTTATTTATTTATTTTCCGAATTCCATTGTTTGTTCCCTGTAATCAGAGACTCATTAACACTAATGAAAAAAAAAATCTCTTTTGGAAGAGTACAATTTCAGGAAGATTGCCACAATGTTCCTACACCTACTATAGCAATTCTACACCCAAGCCATGTAGTGCTTATTAGAGGCAACTGCAATCAATACACATTGTTGTCTATCAAACACTATGTGAGTAATCATCAGTAAGTAATTCATCACTCTAAATAACTTATTATGGATACAAGTGAGTTATGATGCAGTAAAACGAGAACATAAAATAGGACAAGATGACACCTTACTGGATAGATCAACAAAATCTTTATTGGCCACTCTAAATATTGTTGTCACCCAGGTGCAGGACTAAATTTCTCATTATTCCGACACAAATAATTACCTACACTAAGGGTACCACATCCATTAAAATTTTTCTTATTTTTGAAGAATAGAACTCCAAAGCAATATGCCCAAAATATCTTAAATCCATTCTCCAAGGGATAAGATGATGAGTTTTAGGGAAAGGCAAATACGGCCAAGTAAATCATAGTGTGAAATTAACTTTAATACCACATACATGGCCAATGTTTCCCGTAGGCATTTATAGCCTTGAGAAGGGTGTCTTTTAACCCAATGAAATGCATGTGTCCCACCTACTAGAAATAGATTCAGAGTTATCTATTTGGTTTAGAAATTAAAGGAAGGCCACTGTCCTGGCTTGGTAACCAGCTAATGGCAGTGCCATTCACAATAAATAACAAGAATTAATAGTTTGGCTCATGATGAGACCTCATGTCCTCCAGCTTTTCAGCTGAAAGCCATTATCCTGACTTGGTGACCAGTAGTGGTAATGTCATTCATGTTAGGTCCTATGATCATGGTAGGTTGGTTCACAATGAGACGTCCTATCCTTCAATCAATCCTTCTATGTATACTTTGATTATGATTATCTTTAAAGGTTACTCAATAAGTGGGGAGGCATATCTACTCCTTAAGAGTACGGGATGTCGTGAAATGTTTTTAGTGACTAATATTCACTGGTTAGTCCATCTACCCTAAAGACTCATTTTAAATAAAACATATCAGATAATGACTAAAATATTCCTAAAGTTAATGATGCTACAGTTCATAAGAGCTCATTATGGTTTTACAGGAGTGATCCGCCATAGGAAGTTTTTCAATAATACCTTCTAAGAGAAAATTTAAAAAATATTTCTCAGATAAAAACTCATTAGAGTGACTAAACCAGAAAACTAATCATGGTCACTTTCGCAAAATCATGAGGTACTAGAGTGACTCATCATCAACAAGACTTACCATAGATGTGTGTGTTAACAACCAATGGGAATCAAAAGCAATTTCAGTAGCTATGGTTTGGGAGTTGTGGCCCTAATAACATTGGTGTAATGTCTTTATTCATGATGCATTGATTTATTTGCTTATTCCTTCTATCCTACCCTAACTTAAGAAGTGGAAGACTTCCTTTTAAGTATAGGAGTATTTCCAATGCAACCATGTGTGTAACAAAAGACAATCCTACTCATGTTCAAACTTGAAAAGTATATTCGAGAATATACCAGAACATGACGAACACAATACATTCACTGATATGATGCCATGAATTTTTGAATAATAAAGGAGGAGTGGGTGTCGAAAATCATCTGAAACCAAGATTCAATGGGATCCATGTATTCTCGGTCATTTGATTCAAGGTAAAAATCGATGCATCTTCCTTTATTGTGTCATGCAAATCTTCCAAGTTTCTCTGATTATCTCCTAGAGTGCAGGTTAGTGTGGTGAGCTTCCCGATCCGTGCCAGTGTGAGGATATTAGCTTGGCAGTAGTGTTGGGTTCAGTATAGGGCCTATAAATGTACCAACATTTAATTTTTCAATCCGGAGAGTTCGTGAACTTCGAGACGCAACACTGGAAATGCTAGAGAGAGTCCCTGGTAACCTACAAAACAAATTCTAGTCTATCTCGCGATTAATCTCGAAAATAAATGTAATACTGCACTAGTGCAAGAAACACCAATCCAAACAATTAAAAGCATGCGGGAAAGTAAAAGCAATCAATGCAAAAGGAAATTCTAATTGCAAGTAAACAGAAGGGAAATCAGAACTGGAAATCAAGCAGTGTCGGCACAACACCGAAAAGACTGTAAATGTTGGAATAAATTCAAAAGAAATTCAAACTATTCTGCTTGCACTAATTCCACATGTACTAATTCTGCTTGCACTAATTCTATCTGCACTACTGTATATTATAACGTGCTTGCACTAATTATGTGTAAGAACAATCCAGAAGTTAAAGGAAACCATAATATTAATGAAGAATTTATCAATTCAAACATCTAGTTTCTGTATTTATAAATATCGGCTCAGTAAATGTAAAAATCGCAGCTTTAAATATAAATTAATAGATCTAGATTAATTTATAGAATTAGAGTTAGAGCTCATAATGGCAGAGCCGACATTATGGATTCATACAATCTGGAGGGCGCAATAATTATTTAAAATATTGCAGGTGCAAGTATAATTAATAATGCAGCAAATGAAATAGAAACAAATTGCAGCAACTCAAATTAACCTTAAAACTAAATTCACACAGCAAACAAACAAGAATTGAAATGCTATTTAAAAGATGAGAGCGGTGTCGAGCTGGTCTGGCGGCCAACCCAACCAACTCACACCCTCTTTGAGTGCTTGGTTCACACAGAAATTGAAATCATTAGATGCAATAAATGAATAGACAAAGCATGAATAAAAATTGCTTCAATTAATTAAAAAACAGTCTTTTACATAATGCAGACATCGGCTAATTCCAGCAAGTAGGAGAAGCATTCCACACTGAAATCTATGTGTTGCTACATTGGAACAACCTCTCCTCCCTTCTACGCTATGCTTTCCTATGCGTGCTTCTGCCCTCTTCTTAATTGATTGACTAAAATTGAGTCCCCAAGCTTGGAGCCATGACTCTTCTTTTATAATTTTTTTACATTCCAAACTTGGCATAAAACAAGTCAATCCTTTGCAAACATCATGGTGATTGAATCCCAACTAATTATCATTAAGAGAATATTAGTACAACCGTTTCCCTACTGAAATAATGGAGATTTACCACGAATTTCCCAAATCTGGGCATTTTCTAGAATTCTGGAAAAGTTTGTATTTTTAACAAACTTCCTCCAAATCCCCCTTTGTATCTCCTTAACCATTACTAATTTTGGAAGATGGCCAGAAGTATACTCAATTTCCTATGCTGAGAGAAAAACCCATGTTTCAGAATTATGAGATTCACTACGATCGACGCGGAAATCGAAGTGTAAATAGGTAGTCTGGAAACTACAACAAATTCGGGGTTGTAGCATTTATTATTCTCTAAATATAAATCTGTATGATCTGGGTGTGTCTTGGCTTATGTGGAAGTGTTAAAATGAAATTTTGATCATAAACCTCTTTCAGATTCTCTCAGAAATGTGTCAATGTATCAAAGCCCCAAATTGGTGGAGGCACGCTGTAAAACTTGAATTGGTGCAGGCACGCTGTAAGAACTGAATTGGTACAGGAATCTATTGCACAATGCAGGTAAGTAATTAGAGGTTCAAAACATGATCAAATCAACTTTAACTTGCAACATACAAACCTTTATTAAACTTCCATTAATGGTATTTTAATCTCGTTAAAACAAAAGAAGTAATAAATACTTGCAACAATAATCATTTAATCAAACAGTAGCATGAGATATTTTGAGTGAAAAATGAGACAAAACTGAGGCCCAACATCCCCCCATGTTGACCATCTTGCATGTCCTCATGCAAGAAAATCCGGTACTATTACTCCTTTGCAAAAAACAAAATTAGAAACATGTATAAACATTCATAATGATGTTCCTGCAATTCTGCATGATTACATTTCCTGCACTTGATAAATCTTTCTCTTAAAAACAATGTGTATGCTAGACTCTTTATTTACTTAAACTGATTTCAAGAAAACCTAAAACGAAAACTACCATGGAAAAACTAAATTGCAAGGATGGTGTTATTACTTGAGAAAAATAGACAACTTTCAAAATTTTCAAAAATAATATCTCGGAGGCATCCGTGATCAAAAGTTTCACTTTAATATCCTCATTATAAACATGAGTGACATGATTTAAACGATATGGTGTTACAGGTAGACATAGTAATACCTTCCCATAATTATTTTTTTACCATTATCCATGTATAGTTAAAGCTTCTCTTGTTTGGGCACAGTGAATTACCAGCACTAAGGGTCCCCACGTCCATAAAAATCATTCCAAAAAGATATAACTCCAAGGTATAAAAACAGAAGGATTTTAAAGCCATTCTCAAAGATATTTATAGTGAGTTCACGGAAAGAAAAATCAACCAAGTAAATTATACTGTAGAGTCAAATTTAATACCACAGGCATGGCCCTGCTGCCAGCAGGCGTCCTTAGCCTCGACAGGGATACCTTTTAACCTTACAAAATGATTTTGTCCCACCTATTAGATATATATTCAGAGTTATTTATGAGCATTTAATTTTTCTCTTTTTATAAGTTAATTGAAGGATGTTGTCTTGGATTGGTAACCAACTAACGACAATTCCATTCACAAGAACTAACAAGAATGAATGAGTCGGCTCGTGATGAGACCTCTCGTCTTCCAGTTTTCCAATTGAAAGAAATTACCCAAGTTTGGTAACCAGTGCGGTAATGTCATTCTCCTTAGGACCCATGATCATAGTAGATCAAATCGCAATGAGACCTCTTATCCCTCAATTGATTCGTTTATGTTTTTTTTTTAAACTCTGATTATGATTAACCTCAGATGGATTACTTAATAGGTGGGGAAGAAAATCTACTCCTTAAGAGTGCAAAATGGCATGAAAAGTTTTTAATTACTATTCTTTATTGGTTGGTCATGCTACCCTAAAAACTTATTAAAAAACATCTCAGATAATGACCAAAAAGATTCCTTGAGTTTATCATGCTAGGGTTCTTTATGAAATTTTATTAGATTTTTGTAGGCGTGGTTCACCATAGGAGTTTTTTCACTGGTCTCTTCAAAGAGGGATTTGAAAAGATTTTATGGATGTAGTTTGTTAGAATAAGAGAAAAGTATTACATGTAACTTATAACAATACATAATTATCCACAATCAAAGTCACTTTAAAAATATGAAGCGTTAAGTGTAAAGTACTTTTGACAAGTTTTACCATGAGAATCACAAGTTCACGAGTGTTGTTATTCATCTTTATTCATTACCCTACCCTATTTTTAAAGAGAGAAATATCACCTTTAAGTGTAGGTGTACTTCCAATGAATCCATGTGCATAACAAAATCCTGATTATACTCACACTTAGTTTTAAAGAATAAACTTCAATACATACCAAAGTGTGAGAAACTAGTTTCTTTAATTGACATGGTACCAAGAGTTTTTTAATGATGAGTAAATAAGATGGGTTGAAGGCTTCTCGAAACCAGGATCAAATGGAATCCACATATTTATGATTCTCCAACTGATGCAAGTCTTCCACAGTCTGATAGTCATTCTCCTGTAAGCACAAAACATCGGGTGAAGGACAAAAGATAAATCCCTCAAGTTCAGGCTCAAATATTTGATTTTCAGATTCACAAGAAAGTTTGAGATAGATTCTAGGGCTTTGAGTTTCAACAACATTTTCAGAACAAGTTCCAATGAAATATTGATCCTCAGGTGGTCTTTGAATTAAATCTTCCCGGGGTAAATGTTCTGCGATAATAGGGGAAGTTTCCAAATTCATTCCCTTTCCCAATATGGAAGGTGTAACATCTTGTTCAATATGGGAATCAGCAGAAAGAATAGGAGGTTCAAACTGTTGTGCAACTTGATGGTTTGGATTAGGGTTAA
This sequence comes from Pinus albicaulis, assembly GCA_034641835.2. Classification (NCBI taxonomy): domain Eukaryota; kingdom Viridiplantae; phylum Streptophyta; class Pinopsida; order Pinales; family Pinaceae; genus Pinus; species Pinus albicaulis. The sequence goes on from CM076582.1 coordinate 1,600,786,785, forward strand.
GATAAGGTTGCACATGCAGTTGGGAACGTGGAGGAGGATAACATAATGGTGTATTGGAAATAAATTGTGATTGTTGTTGGTGCTCATATGATTGAATTTGCATGGGAGATTTCCCTAGAGAAAAAGATCCAAACGATTCTTGAGGCCATGGAGATATTTGGCTCAAGGATTAGGGCCAAGGAGAGGGCCATTACAACCATAAGGTGGGTATTGAATCAAAGGAGGATTATAAGTTTTCCATGGTTCTGTAGGGTTTTAGATGTGTTTAGGAGCCTGTTGGGGTCAATAAATATTATTCCAAGTATTAAACGATGATGATTTTTGATTTATACCTGACGGTCGATTTATTTCCTTACTTGATTCCTTAAATACCTGTTGAAAGCCCGACAGTGATGGAAAATAATTTGTTCAATGATTCTCCTTACACTAATTCCATTCTTCCTACTGTTAGCACCTAATTTGAACCTTAGGATGAAGGAAGGCAAATCAGGGTAACCTCAAACCACGCTCAGCCTTGCAGCTAGCCCTACAAGGTCAAGAGAAGGCTCTCTCCGTGAAAAATATTCAATGAAATATAATAGCAAACTGATTTTAGCCTAGGTATAATAATTGGAAATGTTTTTATAAATTCTCAGGGTTGTATGGAATAGATGGGGCAGTTTGAATATGGGGAATTAAATCAGAGATACAGGGTATTTCATGGGGAAAGGTAGGCAGGAATTTTAACAATTAAGTTTAAATAATGATGGAATGGTAAGACTGGTGAGAAGCTGAAAAGGGCATAGGAGATGGATCCTTTTCAAACAACAGAAAACATCAAATATTGAATGATTTCCCAAGGTAGAGCATTACACAATGGATTCTACCTATCTATCTTGAAAGAATTCAACGAGAGATATGAATGGATGAATGGTAAACATAACAATTAACAAATGAACACAAAGGAGAGAACAATGCTAAAATCCATACCACATGGATCCCACAAATCAAAGCTGCATTTCTTATTAATTCTTTACCAAACTATTACAAATGGAGCGCAGGGCGTCCTCAGTGATTTCCAAATTATTCCACACTATATTCCCCACATTTTACAAATGATAAAGAATTACATTAAATATACAGAATTTGAGGGGAGTAGATCCGCAGAAAAAGGAGTTGTTTTACCAGCTCAGAAACCGAAATCTGAACATAGGAAGAAGACCAACAATCTGCCCCTGAAAAGAAGGAGAAACAATACATTTTGAGCATCTGGAAGATTTGCAGTTGCTTGAACAGAGGAAAAGAAAGACAAATTTGGAACCATTTCTCTTTTTTATCGTTGCTGTTGTGCTGTAATGATCGTTGTGTTTATATTTAGCTCTCGTCCTTGACTATTTCTTTTCTTTTGCTGAAAATCCCTTTATGCCGAGAAATGTCCTTTGGAAACAATAAAACTGAAATTTTGCCACTTAATGAATAAAAATCCCCTTTTTGAGTGAAAACAGCAAAGGAAAGGATGGTGGGCCTAAGATGCGATTGCAAATCGCAGTCGGAAGAGGGGAGGGAGTGTGTCACATAGCGAAGGAAATGTGATTGGGAACTTGCAATGCGATAGTGTATAGAGGGAGTCTCATGGGGAAATCGCAATTGCAAGTTGGAACAAGAAGGGGAGCGGGTTTTAAACTTATGGAAATTGCCGATTGCGATGGTCGATAAGCGATCAATCGCATCGGCGGAAACCAACGTGTGGGGGTAAAACATATCGGGAGGACTGATAATGCGATGGGCGAAGACTTTGCGATAGAGAAAAAATTTAAGTGAAATGGAAAAAATGAGTTAACACAGGGAAAAACCCTTTTATTTTGAAAAGGGCAGAAGACTTTAGGTGGGACCCAAGGGTAATCGCAATCGCAATCGGAGGATGAGTGGAGCGGGAGTAAAGTGTCATGGGAAAAATTCTAATTGCGATGATGTGATGGCTTGTGAGCCATCCGATCAAAAGGGCTTATCGACGGTGGGGATGCAATCGGCGGGAGTCAATCGCATCGGAAGTTATCATAGGAGCGGGAACAAAGTTGGGAGTGTTGCGAAGTTGAGATGCAATCAAGCGATTGCGATCGGATATGGGCTGTCGGATCGCTAAGAAGATCAACGGTTCGAATACAATCGAGGGGTTCAATCGCATCGTAGTTTCTCAATCGGAGGTGGGTCAATCGGGACCATGCGATTGAATGTTGCGATTGGATCGGAGGAAAAGGGTTGCGATCGGATCGGGGGAAAAGGGGTGCGATCGGATTGGGAGAAGGCGATTATAATGAAAAACTTCAATTTCACTTTCACTTAAATTTTGTATACAACATTTGGATACGGAATTTTACCAGCTCAGAAACCAAAATCTGAATATAGGAAGAAGACCAACAATCTACCCCTGAAAAGAAGGAGAAAAAATACATTTTGACCATCTGGAAGATTTGCAGTTGCTTGAACAGAGGAAAAGAAAGACAAATTTGGAACCATTTCTCTGTTTTATCATTGTTGTCGTGCTGTAATGATCTCTATGTTTATATTTAGCTCTCAGCCTTGACTATTTCTTCTCTTTTGCTGAAAATCCCTTTATGTCGAGAAACAATAAAACCGAAATTTTTCCACTTAATGAAGAAAAATCCCCTTTTTGAGTGAAAAGAGCAAAGGAAAGGATGGTGGGCACAAAATGCGATCGCAAATCGCAATCGAAAATCGCAATCGGGAGAGGGGAGGGAGTGTGTCACATAGCAGAGGAAATGCGGTTGGGAACTTGCGATGCGATAGTGTATAGAAGGAGTCTCATGGGGAAATCGCAATCGCAAGTTGGGACAAGAAGGGGAGTGGGTTTTAAACTTATGGAAATCGCCAATTGCGATGGGTAGTAAGTGATGAATCGCATCGGCGAAAACCAACGTGCGGGGGTAAAACATATTGGGAGGAATGATAATGCGATGGGAAAAGACTTTGCGATAGAGAAAAAATTTAAGTGAAATGGAAAAAATGAGTTAACACAGGGAAAAACCCTTTTCTTTTGAAAAGGGCACAAGAATTAGGTGGGACCCAAGGGTAATCGCAATTGCAATCGGAGGATGAGCAGAGTGGGAGTAAAGTGTCATGGGAAAAATGCCGATTGCGATGATGCGATGGCTTGTGAGCCATCCGATCGAAAGGGCGCATTGACGGTGGGGATGCGATCGGCGGGAGTCAATCACATCGGAAGTTATCATAGGAGCAGGAAAAAAGTTGGGAGTGCTGCGAAGTTGCGATGCAATCAAGCAATTGCGATCAGAAATGGGCCGTCGGATTGCTAAGAAGATCAACGGTCCGGATACAATTGAGGGGTTCAATCGCATCGAAGTTTCTCAATTGGAGGTGGGTCAATCGGGACCATGCAATTGAATGTTGCGATTGGATCGGAGGAAAAGGGTTGCGATCGGATCGGGGGAAAAGGGGTGCGATTAGATCAGAACAAGGGGATTATAATGATAAACTTCAAAATTATATGAAAAGGGTAAAGTTACAAAGTCTAAGGGACAAATGAGAAAAGGGGTAAGGTTAGGCTTTGGGGACTTTTATTCACTTAGGCACATTTTCCAATCCAAGAGTCAGTTTTGAGAGTATAATATACCGTTGGAAAGCTCTTTCTGAGCTCCTTCTGATGAACACACTTGGAACATGATTTTATACTGAAAATACTGTGGAAAAAAAAAATTTAAACACAGAGCTAACAAGGACAACCGCCAGAGAAATAATTTTATATCATGACCTAATGGAATGATTGAAAATTTCTTCAGAATGGGACACCTAAGATGCACATGAAAATGTGTTTTGATCCCTGGTGGAAGTATGCAAATACTGACACTAACATTGGCTCCAATGGGGATGGTAACTTCTTGGAGGTGTTAAGAACATTGTAGACCTAGTAGCCTTATCCATTGGGCATGAAGTCACAGCTGAAAACCAAACTGAAAGAAACTTGACTAGGCAAACTAACTTAAAAGTGACTCAAAGCTAACTAAGACAAAACTTAACATTTGAAGCTTGATGGTAGTACATGACCAAGACTTGAGGGTTTCAAATCCTGATGACAACCACCTGTGTTTCTTGAAATAAAATGTACCATCAGGCGATATCAAAATGCCAGTGTAACCAATCAAGCAAATGCCTCCTTGATTGATTCTCCTGATCAGATCCTCTAGAAAACAATAGATACTTGCAACTGGGCATCCAAAAACATAGTTGACCATGATCTCCTTCATCACTGAATACTGCAATAATTACGTTCACTGCTGACTGCAGTAGATTTTCCACTGGATCCTGAAAAACATGAAGATTTACCTCCTGCTGACATACAAGAAACAAGGTGTCTTTTTCTCTTGATTCTGACCTCTCTTCATAATGTACCTCAGTAGGAGTGTGTTCCTGGTCTTCAAAAAATTCTGAACAAGTAGGTGAGCAGATTTCCTCTTGAAAAAACATTTCAAAACATGAGACATAGGAAGAAGAATCAAAAAGACAATTCTGAATGCTCTAGTCTTCTGTAGTCTGAATATATTGTTGATCATCTTCATATGATATAACAACCAGATATTCATGTTTCTTATCACATTCATCAATCATAAGAGAAGAAGTTTCAGATGGTACTTGAAACCCAAGATTGACATTTCTATCATCTACCACAGATCCATCCAAAGAAACTTTTTCACTTACTTGAACACATATCTCATCTTGTTTTTCATAGAGGGAATGGATTACCTCCTCATGAAGACCTTTTTCTGATGGGATGGGAACACTTAGGCCTATAACTCTGTTTTCTTCATTTGAGGTGACCTCAACAATATGACTCTCCTTTATGGGATCTAGAACAACATATTCTTCCTCATCACATTTTGAATCTAGATCTAGATTAGCCAATTTGGCTTTATCACTATCTGAGATTGGAACATCATTTTCCTGCATACCATCTTTTATTTCAATCAGATCTGAAAAACATTGTCTTCCATCATTTTCAACTGTATAAAGATCTTCATTCTGCTGACCTTGATAAGTATCTAAGATTTCTGTATGCTGCTGAAATGGATTTTCATACAGTGCTTCCATGATTTCTTCGTCCATGAATTCAACATCTCCATAAAAATTCTCAAGATTTTCAATGAAACTATTAACATGTTTGCAACAGTTCTGAACTAATATTAAGGATGGACAAGATTCTTTGTACCTTTCAAAGAATATTGTATGGAAATATTTTAAACAATAAATACAAGCAGGTGGAAAACTTTCATACCAAGATCGAGCTTCATCTTCCAGAGTAGCCATGAACATCTTCATCAAGCAATCTTCATAAAAATAAATCTTTAATTTATGCACATGCATGTGAAATCTCACTAGATGAAGAGCAACATCATTACCTTTCACATTTTTAAACATAGGCAAATTCCTTTTCCAATCTACCTTAGTTATTTTTTTTTGGAAACCTGGAATGTGATCTCGGCTCATGGGAGCATACCTTCTTGCAACACTTTCCATCTTGAAAATCTTAAAGCTACTGATCTTCCTGTAGTAGTGGAGTCACCATGAAGTGTTGATTTTCTAGATCTTCCAGTGAATGGAGTCGCCAGGTGAATGATTCAGCCTTCATATGTATCCAACTATTATTCACCATCAACATTTAGATATGATACTTCGTCATTCTTTACCGGGGAGGATATGATCTTTTTGTTCCCCAGTGGAGTCGCCAGAAATGTTAACACCTAATTTGAACCTTAGGCTGAAGGAAGGAAAATCAGGGTAACCTCAAACCACGCTCAGCCTTGTAGCTAGCCCTACAAGGTCAGGAGAGGGCTCTCTCCGTGAAAAATATTCATTGAAATATAACAGCAAACTGATTTTAGGCTAGGTATAATAATTGGAAATGTTTTTAAAAATTCTCAGGGTTGTATGGAATAGATGGGGCAGTTTGAATCTGCGGAATTAAATAAGAGATACAGGGTATTTCATGGGGCAAAGTAGGCAGGAATTTTAACAATTAAGTTTAAATAATGATGGAATGGTAAGACTGGTGAGAAGCTGAAAAGGGCATAGGAGATGGATCCTTTTCAAACAGCAGAAAACATCAAATATTGAATGATTTCCCAAGGCAGAGCATTACACAATGGATTCTACCTATCTATCTTGAAAGCATTCAACGAGAGATATGAATGGATGAATGGTAAACATAACAATTAACAGATGAACACAAAGGAGAGAACAATGCTAAAATCCATACCACAGGGATCCCACAAATCAGAGCTGCATTTCTTTATTAATTCCCTGCCAAATTGTTACAAATGGAGCGCAGAGCGTCCTTAGTAATTTCCAAATTATTCCACACTATATTCCCCCCCTTTTACAAATGATAAAGAATTACATTAAATATACAGAATTTTAGGGGAGTAGATCCACAGAAAAAGGAGCTATTTTACCAGCTCAAAAACCAAAATCTGACCATAGGAAGAAGACCAACAATCTTCCCCTGAAAAGAAGGAGAAACAATACATTTTGAGCATCTGGAAGATTTGCAGTTGCTTGAACAGAGGAAAAGAAAGACAAATTTGGAACCATTTCTCTTTTTTATCGTTGCTGTTGTGTTGTAATGATCTCTGTGTTTATATTTATCTCTCGGCCTTGAATATTTCTTTTCTTTTGCTGAAAATCCCTTTATGTCGAGAAACAATAAAACTGAAATTTTGCCACTTAATGAAGAAAAATCCCCTTTTTGAGTGAAAAGAGAAAAGGAAAGGATGGGGGGCACAAGATGCGATCGCAAATCGCAATCGCAAATCACAATCAGGAGAGGGGAGGGAATGTGTCACATAGCGAAGGAAATGCAGTTGGGAACTTGCGATGCGATAGTGTATAGAGGGAGTCTCATGGGGAAATCGCAATCACAAGTCGGGACAAGAAAGGGAGCGGGTTTTAAACTTATGGAAATTTACGATTGCGATGGTCGATAAGCGATCAATCGCATCGGTGGAAACCAATGTGCGGGGGTAAAACATATTGGGAGGAATGAAAATGCGATGGGCGAAGACTTTGCGATAGAGAAAAAATTTAAGTGAAATGGAAAAAATGGGTTAACACAGGGAAAAACCCTTTTCTTTTGAAAAGGGCGGAAGAATTTAGGTGGGACCCAAGGGTAATCACAATCGCAATTGGAGGATGAGAGGAGTGCGAGTAAAGTGTCATGGGAAAAATTCTGATTACGATGATGCGATGGCTTGTGAGCCATCCAATCGGAAGGGCGGATCGACGGTGGGGATGCGATCAGCGGGTGTCAATTGCATCGGAAGTTATCATAGGAGCGGGAACAAAGATGCGAGTGCTGCGAAGTTGTGATGCGATCAAGTGATTGCGATCGGATATGGGCCATCGGATCGCTGAGAAGATCAATGGTCCGGATACAATCGGGGGGTTCAATCACATCGGAGTTTCTCAATCGGAGGTGGGTCAATTGGGACCATGTGATTGAATGTTCCGATTGGATCGGAGGAAAATGGTTGCGATCGGATCGAGGGAAAAGGGGTGCGATCGGATTTGAAGAAGGGGATTATAATGAAAAAATTCAAAATTATATGAAAAGGGTAAAGTTACAAAGTCTAAGGGACAAATGAGAAAAGGGGTAAGGTTTGGCTTTGGGGACTTTTATTCACTTAGGCATATTTTCCAATCCAGGAGTAAGTTTTGAGAGTATAATATACCGTTGGAAAGCTCTTTCTGGGCTCCTTCTGATGAACACACTTTGAACATTATTTTATACTGAAAATACTATGGAAAACACCTTTTAAACACAGAGCTAACAAGGACAATCACCAAAGAAATAATTTTATATCATGACCTAATGGAATGATTGAAAATTTCTTCAGAATGGGACACCTAAGATGCACATGCAAATGTGTTTTGATCCCTGGTGGAAGTATGAAAATACTGACACTAACATTGGCTACAATGGGGATGGTAGCTCCTTGGAGGTGCCAAGAACACCGTAGACCTAGTAGCCTTATCCATTGGGGATGGAGTCACAGCTGAAAACCAAACTGAAAGAAACTTGACTAGGCAAACTAACTCAAAAGTGACTCAAAGCTAACTAAGACAAAACTTAACATTTGAAGCTTGATGGTAGTACATGACCAAGACTTGAGGGTTTCAAATCTTGATGACAACCACCTGTGTTTCTTGAAAGAAAATGTACCATCAGGCGATATCAAAATGCCAGTGTAACCAATCAAGCAAATGCCTCCTTGATTGATTCTCTTGATCAGATCCTCTAGACAACAATAGATCTCCTTCATCACTGAATACTGCAATAATTACCTTCACTGCTGACTGTAATATATTTTCCACTGGATCGTGAAAAACATGAAGATTTACCTCCTACTGACATAGAAGAAACAAGGTGTCTTTTTCTCTTGATTCTAACCTCTCTTTATAATGTACCTCAGTAGGAGTGTGTTCCTGGTCTTCAAAAAATTCTAAACAAGTAGATGAGCAGATTTCCTCTTGAAAAAACATTTCAAAAACATGAGACATAGGAAGAAGAATCAGAATGACAGTTCTGAATGCTCTGGTTTTCTGTAGTTTGAATATATTGTTGATCATCTTCATATGATATAACAACCAGATAGTCATGTTTCTTATCACATTCATCAATCATAAGAGAAGAAACTTCAGATGGTTCTTGAAACCTAAGATTGACATTTCTATCATCTACCGCAGATCCATCCAAAGAAACTTTTTCACTTACTTGAACACAGATCTCATCTTGTTTTTCATAGAGGGAATGGATTACCTCCTCATGAAGAAATTTTTCTGATGGGATGAGAACACTTAGGCCTATAACTCTGTTTTCTTCATTTGAGGTGACCTCAACAATATGACTCTCCTTTATGGGATCTAGAACGACATATTCTTCCTCATCACATTTTGAATCTAGATCTGGATTAGCCAATTTGGCTTTATCACTATCTGAGATTGGAACATCATTTTCCTGCATACCATCTTTTGTTTCAATCAGATATGAAAAACCTTGTCTTCCATCATTTTAAAATGTATAAAGATCTTCCGTCTGTTGACCTTGATAAGTATCTAAGATTTATGTATGCTGTTGAAATGGATTTTCATACAGTGCTTCCATGATTTCTTCGTCCATGAATTCATCATCTCCATAAAAATTCTCAAGATTTTCAATGAAACTATTAACATGTTTGCAACAGTTCTGAACTAATATTAAGGATGGACAAGATTCTTTGTACCTTTCAAAGAATATTGTATGGCAATATTTTAAACAATAATTACAAGAAGATGGAAAACTTTCATACCAAGATCGAGCTTCATCTTCCAGAGTAGCCATGAACATCTTCATCAAGAAATATTTAGAAAAATCAATCTTTAATTTATGCACATGCATGTGAAATCTCACCGGATGAAGAGCAGCATCATTACCTTTCACATTTTTAAACATAGGAAAATTCCTTTGCCAATCTACCTTAGGCGTTTTGTTTGGGAAACCTAGAACGTGATCACGGCTCATGGGAGCATACCTTCTTGCAACACTTGCCATATTGAAAATCTTAAAGCTACTGGTCTTCCTGCAGCAGTGGAGTCGCCATGAATTGTTGATTTTCTGGATCTTTCAGTGAATGGAGTTGCCAGGTGAATGATTCAGCCTTCATATGTATCCAACTGTTGTTCACCATCAACATTTAGATATGATACTTCGTCATTCTTTACCGGAGAGGATATGATATTTTTGTTCCCCAGTGGAGTCGCCAGAAATGTTAGCACCTAATTTGAATCTTAGGCTGAAGGAAGGCAAATCAGGGTAACCTAAAACCACGCTCAGCCTTGTAGCTAGCCCTACAAGGTCAGAAGAGGGCTCTCTCCGTGAAAAATATTCAATGAAATATAATAGCAAACTGATTTTAGGCTAGGTATAATAATTGGAAATGTTTTTATAAATTCTCAGGGTTGTATGGAATAGATGGGGCAGTTTGAATCCGGGGAATTAAATCAGAGATACAGGGTATTTCATGGGGAAAGGTAGGCAGGAATTTTAACAATTAAGTTTAAATAATTATGGAATGGTAAGACTTGTGAGAAGCTGAAAAGGGCATAGGAGATGGATCCTTTTCAAACAGCAGAAAACATCAAATATTGAATGATTTCCCAAGGTAGAGCATTACACAATGGATTCTACCTATCTATCTTGAAAGCATTCAACGAGAGATATGAATGGATGAATTTTAAACATAACAATTAACAGATGAACACAAAGGAGAGAACAATGCTAAAATCCATACCACAGGGATCCCACAAATCAGAGCTGCATTTCTTTATTAATTCCCTGCCAAACTGTGACAAATGGAGCACAGAGCGTCCTTAGTGATTTCCAAATTATTCCATACTATATTCCCCCCCTTTTACAAATGATAAAGAATTACATTAAATATATAGAATTTTAGGGGAGTAGATCCACAGAAAAAGGAGCTGTTTTACCAGCTCATAAACCAAATCTGAACATAGGAAGAAGACCAACTATCTACCCCTGAAAACAAGGAGAAACAATACATTTTGAGCATCTGGAAGATTTGTAGTTGCTTGAACAGATGAAAAGAAAGACAAATTTGGAACCATTTCTCTTTTTTATCATTGCTGTCGTGCTGTAATGATCTCTATGTTTATATTTAGCTCTTGGCCTTGACTATTTCTTTTCTTTTGCTGAAAATCCCTTTATGCCGAGAAACAATAAAACTGAAATTTTGCCACTTAATGAAGAAAAATCCCCTTTTTGAGTGAAAAGAGCAAAGGAAAGGATGGTGGGCACAAGATGTGATCGCAAATCGCAATCGCAAATCACAATCGGGAGAGGGGAGGGAGTGTGTCACATAGCGGAGGAAATGCGGTTGGGAACTTGCGATGCGATAGTGTATAGAGGGAGTCTCATGGGGAAATCTCAATCGCAAGTCGGGACAAGAAGGGGAGCAGGTTTTAAACTTATGGAAATCGCCGATTGAGATGGTCGATAAGCGATCAATCGCATCAGCGGAAACCAATGTGCAGGGGTAAAACATATTGGGAGGAATGATAATGTGATGGGAAAAGACTTTACGAAAGAGAAAAAATTAAAGTGAAATGGAAAAAATGAGTTAACACAAGGAAAAACCCTTTTCTTTTGAAAAGGGCGCAAGACTTTAGGTGGGACACAAGGGTAATCACAATTGCAATCGGAGGATGAGCGGAGCGGGAGTAAAGTGTCATGGGAAAAATGCCGATTGCGATGATGCGATGGCTTGTAAGCCATGCAATCGGAAGGGCGGATCGATGGCGGGGATGCGATCAGCGGGAGTCAATCACATCGGAAGTTATCATAGGAGTGGGAACAAAGTTGGGAGTGCTGCGAAGTTGCGATGCGATCAAGAAATTGCGATCGGATATGGGCCATTGGTTCGTTGAGAAGATCAACAGTCCGGATACAATCGGGGAGTTCAATCGCATCGGAGTTTCTCAATCAGACGTGGGTCAATCGGGACCATGCGATTGAATGTTGCGATTGGATCAGAGGAAAAGGGTTGCGATCGGATCGGGGGAAAAGGGGTGCGATCGGATCGGAAGAAGGGGATTATAATGAAAAACTTCAAAATTATATGAAAAGGGTAAAGTTACAAAGTCTAAGGGACAAATGAAAAAAGGGGTAAGGTTAGGCTTTGGGGACTTTTATTCACTTAGGCATATTTTCCAATCCAGGAGTCAGTTTTGAGAGTATAATATACTGTTGGAAAGCTCTTTCCGGGCTCCTTCTGATGAACACACTTGGAACATTATTTTATACTTAAAATAATGTGGAAAACACCTTTGAAACACAGAGCTGAAAATGACAACCACTAGAGAAATAATTTTATATCATGACCTAATGGAATGATTGAAATTTTCTTCAGAATGGGACACCTAAGATGCACATGCAAATGTGTTTTGATCCCTGGTGGAAGTATGCAAATACTGATACTAAAATTGGCTCCAATGGGGATGGTAGCTCCTTGGAGGTGCCAAGAACACCGTAGACCTAGTAGCCTTATCCATTGGGGATGGAGTCACAGCTGAAAACCAAACTGAAAGAAACTTGACTAGGCAAAATAACTCAAAAGTGACTCAAAGCTAACTAAGACAAAAATTAACATTTGAAGCTTGATGGTAGTACATGACCAAGACTTGAGGGTTTCAAATCCTGCTGACAACCACCTGTGTTTCTTGAAAGAAAATGTACCATCGGGCAATATCAAAATGCCAGTGTAACCAATCAAGCAAATGCCTCCTTGATTGATTCTCCTGATCAGATCCTTTGGAAAACAATAGATAATTGCAACTGGGCATCCAAAAACATAGTTGACCATGATCTCCTTCATCACTGAATACTGCAATAATTACCTTCACTGCTGACTGCAATAGATTTTCCACTGGATCCTGAAAAACATGAAGATTTACCTCCTACTGACATAGAAGAAACAGGGTGTCTTTTTCTCTTGATTCTGACTTCTCTTCATAATTTACCTCAGTAGGAGTGTGTTTCTAGTCTTCAAAAAATTATGAACAAGTAGGTGAGCATATTTCCTCTTGAATTTTTTTTTCAAAACATGAGACATAGGAAGAAGAATCAGAATGACAGTTCTGAATGCTCTGGTCTTCTGTAGTTTGAATATATTGTTGATCATATTCATATGATATAACAACCAGATAGTCATGTTTCTTATCACATTCATCAATCATAAGAGAAGAAACTTCAGATGGTTCTTGAAACCCAAGATTGACATTTCTATCATCTACCACAGATCCATCCAAAGAAAATTTTTCACTTGAACACAGATCTCATCTTGTTTTTCATAGAGGGGATGGATTACCTCCTCATGAAGAGATTTTTCTCATGGGATGAGAACACTTAGGCCTATAACTCTGTTTTCTTCATTTGAAGTGACCTCAACAATATGACTCTCCTTTATGGGATCTAGAACAACATATTCTTCCTCATCACATTTCGAATCTAGATCTGGATTAGCCAATTTGGATTTATCACTATCTGAGATTGGATCATCATTTTCCTACATACCATCTTTTGTTTCAATCAGATTTGAAAAACCTTGTCTTCCATCATTTTCAACTGTATAAAGATCTTCAGTCTGTTGACCTTGATAAGTATCTAAGATTTATGTATGCTGTTGAAATGGATTTTCATACAGTGCTTCCATGATTTCTTCGTCCGTGAATTCATCATCTTCATAAAAATTCTCAAGATTTTCAATGAAACTATTAACATGTTTGCAACAGTTCTGAACTAATATTAAGGATGGACAAGATTCTTTGTACCTTTCAAAGAATATTGTATGGAAATCTTTTAAACAATAAATACGAGCAGGTGGAAAACTTTCATACCAAGATCGAGCTTCATCTTCCAGAGTAGCCATGAACATATTCATCAAGAAATATTCAGAAAAATCAATCTTTAATTTATGCACATGCATGTGAAATCTCACCAGATGAAGAGCAGCATCATTACCTTTCACATTTTTAAACACAGGAAAATTCCTTTTCCAATCTACCTTAGGCATTTTGTTTGGGAAACCTAGAATGTGATCTTGGCTCATGGGAGCATACCTTCTTGCAACACTTGCCATCTTGAAAATCTTAAAGCTACTGATCTTCCTGCAGCAGTGGAGTCGCCATGGAGTGTTGATTTTCTGGATCTTTCAGTGAATGGAGTCACCAAATGAATGATTCAGCCTTCATATGTATCCAACTGTTGTTCACCATCAACATTTAGATATGATACTTTGTCATTCTTTACCGGGGAGGATATGATCTTTTTGTTCCCCAGTGGAGTCGCCAGAAATGTTAGCACCTAATTTGAACCTTAGGCTGAAGGAAGGCAAATCAGAGTAACCTCAAACCATGCTTAGCCTTGTATCTAGCCCTACAAGGTCAGGAGAGGGCTCTCTTCATGAAAAATATTCAATGAAATATAACAGCAAACTGATTTTAGGCTAGGTATAATAATTGGAAATGTTTTTATAAATTCTTAGGGTTGTATGGAATAGATGGGGCAGTTTGAATCTGGGGAATTAAATAAGAGATATAGGGTATTTCATGGCACAAGGTAGGCAGGAATTTTAACAATTAAGTTTAAATAATGATGGAATGGTAAGACTGGTGAGAAGCTGAAAAGGGCATAGGAGATGGATCCTTTTCAAACAGCAGAAAACATCAAATATTGAATGATTTCCCAAGGCAGAGCATTACACAATGGATTCTACCTATCTATCTTGAAAGCATTCAACGAGATATATGAATGGATGAATTTTAAACATAACAATTAACAGATGAACACAAAGGAGAGAACAATGCTAAAATCCATACCACAGGGATCCCACAAATCAGAGTTGCATTTCTTTATTAATTCCTTGCCAAACTGTTACAAATGGAGCGCAGAGCGTCCTTAGTGATTTCCAAATTATTCCACACTATATTCTCCCCCTTTTACAAATGATAAAGAATTACATTAAATATACAGAATTTTAGGGGAGTAGATCCACAGAAAAAGGAGTTGTTTTACCAGCTCAAAAACCAAAATCTGAACATAGGAAGAAGACCAACAATCTACCCCTGAAAAGAAGGAGAAACAATACATTTTGACCATCTGGAAGATTTGCAGTTGCTTGAACAGAGGAAAATAAAGACATTTGGATCCATTTCTCTTTTTTATCGTTGTTGTCGTGCTGTAATGATCTCTGTGTTTATATTTATCTCTCGACCTTGACTATTTCTTTTCTTTTGCTGAAAATCCCTTTATGCCGAGAAACAATAAAACTGAAATTTTGCCACTTAATGAAGAAAAATCCCCTTTTTGAGTGAAAAGAGCAAAGGAAAGGATGATGGGCACAAGATGCGATCGCAAATCACAATCGCAAATCACAATCGAGAGAGGGGAGGGAGTGTGTCACATAGCTGAGGAAATGCGGTTGGGAACTTGCGATGCGATAGTGTATAGAGGGAGTCTCATGGGGAAATCGCAATCGCAAGTTGGGACAAGAAGGGGAGTGGGTTTTAAACTTATGGAAATCGCCGATTGCGATGGGCGATAAGTGATGAATCGCATCGGCAAAAACCAACATGCGGGGGTAAGACATATTGGGAGGAATGATAATGTGATGGGCGAAGACTTTGCGATAGAGAAAAAATTTAAGTGAAATGAAAAAAATGAGTTAACACAGGGAAAAACCCTTTTCTTTTGAAAAGGGTGCAAGAATTTAGGTGGGACCCAAGGGTAATATCAATTGCAATCAGAGGGTGAGTGGAGAGGGAGTAAAGTTTCATGGGAAAAATGCTGATTGCAATGATGCGATGGCTTGTGAGCCATCCGATCGGAAGGGCGGATCGACGGTGGGGATGCGATCGGTGGGAGTCAATCGCATTAGAAGTTATCATAGGAGTGGGAAAAAATTTGGGAGTGCTGCGAATTTGCGATGCGATCAAGTGATTGCAATCGGATATGGGCCATCAGATCACTGATAAGATCAACTGTCCAGATACAATCGGGGGGTTCAATCGCATCGGATTTTCTCAATCGGAGGTGGGTCAATCGGGACCATGCGATTGAATGTTGCGATTTGATCGGAGGAAAAGGGTTGCGATCGGATCAGGGGAAAAGGGCGATCGGATTGGAAGAAGGGGATTATAATGAAAAACTTCAAAATTTTATGAAAAGGGTAAAGTTACAAAGTCTAAAGGACAAATGAGAAAAGGGGTAAGGTTAGGCTTTGGGGACTTTTATTCACTTAGGTATATTTTCCAATCCAGGAGTCAGTTTTGAGAGTATAATATACCGTTGGAAAGCTCTTTCCGGGATCCTTCTGATGAGCAGACTTGGAACATTATTTTATACTAAAAATACTATGGAAAACACCTTTGAAACACAGAGCTGACAAGGACAACCACCAGAGAAATAATTTTATATCATGACCTAATGGAATGATTGAAAATTTCTTCAGAATGGGACACCTAAGATGCACATGAAAATGTGTTTTGATCCCTGGTGGAAGTATGCAAATACTAACACTAACACCTGCAAATCATCCAATTGTAAATTTAGAAAAAAATTTGTAACTCCTATTTTTGTGGTAGATTCCAAAAATTCAGAAGAAAGTTCTCGATAATTCTTACTGATATTGGAGTTTCCTCTTGAATAACTAATGCACAATTTACAAAAATCATCATATGGTACGTGAGAAACATCACCTGCTCCTATAAGATTTAAAGGTTCTAAAAATTTGTCTTTGATTCCTTTGAGTAGGAGTGTTTTCAAAGTATCTTTTACCAAATTCTTATGTTTTGATTTTTGGAGGTTGTATCTAAATCGCTCCACATAATCCTCCAAGCTTTCATTTTCCCCTTGTGTTATTCCAAAAATATCTTCACCAGCCTAGCAATAGTTTTGATATTTCTCCAAGAATACATTCTTCATGTCTTCCCATGTTTGAATGCAGTTCCCACCAAGGCTCATGAACCATCGGAGAGCTGCTCCTTTAAGAGTAAGAGGAAACACTTCCAACCTTTGAGAATTATTAGAATAACCATATCCTCTACAAAGTACTTCAAACTCAAATAAGAATGTATCTGGGTCTTCATTTTCCAAACCATGAAATTTTGGTAGTGCAGATGGGGAAATATTATGCATTTCAGCCACTCCTAGATCTTTGATAGGAAATTCAAAAGTAACAATTTTTTCCATTTCTTACCAAACTAAAAGAGGTTCTCCATGTACTACTTCGAGACTCCTTCTTTGAATGTTTCTTTCGACTAATCAGTTAAATAGGTGCATTGAATGATTGATGTTAGCCTCAAACTCTTCATTGAAAAATGCCTCAAAATACCATTTTTCTATCTTCAACGAGACCACTGGTACATTTGTTAGCACATAAATAGTGTATATATATATATATATATGTGTAGGGTGGGTGGGGGGTTATTAAAACAGTAATAAAATGAGAAACCTTAAAGAAAAAATGCAGGAAGGAAATAAATTCAAAGAACATAAAATTGCAATAGAAACTAGGTGAAGGAATAGAAACCAAATGCAACAGGTCACCAAGGTCCATCCCCTAAGTGCCTCCCCGGCAACGGCACCAAAATTTTGGGTGCAGTATAGGGTCTATAAATGTACCAACATTTAATTTTTCAATTCGGAGAGTTCGTGAACTTCGAGACGCAGCATTGGAAATGCCAGAGAGAGTCCCTGGTAACATGCAAAACAAATTCTAGTCTATCTTACGATTACTCTCGAAAATAAATGTAATCCTGCACTAGTGCGAGAAACACCAATCCAAACAATTAAAAGCATGTGGGAAAGTAAAATAAATCAATGCAAAAGGAAATTCTGATTGCAAGTAAACAGAAGGGAAATCAGAACTGGAAATCAAGCGGTGCCGGCACAATAACGAAAAGACTGCAAATGCTAGAATAAATTCAAAAGCAATTCAAACTATTCTTCTTGCACTAATTCTGCTTGTACTAATTCTACTTGCACTAATTCTGTCTGCACTATTGTATATTATAACGTGCTTGCACTAATTATGTGTAAGAACGATCCAGAAGTTAAAGGAAACCATTATATTAATGAAGAATTTATCAATTCAAACATCTAGTTTCCGTATTTATAAATATCATCTCATCAAATGTAAAAATCGCAGCTTTAAATACAAATCAATAGATCTGGATTAATTTACAGAATTAGAGTTAGAGCTCACAATGGTGGAGCCGATCTTATGGATTCGGACAATCTGGAGGGTGCAATCATTGTTTAAAATATTTTAGGTGAAATTATCATTTATAATGCAGCAAATTAAATAGAAACAAATTGCAGCAACTCAAATTAACCTTAAAACTAAATTCACACATCAAAAAAACAAGAATTGAAATGCTATTTAAAATATGAGAGCGGTGTCGAGCTAGTCTAGTGGCCAACCTAGCCAACTCGCACCCTCTTTGAGTGCTTGGTTCACACAGAAATCGAAATCATTAGATGCAATAAATGAATAGACAAAGCATGAATAAAAATTGCTTCAATTAATTAAAAAAAAAAGTCTTTTACATAATGCAGAAATCGGCTAATCCCAGCAAGTAGGAGAAGAATTCCACACTGAAATCCACATGCTACTACATTGGAACAACCTCTCCTCCCTTTTGCGCTATGCTTGCCTATGCATGCTTCTGCCCTCTACTTAATTGATTGACTAAAATTGAGTCCCCATGTTTGGAGCCATGACTCTTCTTTTATAATTTTTTTACATTCCAAACTTGGCATAAAACAAGCCAATCCTTTGCAAAAATCATGGGGATTGAATCCCAACTAATTATCATTAATATAATATTAGTACAATCGTTTCCCTACTGAAATAATGGATATTTACCACGAATTTCCCAAATCTGGGCATTTTCTAGAATTCTGGAAAAGTTGGTATTTTTAACAAACTTCCTCCAAAGCCCCCTTTGTATCTCCTTAACCATTACGAATTTTGGACAATGGCCTGAGGCTTACTCAATTTCCTATGCTGAGAGAAAAACCCATGTTTCATAATTATGAGATTCACTATGATCGATGCGGAAATCTAGGTGTAAATAGGCAGTCTGGAAACTGCTACAAATTCGGGGTTGTAGCATTTATTATTCTCTAAATATAAATATGTATGACCTGGGTGTGTCTTGGCTTATGTGGAAGTGTTCAAATGACATTTTGATCATAAACCTCTTTCAGATTCTCCCAGAAATGTGTCAATGTATCAAAGCCCCAAATTGGTGGAGGCACGTTGTAAAACTTGCACTGGTGCAGGCACGCTGTAAGAACTGAATTGGTGCAGGAATCTATTGCACAGTGCAGGTAAGTAATTATAGGTTCAAAAAATGATCAAATCAACTTTAACCTGCAACATACAAACCTTTATTAAACTTCCATTAATGGTATTTTAATCCCGTTAAAACAAAAGAAGTAACAAATACTTGCAACAATAATCATTTAATAAAACAGTAGCATGAGATATTTTGAGTGAAAAATGAGACAAAAATTAGGCCCAACAAGTAGTTCTTTGTTGTTGCAGCCCGACAACTAGCGTGATGAGGCATGTTTGGAAGCCTCATGTGTCGGTGCAGATGTCAATAAACAATGATGGAGAGCTGACTATGGTGCAATGAGTGTGGATTTTTTTGTTTGATCTGCATTACTGTGGTGATGTTAATGCAGATCTAACTTGTGTGTTGCTGCATGCTCTAGAGAAGAGTTGGTGAGCCTTAATGGCTAGGTGCCCTTGGTGGCTAGTGTTCTTTAGGAAATCTAACTTACTCATTGATCAATTATGATATTACATATATACAATAAGTGTTGTCTCAAGATAGGGAAACTATCTTGGACACGCAATCTGCACAAAACTAGGAAACAACTCCTACCTAATAGGAACATACTCCTTTACATAGCAAGAATCACAACTGAGACAAGTAGGAATTACATTTTCTAACACACCCCCTTAATGAATACTTGTCTTGATATCTATCTGCAAAATATATATCTGGTCTTGTCTAGTAGTTACACTTTGTATCTTGTTCATGCAATTGTCGATGTCCATATAAAGGAATAACCATCTACTGGAATACATGGGTTCCCAACCGTTGCAATCGCTAGTATACTAGGAAGTCCTTCACATACATGCTTTATCTAACCTCTCGATGAACTCCCCCTAGATATAAAATTTCACCTCACGAAGTCTAAAACCAATACGGCCCACCCAAGTATATCCATCCCACATGACACACTCTTCCAGGGTGTTAAAACTCTCTAACAGAGGGAACACATAACAAAGGGGTATGCATGCCTCTCTAGGTCTTACAACACGTACATAAAAAATTTCAAGGACCACAACTAACAATATATGACATGTATATTTTCTCCAATTACAATATGTGACTCATACTTTACCATGGTCGTGAGTCTATTCTACAAACATAAACAAACTTTGACCACACCTTTCATATGTTGGAACACACCACTAGTTTGGCTTTGTACTTTTGTGTCTTTGACATCTTCATTTTTTACTTTGGCATGGTGGTATTGGTCTCCATCCAGATTAGCTTTCATTTGATCCTTCAAACCATCCAAATTAGCCTCCATTTCTGCTTTTAAACCATCTATGTCATCTTTGGTTGCTCCTAGTAAGATCGTAATTTGTTGCACTTGGTACCGTAATTTTGATATATCATATTGCAACTCTTCCTCTTCATGTGCCATAGTAGAGCCTTATAACAACTTAATGGGTGTTGAATTCTTTTATGGGGAATTTTAGAACCCAATATTGATATCTATGCGTCAATATGCCCTTGGAATCACTTCAAATTGATTTTTCAAACAAGAGCTATGCAATTTTTAAAACAAATAAACATCTTTTTCTTGCTTTTGAGGAGATAGATATTGAAACTGATGTATCTCTTTAATTTTGGATCCCCAATATTTCATATTTAGTCAGTCCTTTAGTAGCCCTATGAATCTTCTTTCCAACACCACAGGTCTAACCTAATTTGGATTCTTCAAAGTAAAGTTATGTCTAATCTCCTGCAATGACCTAATTATGGATTGGTTCAGTAGAGCGAACTTGTATGATGTGCCACGTGTCACTGTTTCCTTCTTCAGCTTTGAAATTGATATAAATTAACCTATAGTTCATTTACTTTCGTCCACTTTTTATAGAATTCCAATCTGATGCTCAGAGAGATATTTATAACGATTTTCCCAAGGTCACTGTTATGAAACCAGCTCCAAAAATAAAATAAAAGAGAGATCAACACCTTAGAAATAAGCCACTTTCAAAGGGAAACCTCCTTTACATTACATAAATGAAAAATTCTTGGATGATACAAATGAAAAAACCTCCTTCTATATATAGGAATCCATGGGGTCACAATATAATCCTATCCGGCCTTACAATAATATTGTAAGGGCACAATAACAACAATATGGGGGTTACAGGGGTACAACAATAACAATAAGTGACCCCTACACTAACAAAAATAAGGGAATACACTAGTAATATAGGGGACTAGCATGCCCCTATCCATCAAAAAATTGTTGTCCTCAATGTTGGAGTTGCTCTGGATGCTTTTGTATAAAATTCTCATCCTCCCATGTAAAATCTTCAGTGGGTAAGTTCTTCCACATGATTAGATACTCTTAAATTGATCGATTTTGTAGTTGTCGAGTTCTTGTTTTTGTGACTACTTCAGGTTCCAATATGATTTTTCCTTCCTCATCAAGTTCTGGCAATATTGTTTGAACTGGAATTTTATCACCTATAACTTTCTTTAAACATGAAACATGGAAAACTAGATGCACTCGCGAAGAAGCAAGAAGCTCCAATTTGTATGCCATAGTACCAATATTTTGCAACACCTTGTAAGGACCATAGTACTTTGGTAAGGTCGCCATTTCTTTAGTGCATGTAGTATTGCCAACATTTCCTTATTATAAATAGCTTTCTGTAAATACTTTCCTTTGACTGGAGGGCTTTCAAAAAGCAATGGGTCTTCCTTCTTGCATTAAAACAACACCAATTCTATTTCTTGAGGCATCACATCCCACAATAAAGGTTTTTGTGAAGTCTGGCGTATCTAAGACCAGTGCTAGGCACATTTCCTCTTTAAGATGTTCAAAGGAATTATTTTCTTCAAGAGTCCATGAAAATACATCTTTCTTCAATAATTTTGTTAGAGGTGCTACTATTCTCCCATAATTCTTAACAAACTTGCGATAATACCCTGTTAACCCAACAAATCCTTACAACTGATTTATAGTTGTGGGGACTTTCCATTCCTTAATGGATTTAATTTTTTTAGGGTCTACCTTAACACCCCCATGAGATACAATATGACCCATATATTCCACCTCTTGTACTCCAAAGAAACATTTGGAGGTTTTTGCATATAATTGTTTCTCCTCCAATAGTTTGAGCACCCTGTCAACTTGTTGAACATGATCCTTCCAAGACCTGTTGTAGATTAGTATATCATCAAAAAATACTAACACAAACTTCCTAAGGAAGGGTTTGAAAATGGAATTGATCAACATGTCAAAGGTGCATTGGTAAGGCCAACAAGCATGACCAAAATTCATAATGAACCTCATGAGTTTGAAATGTTGTTTTCAGAATATCTTCAGTCTTCATTCTAATTTGATGATATCTTAGACAAAGATCCAACTTGGTAAAATAAAATTTTCTATGTAATTCATCCAATAATTCATCAATCATAGGAATGGGAAATTTATCTTTAATAGTGATCTTATTGAGCTCCCTATAATCCGGACACATGCGCCATGATCCATCCTTATTATGCACCAATACCACTGGAGCAGATAAAGAACTTTGACTAGGTTGAATTATACCAGCCTCTAACATTTCTGCAATCATACATTCAATTTCACTCTTTTGGACATAACGGTATCTATAAGGCCTGATGTTTGGAGGAACACGTCCTAGAATCAAATGAATAGCATGACCATGATCACGAATAGGTGGGATTCCTTTGGGAGTTTCAAACACCTTGGAATGATTATCCAAGTCTTTTTGGAGATATGGATAAATAGATGATTTTGATGTTGGAACTTCTAATGAGCATAATTGTACAATTAAGCCTCAATGTTCCTTCTTAAGAATATTTTTCATGATATTAGAGCTTATTATCTTTCCCGACTTCTCGGAGATACCCTGTAATTCTACTTCCTTTCCTTTCGAAAAAAATTTCATGAAAAGTTCTTGATAATTAAAAGATATTGTCCCCAAAGATTGTTACCATTGTAATCCTAGTACAACATCAACACCTCCCATTGGAATGGAAAGCATTGGAAAATTCAATACATATTCCTCCATGGTTAGCTTGATATTATGGCATTTTCCAGAGAAATTTATAGTTCCTCCATTTGCAACCATCACTTGTCATTATGGTGCTGGGTATAGGAAGCAATTTTATTCATTGGCTAACTTACAATGAATAAAATTATGGAGATTACCCAAATCAATCAACACTATTACCTTTTTCTTATTGATATGTCCTTCTATCTTGAGAGTTTAAGGAGAGGCAATTCCTGCTTTTGCATTATACGACATGGTTGGACTCATTTATTCTTTATATACGGTTGGTTCATGGTGTATATCATCTTCTTTTGAAGTTTCTTGTTCATTTTCTTCCTCCTCTTCACAATCTATGTAAAATAAATTCTTCTCATCACACTTATGACCTTTATTGTATTTGCTATCACAATTGTAGCAAAGCCCTTTTTCACTTTTTTCTTCCAATTTTTGTGGTGTCAACCTTGTAGGTTGTGGAAGTCTAGGAGTAACAACACTTCCATCTTTATAGATGTGATTGGTAGGCTTCCTTGTCGCCATAATTTTACATTCAATTTTTCTTGCCAAACTGAATTCCTTCTCCAATGAATCAGGTTCCCAAATGCGAACCTCATGTTGTATGTTATCTTTTAAATTCCCTATGAAGACATCAATCTTGTGTTCCTCTGGAATATCAATTACCCTTATCTTCAATTTTTGGAAGTCCTCAATGTGCTCCACCACTGAACCTTTTGTTTGAGATTTATCAATTGGCTAAAGAAGGTGTTGCTCTTTGCATCCTCATAATGTGCTATCATTTCCTCCGTAAAAAAGTCACCTAGTGACAATTTTTTTACAAGAGAAAAGCCATCGATGCCATACAAATGTATTTTGTTCTAAATATAAAGTTGCAATTCGTACCTTTTGTGTGTTTTGCACATTATTTAGATCAAAATATTTCTCCATCTGTAGTATTCATGTTACAGGATCATTGCCATCAAAATTCCTCATATCGATCTTTGGAATATGGTGGGTCTTCCATCCAAAATTCGAGTTTATGAAATCACGATTAACATTTATTTTGGTCTCATCATGAGGTTCCTCTACTATATTTTCACCATTAGGAATCATTTCTTCTATCAACTTTATCAAAACTTTCTTCAAACCGTCCATGTCTTCCTTCAAACCTTCCATTTTTTCTTCCATGTCTTCCATGCCATTCTTCAAACCATCCATCTTAGCTTCCACGCCTTTCTTCAAACCTTCCATATTAGCTTCCATGCCCTTCTTCAAACCATCCATCTTAACTTCCACCCCTTTCTTCAAAACTTCCATTTCATTTTTTGTTGCTCTTTGCGAGAGAGAATGTAATATCCCAAAATAGGAAAATATGGTAATACAAAACACAATATATGAAAACTATAACTATGAACAAATAAACTAAATATACCATGAAAATGGAGAAAATAGATGAGTCATTTTATTAATATGGAGGTGGAATACAATGTACAACAATGTTAAAAAATAATAGCACTCAAGCCGACAGAGATGGATATAGTGACCCTGAAGTCCTCTCACTGAAGGCACTGTGTAACTGTTGATCTGCTGGAGGCCATCCTGCGTTGTCCCTGCTGGAAATGCTGGAAATATAACTATTGGCTGAAAGGGAATTTATTGACTAGTTTTTTCCAGAGCTTAGATGATTCCGGGATTTTAGATTTGGGATCTATGATGAAAATCCAAAATAACCCAGAAAGGATTTCTAGATTGGCTCACCTTGGAAAATCACCCTACTAAGGTTTGCAATATACAACTGTTGGGTATGCAGATCTATGGCATGAACTGAATATAGAGATGGTTGAAATAATATACAATCATCTCAATGCATAAAGGAGTGATCCCTCCTCTTGACCTCCAAGCTAGAAGCTTGAGATCTAGCTCCTCCTTCTTTCTCTCAAGTTGCAGCTGATGAATACACAATTTTTGGAATGGACTGTGATGTCAAGGAGGCTAAAGCTATGGCCTGATGCTAGTTGAAGCAATTCTTCTCAAGCCTGATGGAAATAATCACTCCAAAGAGAGGGGATGATCCCTCATAGGATTAAAAGCTGAAATACTTGGAACTTCCTTCCTCCACTGGATCTGCACTGTTGGACTGCGCAATTCCTGGGGGAACTGTTGCTACATGGAGGTGTAGAATGATGGCCTGATGCTAGATGTCAAAATGTTGCTCATGGAAGACTGAAAAGGAAGCAAAAGGTGAAGGATTGATCCCTCCATAGGTTTCCTAGCTGAAATGCTAGAAACTACCTTCCTTCTCTCAAACCCTCAAGTAGAAATACATAATTCCTGAATCTATATGTGCTGAAGAGAGGGGTTGAATGTGGCACCAATGTCGGATGTGTTGTGGCCCTGTAATTTATTAGATTGGAAAGAATAAATGACAGAGGACAACATCAAACCACTTTGGATTCCGGGACCTAGCCTTCCTAGACTCAGAGAGGGCTCTCTCTATTTTTTATGATTTATCTTGATAGTTATAAATGTTGATATTAGGCTAGCTACAGTGATGGTGAAAATTGGTTGTTTTGATTTATTTTGTTGGTTGGATGAGAAGGTCTGCAGAGGATAATCCATTGGGCTACAGATTCAAACATGGGATGGTTTTTTTGCATCAAAGGTTCAAAAGCATCACAAGGCAAGCTAACTGTGTGTGCTGGATCTTAAAGTGTCAAGGAATGTGAGATGAAATAAGTAATGAATTTGCAGTAGTAGTTTAAAAGAAATTAAGAATTTCTTAACCAGACTGCATGAAGAAATCATTCAGATTGTAGTCACAGACAGCATTAAGGTACTCCAAAAGCAAATCTTAATCTAAATTTTGTGTTTTACAGTCAGCTTAAAATGATACGCAATGGGGAAAAATAGTGGTAACATTCAACTAGAAAAGGAAATCACATCACCATACAGACACAACTCAATTATCCTGCGAATGGTTTCTTGCTATTGATGCTCCAGGTTTAACAAATTATAGCATTCCAATAGTTATTACAATGAAAGTTTCAACAGGTTCCAATCTTCCAACCCTTGATATTGTTGAGGCATGTAGTATTTAACTAAAGACTAAGTCAGTTGCCCTATCTTACGCGGCAACCTTTCATTGATTACGATTTAAGTAGAAAATGGACAAGTGTGGCCATGCAAGGCTCGAAAAAAATCTTTGACAAAAAAACCACCTCTGGAATTAAATCAGGAAGCTCTTCATAAATAAAAAATGTAGGCTGTAGTTGGCTAAGGTGGTCACGAAGAGGCAACGTTGGTGGCTCTGACATCTATCCCTGTCATTCGGACCGCCTTTGTTGGATCATAAATTCCAATGTGGCATTGGCACTACTGCTTCTCTAATCCTACTCACTTTTCTCTATTACAAACATATATATATATATATATATATATATATATATATATATATATATATATATCAAATACAATCCTTAGGCTTAGGAGATTAAACTCAATCATCCTGGCCGAAAAGAGTAAGTAAAATCCTAAAAATTTGAACTGAAATCTAGGTCGAATTTGTTGATAATAAGGGTACGCTCAGACATTTTTTTCTCCCCAACGGTGATAGTTGTGTAAAATCAGAGAGAGGTTATTTTTATTTGCCCCATGCTGGTCAAAAACCTCTCTTAGGTTTTCAAATTTCATCTCCAGCTCT
Source organism: Pinus albicaulis (assembly GCA_034641835.2). Lineage (NCBI taxonomy): Eukaryota > Viridiplantae > Streptophyta > Pinopsida > Pinales > Pinaceae > Pinus > Pinus albicaulis. The sequence continues at coordinate 1,600,813,443 of CM076582.1, forward strand.
CCACAACACTCGCCGCAAAATCATGTCTTAAAATAGGGAAATCAGAGTCCTAAAAAATGGCCCTCAGACATGTCTTTGATTCTCCCTGCTCCTGACACCTGTGTAAAATCAGAGAGAGGTTTTTTTTCATTGCCCCGTTTTGGTCAAAAAACTCTCTCAGATTTTCAAATTTCATCTCCATCTCTCCACAATAGTCGCTAAAAAATCATGTCTTAAAATAAGGAAATCGGAGTCTTGAAAAATTTCCCTCAGACATTTCTTCAATTCTCCCTGCTCCTGATACCTGTGTGAAATCTGAGAGAGGTTTTTGTTCCTTGCCCCATGCTAGTCAAAAAAATCTCTCAGAATTTCCAATTTCATTGATGTTTTCCCATTGTATGTTTTTGAACTTAATGTTTCTGCCTATGGACAATGGGAAAAAACACCCTGTGAATGCAAGTGTCAAACAGAACAGTCTAACCCTTTAGAAGATGAGTGATGAATCCTTCTAGTGAAATGAAAATAGCCTCCTTTGTGTTACCTAAGATCTCTGTTTGTATTCCATACTAGCCTCTTTGCTTTAATTCTGAGGTAGCCTCTTGTATCTTTTGTTTCAATAATCTGAAACTCCTTTGCCCATCTGCGAGGAAATGGAATGAGGTAGTCCTCTTTACAAGTTCACTCACAGAAGAAGCAACTGCAAATGCTGAGAATGGAGATTCCTTGCTAGGGGCGTCCTCATAACCTATAGATTGAGAGAAATTTATTCTGCATATATCAAAAGATTATTTTAACACCTGTAAAATCACATATTTTCTTAATAGTTCCAATAACATCCTCATTTGTGCCATCGAAAATAGTTGAGAAGCCATCTACCGGTTTTCTGGAAGTAGAGATTGACTCTAAATCCTCTTTAATTTGATCTTCTCCTTAGTCTCATTTGAACCCAACGTGCTTGACTATTGTCTTTAAGTTCTTAGAGAAATTGTAGCCTTCTGCCTTCATGGGCACCTTCTCTAAATTCATATTATTGGGATCCCCCAATTCTCCAATTGCAGCATGCTCTCTTCCCCTGCTACCATAAATATTGCTAGAACAATTGGACATGCTAGAAATTGGGCACTTCCTATCCTCATTTTATTTAACTTGTTTTCTAATATCCGTGATAGACCTGGCTTGCTGAACCCGTCTACCATCAATATCATGAACCTGTTTCCCTCGCTTATAATTTCATCTCTCTGGCATGTCACTACCATCCTTCGTCCTTTCTCAATAGGATTTTCATAAGCGTCTAGCACCTACAGTTTAAGTTTATGAATAACAACTCTAGGATGCAATTTTATAACCCAACCTGTCATCCAGTCATTTAATTTCAATCCATTCAACATTTGGCAATTGAAAATTGATTTCCCTCTTCCAAACTTTCTCTAATGCATCCAAAGAGCTTGTGCGCTGGCTTGTATACTACTGACTTGGTCATGCAAAACCCACAACCGGATTTCAGAGGGCCCAACAGATGGTAAGCGGTATCAGAGGGAGGGGTTCGAACATATCCTCCACTTGCCACGTGGTTAATGGCTTGGATTTTAAAACAGACCATTTCGGACCCCCCCCCCTCCACCCCCCGCCTCCATTAAACTTTGAAACACCTAGGGGGTCCGAAATTAGATTTGAATTGTTGATTTTAATTAACTGTCATCGTTCATAGCCGAACATGTGTGAGGTATAGCATAATATCGGCACATTTTTGGAGTGCTTGAGTTAATTGGGCCTTTTCATTGTCTTCTACTAACATGTTCCTAATCTCCTTTGCATGATAGGTTGTAATAAGTTCCCCAATCGGGTTACCATGACCATGGATCCAATCTCTATAGGCTGAGTCTATTTTGTCTGCAGAGTGCTGGACATCTTCGGCTGTTGAGAACAAGAAATCAAGCTCCCGCAGCACCAATTTCTCACCCATTTGCTATTAAAATGTAATGTTGGCCACATAAGATCTAACAGATACCTGTATACTAATTTTCTTCCACGTTGGACCTTTAACATATTTGTCTTTTCAAGGAAAAATACATTGTCGGTGAGGCTTTAAAATAAACCGAAGATATTTAGAGAGGTTTCCAACGGCTGTGTTTTCAAGTGCATAAGGAGTGGCTGACTTTATTTATTTAGAAGGAGATTGGAAAGACTCAATCACAATTCCTTCTATATTTTCATACTGGCTAAGATCTTTCTGTCTACCAATTTCACCAAGACATAGCAGAGCAAGGTGTTGTCGAGTCGAATTGGAGCCAGTACTATCTCTCAAAATGTTTATCAACATTTAGACTGCGGATGCGCATTTATGATCTCGAAAATATTGTTCCCATTCCATTCTCCAATAGTTGATTGGAAGACTAAAAAATAAGATGCCCTCAAACCATGACAGCGGGTGTGAAATATTTAAATTCCAGAATTACTCATCGCATCGCAAGTAGAATGGGAAAAATACATCGAATACTAAAACTAGTCCATAAAGCACATGGTGCAGCCATCTAATAGGCATCTGTGAAGAAACACAAAAAAATTCCAGATCATATTATTTGCAGCATACATTAAATTGATGTCCAGTTTTTCCCGAAGCAACCTTTCCCCTTTCAATATATTCCCTGAAGACCATTTTGTGTTTTCATAGAATGTAAGTTTTGGAGCCACAAACTATACTTCAATAAAGAAATTACTAGCTCCATTAAAATTGGTGCCATGTTCTTCCAAAACAACAGATGGACGTTGGCCCTTATTCCTTACATCATCAGAGTCGAAAGAATATTCTCCCTCGCTTAAAACATCAAAAATCACACCATCTTCTACAGAAGTAGAATAACTTCTATCATTGCTTAAATATATGTTCTCCCCCAATTGTGAACCATTCTTAATTATTATATTATTGAAACGAAGATTTTTCCCATATCCAATTATGATGAGGGGTTGCAAGCTATGCGAGGAAATCTCTTTCAAGTTATCCTTGCCGATGAGATAGATTGTGTTCCCAAATCCATCATAAGTAAACTTATCCATATCATAAGCATTTGCAATTAGTTGTCAATGTGGAGATAAAAATACAATATCATATTTCTGCTCATAGAGAGGTGCATTTAGGCGAACATGGTCATGCATGGTGACTGGATCATTTTGTATTTCCATTACTTCCTCCCGTCCAGTCATTATCCCTAGTGCAGGCACAAAGTCTTCACCTACTGCAAGCAAGAAGTCCAAAACAACAAGCATTCGTGGTTGCTGCATCCAAACCATAAAGGCTTGGGAGTCTGTCTTGACTCTCCAATCCATAACTAACATGGTTAGTTTAGGAATGTCTACTTGATTGCCCCCCCAAGGCTTATTATTAAGACCAACATCCTCAACATCTGTCATAGACTCGAGCATTAGACGCATCTCAGGCTTTGTGCTAAGTCGAAGATCCATAACTGACAATTTCGATAGTGTGACATAGAGACCTATTTCAGAGATCGAGGATGTTCTATATGCAATCCAAAACCCTTGTGCTCACTTTCTCCGTTATGCTTTTGCCTGCATCTCCAAGGCTTATTTTACATCTGCTGGTGGATTGATGTCCCTTATTTCTTATTGTAAACAACGTACGCCCTAGTCAGTTGTAGCTTCATTTATTGATATCACAATATTTTCATTGAGGGTGTCTCTCTCTTCGAATGCTTTATCCAATGTGATCTTACCCCGTTTACTGCGCATGGTTGTCTATGAAAATTGAATAACATCATAAATTGGATTCTCAACACCATATGATGCTCTAAATGGATCAAAAATCTTCACATAAAGTACACTTAAGGAACCATCCCTAGAAACTTTTGGAGGAAAAATCTTGGGTTCTGCATCCTTAAGTTTTGAATTAAAATCATCAGTTGTACTTCCCAATAACTGAGCTGTAGAAATAGTTGCCAAAAATACTTCTCTGATGATTTCCATGTCCATTGTAGTTGCAAAACTTACCCTAGATTTCTGACCATGGATTTGTCACAAGGATACCTTTAGTATCCTCCAGTAACCAGTCCAATAAAAACACAACACAACTTTTCAGCAATGGGTATGCCTTACTCCCTAAATAACCATTTCATATATAAGCATAGTGTTCCCAATGAGTCATGCATGCTTCAGCACCATCAGCAAAAATACTTGTTGTTTTTGTCCAAAAAAGTAAGAGTCGAAGTTAACAAGTGGATAAGGGCTTCATTGTTGTGAGTGTCAATAAGATTCAAGTAATTAAGGAAGTATACAACATAAGTAGCAGGTCCAGGTGGTGGGGCACTAGTTGGTGAAGCCATTTCAAATTTGTCCCATTTTCTCTAATGAATTTTTAAAATTATGCATACCAAAATGTAAATTTTAAAATTTATCCCGTGCCAATAGGATGATGAATGGTTGCTTAAAGAAACATTTCCATAGCAGGCACTTGAATTCCCCCATGGATAAGGGTGGGATTCCCACTCGGGAACACCTGTGTGCTAAACAACACTGCAGACTTAGCTAAACAACTGAAGTGTGCAAAGAAATTTCAAATGACAAAACAAGATCTAAATCCAGAATCATGCCTTCTATGGTTACCTTCACCTTCCTTTTATGCTTTGTGATCCTTCCCTAGCCTTGGCCCACCTCATTATTGTGCTGCACATGTGGCCACTAGCCTCCATGTAGACTACGTTGTCTCTCCATGATCTCCATCATCTCTGCATTTAATCTCCACTCTCTCTGTCATGTGTGCATCTAATGCACCACTTCCTCCACAACTTCATCATAATTGCGCTATGATCTTACTTTTATTCCTCCATTATCTCCATGATCTCTCTCATCAATGCTCCATGATCTCCACTCTTCCTTCATTAATAAGCTGCCCCACTACTCCATAATGTTGATCTACTATATAAATAACCCACATTCACACACAAAAAGTGGATTTTATTAATCTATGGGGTTTATGGGTCCCTCCACCATTTTATTTACTTAACTAATTAAGAAAAGTAATAACTCTAATATTCCAATTAACTGATGGAAAATTTGGAATATTACAGTACTCCCCACCAAAATGTTGCTTTTCCTCAAGCAACTGTAAAATTAGATGCTGCGAAAATCCATCTCCCTCCCAAGTGGCATTCTCATATGGAAGGTACCCCCATCTGCTACAATGTGTTATGAATGCCCAACTCCATAGTTGCCTCTCTATAATGTCTAGAATGGCCTCCAAATGTGTAGTTAGATGCCTCTCCTCATCAATGAATCCCCAGGTGACAACCATCTGTTGCCCAAGATCCTCCTCTCTGCATGAGATATATAAATTGAAGTGGTTCCTTTCCCAAGTGGAAAGTCCCAACTCATAAACTATCTCTCCATTCCATGCTACATGGAGTAGGATGTATCTCTCCATGCTCCCATCATTGGCCTTGTTTTCCCTACTTGCTCTAAGCATCATCTCAAAACTGTGCATTGGTTGACATGTAAAATTTTAGACCATACTCTCCCAATAGCAACCACCGCAGCAATGCCTCTTGTTGCCATATCACACCAACATCATGCCAAGTAAGGTAGCCATATTCTCTCAAGAGAAGCCACCGCAGCAATGCCTCTTGCTGCTACACCACCTCATCATCATACCAAGGGTGGTGGCCATACTCTTTTAACAGAAGCCAACGTAGTAAGGCCTCTTGTTTCCATCCTACACCATCGTCAAGCAGGATATGGGATAATGTCAGCCCATATTCTCCCAAGAGTAACCAAAGCAGTAATGACTCTTGCTGCCACCTCACATCATCATGATGCAAATCATGGAGAAAAAAATATACTGATTGACATGTAGAATGTCACATCACACCAACATAACAAAGCTCCCTATTTCCACATCATGTGAGTTCCATGCAGTGTCCCAAACAATGATACATCCATTGACATATGATATTTCATGTAATGGCCAAACTCTCTCAAAAGTAACCAGTGCAGCCATGCCTCCTGTTGCTGCATCACACCAGTACTATGCAAGGTATGAATGATAATAATGTGAAATTTTGGGTAGTAACCATACTCACCCAAAATTAACTAGCGCAACCATGCTTCTTGTTGCCCCGTGTCATAGATCTGCAAGTATCCTTTCAACCACTTGCTCATCATCCTCACCCATCCATCTTGTTAGCCACGTATAAATTCTGATATACCAAATGGTGGCTAAGTTTGTTTTCAAGCCTTCAAGAGATATATTTCCTTTGAAAATCTATCATCCTTGAAGTCTTATTTTTGTTCCATCCTAGAGGTTCATCTTCACTGTTGTTTCCATCTTAAAGCCATGCTGTTTCACCAAAGAAAGTTGTTCCAAAGGCCACTGAAACTGCCTATTTTCACTTATTCCCCTTCATTTTCATGAAGCCTTCTTTTCGTCTTTTAACCCTCCATTCAGCCTCTAAAGGCCTTAAATCCCCTTCAAACCTTGTGAAATCCCTTTATGAGGTTTAAAACCCCGTCTTTACCCCTATCGAAACCTCTATTTTCCTCAAAAAACCCTTGAAAATCTTCATTTTTACACTAAGGCCTTAAGCCCCTTTCGGCCTTAGCCCTAGCTCCTTTTCCGCACGTGACTCGGAGCCGTAACCAGGTGCTAATCCTAAATTGCTAATCGCAATTGGAGCTTTCATTTCAATCTTTTCCTTTGTTCTTCAAAATTTTCCGATGCGATGAGTTTTTCTCCCCCGATCGCCGATGCGATCTGAACCGTTGATCTGTTCCAATCCGACGGCCAGCACTTAATCACATCGCGAAAATCCAGTCTTCCCTCTTTTCTTTTCCCCCGATGGTCGACTCCCCGATTTAATCCTGGCCATTGAATCCACAAGAACCAATGTTCAGGATTTGATCGCACTTTGTTTGCAGCCCCCCATCATCGCATCTGTCAATTCAATCCTGGCCGTTGATCTCCCCTCTAATCCAACGGCCAGCGCTCAATCCCGCATCAAAAAATCAAAAAGCTCCGACGCAATGAGTTTTCTCCTTCGATTTGTCGATTAGATCTGGACCGTTGAATCCACAAGAACCAACAGCCAGGATCTCATCGTGCTCCGCCCTTAACCTTCACCATCCCAACCTCCGGTTAAATCTCCGCTGTTGATCAAGTTTGATCCAACGGTCCACATTGCTTCTGATCGTCAAACCCCGCCCTTCTCATTTATCCTCCTTCGATAGATCTTGACCATCTATTCCTGAGATCCAACGGTCAGGATTTATTCTTCAATCGACCCTACCCATTATGTTCCGCCCGTGCATCTTACCGCCTATCGCGTGTAACCCGCACCGTTCGATCTAACCCTCCAGATCCAACAGCTTAAACCACGTTTCACATTTTTTCTGTGCCCGAGAGTTAACGTTTCAAAAAAACACGAAATCGGCGGTATTGGGAGGGATAGGTGTCAGCAAGTGAATCATATCGTGTTTTTTTTGGCCAAAATCTGAAACCACTTGAACGTTGCGCAAAAACCATTCCGGTTGTCCGCCTTACCGCCCTCCGCAACATTGTTCCATTGTTAATCTCAGTCGTCGATCTCTGAGATTGGATGGCTCTGATCACATCACAACCCCATTCATTTGTTTTTCAACTATTTTCCCAAATGATTTCATCAGGCGATCCCCACTGCCGATTGTCCCAATCAGACGGTTCTGATTTAATCTTGCCCCATCCACTCCCCTTTCACCCGATCTTTCAAATGAACCCATCGAAAGATCTCCACCGTTATTTGTTCTAATCTAACGGCCCACATTATATCGCATTTGCATTTCATCCTCCATTCATCTAACCTCTCCAAATACTTCATCGGACAATCTCCACCGTAGATCATCCTGATCTAACGGTCCCAGTTTATCCTCGCACCCAAACCTCCAAAGTACCTTGTTAGCTGCTCTACCAGTGTTTTTTCCCATTTTTCCACTGCAATCACATTCTTCCTCACTGCTCCTCCACCACCCCAGAGCCTCTGCACGCAGTCTAAACAAAGCCCGCTGGATTTTGATAACATGTTTTCGTGTGTTTGTAGGTTTTTTCATGGCCAATGAAGGAATTAGTGTTTTACGGTCACAAAGGTGACACACAGGCTCAGATAACAGTCTTAGGGCCACGAAACAAAGTCAAAAGGACTAGAAATAGAAGGCGAGGGCATGTCAATCAATAGATCATATCCATGAACCATTAGTGACCCTCAAGCTCAGCGAAATCCTCCACATGTACACAAAACACTAAGAAAAGATGATGATCACATTTTCCAGTGGCGGGATACACAGCACAGAGGACCAACATCAGTACATAAACATTTCGAGCAATCAGCAAGAGAAAAGCATAAATAGAGCTAATACAGGTTTAAGTACAAAGAGACAGAGCAGTTAGTGATGCAGAACGATGACTGACACAGACATGACCTTTACCCATGCACACAAGTCTACCAAGCAGTTATTGCACCAGGGAAGCTACTACAAATTGTCAGAAGCAGTTATTTAGAAGTATGGGAGTCCTCATAGCCCATTCTTCACTTAACTCACACCATGAAAATAACAGTACCACTCCAGATGGTTTTTCTTCTCAAGGACACCCTATGGGTGATTTCTGTCATATCAAATGGTCTCAACAAGCTACAAGGTCATTGATCCTGTCTAGAATTCAATGAAATGTTTAAGACACAGAATGGAGCATTCAAATACCTTCTCCTATCTCTTATATTCATTAAAACTTTCCTCACCTACTTTTCTCATTTTCTTTATAAAGACTCTTCGAAGTCTCATTGTAATGGTTGGCGTTTTGTGATTTTTAAAGTAATACATATTGTTGCTTTGAAGAAGCTTTGGTGTTATGAAAGAGTGTGAAGACCTGTGTTCTTCTGTTGATGAAGGAGGTAGGACCATTGGATTCATGAGCCTGGTTTTGGTGAATTACTTCTTATTGTTAATGTTATTTCCTATTTTTCCACTTTGTTCCATCATGCTTTGCTTACAGTAGGATAAAAATTTTAGGCAAAGAAATGTATCTTAGAAGCACCTCTGACCTACTCATCCTTCACTGTTTATATGTTTTCTGCTACTGAATGTGACAGGGTAGTCTAATAGCTCTCTTTATATTCAGTTTGTTTTATTTCAGAAATGGTTAACACAGTTGAGCTAAAGATTGTCTAGGCGTTCCCTCTTTCTTTGCCACTAAATGATGTATCTAATATCTCCCTTTGATTATTAATATTTGTAGTTTGACAGAGAGGCTTGTTTCAATCATACCCTCTGTTCATTATTGTAACTATTGTGTTAAAGGTCCCTCTAATTTCAGTCCTAGATGTCTAAGGTGTTCCCTCTTCTTTGAATGCAATTGTATTTCTTTGTTGGTTAAGCTCTCAAAGGTGAACTTGTAGGAGGAAATATGGCGTTCCTCGAATCCTATAATTCATTTAGAAGGTTTATTCTGCATTTCTCCTTTCTTTGAGTGTTTATATTGATTAAGTCCAAAGCAGTGAGCTTACTGGAGGAAATAGGGTGTTCCCCGAATTCTTTAAGTCATTGTGATAAGATTTAGTTTGTTTTTCACTCTTAGTCCTTAATGTCCATCCCATTTCACCTATATTATTCAACAGATCCTAGACCAAGTTAGATTGGCCCTTTGGTTTCCCTTCCTTCTCAGTCAGAACTATTTGGATTTTCACATGACTCCATTGCCCAATGGCTTTTAGATTCCCATGCTCTATCTATACCACATGAAACATATTTGTCCAACGAAACAAACAAAACAAACAACCTTGCACCTCATAACTAGCCTAAGATCAACTTCTAAACCTTTCAAGACACATCTTTATAAAAACATTGAGAGATCCCTCTCTGAGACTAGGAGGGCTAGATCCTAGGGCTCTAAAGTTAGGTTTGTATGTTGCCTTGTCTTTTGGTAAGCCAATCTATCAAAACACAGGACCCCAACACATCCAACTGTGGGTGATGACTCCTATCATGCTCCATCTTGGTATCCACCCAATGGAGAATACCATCCTCCCCAATATGGTGACAATCTTTCCACTCCATGATATGTTGAAGTGCATCCTATATGAGGTCTCTCCATGAGAACCTCTCACCGATGGCCTAATAGAACCTATGAGGTTTTGAATATACTTTAGGTTGAAGCCTCTGTTTGAGTTGTGAGATGATCATCAAGAAGGCTCTATCATGATAATGGAAGATGTTATCCATCACAAGATGTCTATCATCTACCATCTGCCCATCCAATGCTTCATAAGTGAAGTGGTCATCGGAATGCTCCAAGAATAGTTGGGCCCCCAACTCATCACTGTTCCTCAGTGAAAGTGTTGCAGATCTCCATGATGGTGCATCTATTATCTCATGGCCATACACAATGCTGAACTTATAATCCTGCATTGTACTAATTAGGATTATGCTCATCCTATCCTCTGAAACTCTACAATCCAACACAAAGTGTTGTGTGCAGCTCAACATTGTAAAACTGGGATGGATATACATCTCCTTCTTGAACAAGTCAAGGGTTCTATGTGCAGTGATAGTCTATTGCTCCAAATTAGAAAGGTGCTCTAACCCTTGGTTATGCAATTACCCTGATGGAATGACCCCACAAATCTCAAGCTGAGGTGTTGAAATAATATAGGATAGAAATGTTTGAAAACCTTGGATCAGTTGATACTTAGGAACATATTGCAATGCTACAAGAGTTCCTCCAACTGGTGCAATGGCTTCTCCAACTGTTGGTTATGGTGATTGATACTCCTCTACTGCTACTGATCTAGGTGGATATCGGTGGCCACCCACCTATTCCATTTGGACCCACACCATCAATTCTTGCAGCGTTTCACATTCAACACAACTTACTATTTTTAGCAGGTTTTCGGGTCCTGCACTCCCGGAGCTGTTTTGGGACCCTAATGATCCAGGTGGATATTGGTGGCCACCCACCTATTCCATTTGAACCCCCACCATCATTTCTTTCATTTTTTAAGTTTCAGCACAACTTACTATTTTTAGCAGTTTTTTGGGTCCTTAACTTCCAGAGCCATTTTGAGGCCCTAAACGACGTTTTTTGGGCATCGCGCCTCTGGTGATTATGATTCCATTTCAAAATTGATATTCGCAATATCAGTTGTATTCTTTGGATAGATATTTCTAATGATGTATCATGTGCGTCAAACAGAGATAGTATGCCAAAGTTACGACCCCGGGAAGTTGAAGCACCAATTTACCCAAACAGAGCCCATAGTTTTGTCTCTTCATCTCCTAGGGTTAGGTTTTGGACGTTTAGATTTCTCCATTGTTTTCTCAATAATAAATAGGCCCTTGAGCCTCATTGTAACACAGTTCAGAGGTCTGTAGCCACCACATCTCTTCTCAAAGATTCACTACCAGCACAAAACTATTTTATTTCCATTATGTCTGTAAGCATATTTCAGTCATTCTTTTATTAATGAAATGAAGCATTATTTCCATTGCATCTCTATGTCTATGGTTATTTCTGTATTCTGTTTTGTTCCTGCATAAATCTGGATCAGTGGTATCAGAGCGGTCTGCTCTTTCTTTGTTTTTCTTTGCATGTCCCCAACGCGGTCAGGGTATAAGGAGTTAGGGCTCGATCTGGTTGAACCCTTGCAAGATCATCCTCGCAAACCCTGACGACCTCCCATGGCAGACGAAAAGAAAGACAAGGGAGAAGGAGATCCTATCAAAATATTGCTCGAGGAGGCCCTTGAGAAACAAAGGAACATGATGATGGATAACTTTGCTCAGGTCCTTCAACGACTACCCACCTACGGCACATCTGCATCCAACATCCACCCTGGAGGTGCCACTCCCTTCAAGGTACAGGTAAACTTTGACATTCTTGTATTTGAAGGCCAAATAGATGCATACGCCGTAGATAGATGGTTGAATTTGTTGGAAGGGTATTTCTCGATCCATGATTTCTCTGATCAAGAAAAGATTATTTTTTCACTCCTCAAAGATGCCCCCCATGTCAAAGACTGGTGGGAAACCTACTGTGAGCAAGAGGATGAAGGGGAACCCTCTCCATTCTCGGCCACGCCCACTTGGAATTTTTTCTGAGATGGCATCACTGAACAATATTACCCCGTGGGGAGATATGAGGACAAATACATCCAATGGACCATGCTGCGGCAACAAAGGGATCAAGATGTGCACGAACTGACGAATCTATTCCATACCCTGCGCACAAAGTTGGGTACTAAAGATTCAGAGAGACGTTTGGTGCTCACGTACTGCAGCTATCTGCACAAAAAAATTCAGGATTGAATGGAGTTCCTTGACATTACATCGCTTGGCACGGCATACCGCTATGCCGCCAAGATCGAGCAGAAATTTAAGCAGAATAAGCGAGACTTCGGATCTGCGAATCCGAAAGGTGCCCCCGAACCAAAGAACAAGGGGCAAGGCCATAGTAGTGTGACTCATAACAACACCACAAATCCAAAGAAGGACACAGGGAAGTGGTGTGAATTTCATAACAGCCCCACTCACAGCACAAACGAATGTTGGGACAAACAGTCATTGGTGGTCGAACTAAAGACATCCGAATCAGATGCGTTTACTAATCCTGAGTCAAAACCATACAAAGGAAATGAAAAAGGGAAGCAGATCATTGATGTGGATCCCAGTTCCATTTTTTCCACTACAAATATCCAGAGGGAGGATCCAGAGGATCCAGAGGAGGAGGAGCGCCTCTTCCATTCGCAGATGTGGGTGAAGGGTTCTCCGCTGCAATTTCTTGTCGATAGCGGAAGCCAAAAGAACCTCATTTCAGTAGAGGTCATGAAGAGGCTCAGCCTACCGACCATAGAACACCCACAGCCATATACCATCGGGTGGCTCCACCTAGGGAGAGATCTCCACATCCACCAACAGTGCCGCCTTCTGTACAATATCAAGCCATTCATGGATGAGGTATTGTGTGATGTTGCTCCTCTTGATGTAGCTGATGTATTATTGGGCCAACCATACTCATGGAGGTGACATGTTGTGTATGAGTCTAGGTCTCATGTTGTTGTTATTACTTTGGGAAATAACTTGTACAAGATACTGGAGGTAGTACTGCCTCCTGTCATCTCTTTGACTACTGCAAAACAACGCAGTAAGATTGTTTCCCAAACCAGGAAATTTATTTTCCTTACAACTCACTCACAGGGAAAGAAGAATATTGTGGCCACAACCTCAAAACAGGGCTCCCTTACACAGCTGTAGCATATCGACAAATTCAGGGAGGAATACAAGGAAATCTTCTCCTCACTCACAGAGGTTCCTCTACACCGTCAGGACAAGCACTCCATTGATCTGACCCCTGACGCATCACTACCTGATGTTGCCATACCTCATGCGGCTACACAGATAGAATCCACACATGTACTATCTAAGGCTGATAAAGAAACAAAATTTACTAAATGCATCTAGCATGTCTACCCGTAGGTCCATGGCATCTTCGACAAATCTAATAACCAGTTCAATAAAATTTGCCTCATCTCTTGGAAGATCTCAACGCAATGGGGACCATTGCTTCCTAAGGAGGGAGGAATGATCCAATTGGATATCGGTGGCCACCCACCTATTCCATTTGGACCCGCACCATCAATTCTTGTTGCTTTCCACATTCAGCACAACTTACTATTTTTAGCAGGTTTTCGGGTCTTGCACTCCCGGAGCCATTTTGGGGCCTTAATGATCCAGGTGGATATTGTTGGCCACACACCTATTCCAGTTGAACCCCCAACATCATTTCTTTTAGTTTTTAAGTTGCATCACAACTTACTATTTTTAGCATTTTTTCGGGTCTTGAACTTCCGGAGCCATTTTGAGGCCCTAAACGATGTTTTTTGGGAATCGCGCCTGTGGAAAATATGAATTTTTTCTAGAACTGATATTTGTGGCAGCAGTTGTATTCCTTGGATATATCTTTCTAACGATGTATCATGTGCATCAAACGGATATAGTATGCCAAAGTTACAACCCCGAGAAGTTGAAACACCAATTTACCCAAACGAGGCCCGTAGTTTTGGCTCTTCATCTCCTAGGGTTATGTTTTTGGATGTTTAGAGTTCTCCATTGTTTTCTCAATAATAAATAGGCCCTTGAGCCTCATTGTAACACAGTTCAGAGGTCTGTAGCCGCCACCTCTCTTCTTAGAGATTCACTACCAGCACCCTAGCTATTTTATTTCCATTATGTCTGTAAGCATATTTCAGTCATTCTTTTATTAATGAAATGAAGGATTATTTCCGCTGCATCTCTATGTTTATGGTTATTTTTGTATTCTGTTGTGTTCCTGCATAAATCTGGATCAGCTACACCAACACTAGTAACTGCCTCCTCTTCCTCATGCATCTCTTGAATCATGCATGGGACTCTCAGTGTCAAGTGCTCAAGACCATCTTGCAAATATGCAAGTACTTCTGCAGCTGGTGGTGGTGGTAGTTGATCCTTTTCCGAAGTGATAGTTTTGACATCTTCCCTTTTCTCCTCATATATTTTCTTATCAATGTCAGGAAATGTTTCTATGGAAAGTGTCTCTGGTTTTATTCTATCAAAATTCTTTATCAACCTTTGAGTGAAGTATGCATAAGCAGCCACTACTGCATGTTTAATATGGCTAAACCACCAATCCTTTACTTCACCCTCAAGGTGCAGCGCTGCAATCTCAACAACCTCTCTTTCCACTACTGGGTGTAGCTGGAAGAATTCATCTAAATCCTTCCTCCAAGATTTTTTGTGCTTGTGGATGACCCGTAAAATGTAGGAAAGAAGAATTTATTTTGTATGTGCCTTCTTCTACTATTGCTGCAGTGGGGTCTCCTATTTTCTTTGATCTGCAAAAACTGTTGGAGAGTCAGATTCGCCTTGAATGCTCTAGACTGAGATTTGTACTCTACAAGATAATTAATGAGAGTCTCATGCTCTAAGTATCCTCCATCTCCATGCCCTTCATCTCTTTCTGCAAAGAAAATGGACATAGACGAGTGTTGTGGAGCTCTTTGCATTGTCGATTTATTTTTCTGTTGATAGGAAGTGCGTGTAGCTTCCTCATTCTGAAACCTTCTTGTGGTCTTCCTTTGCCTCTCCCTTCTCATTTCTTTGAACTCCTTGGATATATCTTGCATAGATATAAAGAGAAGTGTGGTGAAACTTAATCCCTCCATCATTGTAGATCTCTGCTTTCTTCTTCTTCTTCTGATGTCATGAAATGTATTGCCCACAAGATGAGCCAAAGATCATGCTCTGATTCCACTGTAATATCCCAAAATAGGAAAAGACAGTAATAAAAAACACAATAGCGGGAAACTACATAAATGAAAAAATAAACTAAATACACCATGAAAATAGACAGAATAGCTAAGTAATTTTATTAATATGGAGGTGGAATACAATGTGCAACAGTGCTAAAATAAATATCACTCAAGCTGACAGAGATGGATATATTAACCCTGAAGTCCTCTCACTGAAGGCACTGCATAACTGCTGATCTGCTGGAGGCCATATTGCGTTGTCCCTGCTGAAAATTCTGGAAATATAATTTTTGGTTGAAATGGAATGTGTAGATCAGGTTGTTCTAGAGCTCATATGATGCTGATATTTTAGATCTGGGCTCTATGTTGAAAACCCAAAATAACCTAGAAAGGATTTCCATATTGGCTCATCTTGGAAAATCACCCTCCTAGGGTTTGCAATATACAACTATTGGGTATGTAGATCTATGGCATGAAATGAAGATAGAGATGGTTTCAATAAGATACAATCAGATCGATGCATAAAGGGTTGATCCCTCCTCCTAATCTCCAAGCTAGAAGCTTAAGATCTAGCTCCTCCTTCCTCCTCTCAAGTTGCAGTTGCTGAATACAAAACTTCTGGAATGGATTGTGCTGTCAAGGAGGCTGAAGATATATCTTGCTGCTAGATGAAGCAATTATTCTCAATACTGATGGAAATAATCTCTCCAAAGTGAGGGGATGATCCCTCATAGGATTCCAAGCTAAAATACTTGGAACTTCCTTCCTCCTCTGGATCTACACCGTTGGACTGCATAATTCCTGGGGGAACTATTGCTGCATGGAGGTGTAGAATGATGGCTTGATGTCGGATGTCATAATTTTTCTCCTGTAAGACTGAAATGGAAGCATAAGGTGAAGGATTGATCCCTCCATAGGTTTCCTAGCTGAAATGCTAGAAAATACCTTCCTCCTCCCAAGCCCTCAAGCATGAAGGCATAATTCCTAAATTTGTATGTGCTAAAGATAGGGTTTGAATGTGGCACCAATTTCATATGATGAATGGCTGCTCAAAGAAACCTTTCCAGAGTAGGCACTTGAATTCCCTCGTGGATAAGGGTAGGATTCCTGCTCGGGAACACCTGTGTGCTAAACAGCACTGTAGAATTAGCTAAACAGCTGAAGCATGCAAAGAAATGTCAAATGAAAAAACGAGATCTAAATCCAGAACCATGCCTTCTATGGCTGCCTTCACCTTCCTTTTATTCTTTGTGAGCCTCCCCTAGCCTTGGCCCACCTCATTATTGCGTTGCACATGTGGCCACTAGCCTCCATGTAGACTGCGTTGTCTCTCCATGATCTTTGCATTTAATCTCCACTCTCTCCATCATGTGTGCATTTAATGCACCATTTCCTCCACCACTTCATCATCATTTCTCTATGATCTTACTTTTATTCCTCCACTATCTCCATGATCTCTCTCATCAATGCTCCATGATCTCCACTCTTCCTTCATTAATAACCTGCTCCATTACTCCATCATTCTGATCTACTATCTAACTAACCCACACTCACACAACAAAAGTGGATTTTAGTGATCTATGGGGTTTATGGGTCCCTCCACCATTTATTTACTTAACTAATTAAGAAAAGTAAGAAATCTAATATTCCAATTAACTGATGGAAAATTGGGAATATTACAGCGAAATTTGGTGCACTTGCTCTTGTAATTTTGATATATCATGTTTCACTTCTTCATCTTCATGAGTCATAGTAGAGTATTTTGAGGGCTTAATTGGTGTTGAATTCTTTTTAGGAGGCATTTTAGAACCCAATACTAATATCTATGCTTCAATATGTCCTTGGAATCAATTCAAACCGATTTTTCAAACAAGACTTATGCAATTTTAAAACAAATAATACAACCTTTTTCTTCCTTTTGAGGAGCTCGATATTGAAATTAAATTATCTCTGTGATTTTGGATCTTCAATATCTGAAATTAGGAATTGTATTAGCTCTCTGAATCTTCTTTCGAATGTCGCGGGTCTGACCTAATTTTTATTCTTCAAGAAAAAGTTATACCCAATCTCCCACAATGACCTAATTATGGATTGGTTCAGTAGGGCGAACTTGTACGGTGTGCCACGTGTCACTATTTCCTCCTTCGGCTCTGAAATTGATACACCGGAAAATAAAATCCATGTAATTTCAGCCAATTTTTACATAATTCCAGTCCGATGCTCAGAGAGAGTTATGATGATTTTCCCAATGTAACCTATTTTAGATGAAATTCGGGAGCCTGCAAAAACCCTGACTTCCACAGATCATATCTCTGAAAATATTGCGAACCGAGATCTAAAATTTTTACATGACGTTTCTTAGGATTTCGGCTTCTTGTGATAAAATTTTTATCTTATGAACCTTTGTATAAAACATGTTATAGCACAAATTCCATGATGATACAAAAGACAAAACCTCCTTCTATATATAGGAGTCAATGGGGTCACAATATAATCTTAGTCGACCTAACAATAATAATGTAAGGGAACAATAACAACAATATAGGGGTTACAGGGGTAAAAAAATAAAAATAAGGGGGCTACAATAACAACAATAAGGGACTAGACACTAGTAATATAAGGACCTAACAATCACCTCTTTGAGATGAATTTCGGGAGCCTGCAAAAAACCTAAATTCCATAGATCATATCTTTAAAAATATTGCAAACCAAGATTTGAAATTTTTACACAACGTTCATTAAGATTTATTCGCAAATGGGTTTTTTTTAGCTTCTGAATCTTAGTAGGAAAAGAGTTATAGAAAAAATTCCATGATGACTTGTTTGAAGCAGCAAAATCCTAGAATCCAAAGCTCTGATACCAAATGTTATGAAACCATCTCACAAAATAGAAGAAAAGAGAGAACAACGACTTAGAAATCATCCACTTCGAGGCGGAAACCTCCTTTAAATTACATAAATGAACAATTCTTAGATGATACAAATGACAAAACTTCCTTTCTATATATAGGATTCCAATGTGTCACAATATAATCCTAGCTGACATAACAACAACAAGGCAAGGGCATGATAATAACAATAGTGGGTTTATATGGGACACAATAATAAACATATGGGGACTACATGGGAAAAGCAATAGCAATAAGGGGGTTATACTAACAATAATAATAAGAGGATACAACAGTATTGTAGGGACCTAATAGATGGTACCTGTGACTTGCATAAAGATGCGAAACCCCAACATAAATAAAGAATTGTGCAAAATACGAAGAATATCTAAACATATAAATTGAGAGACTAAAAATAACTAGAAAAATATTGAAGAGGGCTAAAACAAAAATCACCAAGGTTCTGAATTACTACACTAGTGGAGTCACCATTTGTTAGCAACTATGTAGCTAAAGACCTAGTGGAGTCATGATTTTCTAGTATAAAAATTATCAGTAGGTGTACCAAAAATTCTTCGCTTAAGTCACTGGTGACAAGTGACTCTAGCAACATAATGTGGTTGCTCTTATGCTTTATATCTGCATGGAAAACGATAAACCTTGTAAGATAATATATGATGTAGGCCCAGAACATATAGAAACAGTAAAGAAAAGTGAAATAACTCAATAGAAGGACTTTAAAAGAATATTTTTTTATTAGAAACACCTGGTGAAGAAGATTTACAAAAATGGGTCTGTAAATCTCTCTTCGTTGGGGGAATAATTTTGATGTCCTTGTGCTTCCGTGACCTTATTCTTCTCTCTCAAGATATATGGAAAAACCCAAAAAAAAGATAGAACTCAAGTGGGATTTCAAATGACATGAGATGATAATGGTGATGATGATAATGATCACAGTGAAGAATGAATGGAAAGCCCTCTTATTTATAACAAAGTATTGAGCTAAATTAGGAATTGGAAAATAAAAAAAAATATTATTGACCAAATCAAAATCTAGCCGTTGTGAATATTTTATTATATCTTTTGGAGAGGGAAAATGATCTAAAATAGGTGGCTGACTTGCTTTTTTAAGCAAGCACCTTCTATTCCATTTAAACAACCTAAGGATCATGCTCATACATCCATTTGTGAAATTGAATTCTCGTGTCAAGTTTATTTGTTTTTTACACGCTTTATGTGTGAGAAATTAATAATTGTTTTTAGCTGATTAAATGCATGAACATAAAACATAATTTGTAGAAATTAACCAGCAACACATAACGACAAAATAATAAAGGAGCTCACCCTCAACACTTGGGCTACGTCTCCTTGAGCCTCCATCAATGGACCAGGCTCTTTGGGATTAAAATGGTTAAATTATTTTACAAGATAATGCTCAACTCCATTGTTTTTTTAGACTGTACCAATGGGCTCAGAATACCAAAATACCCCTAGATTGATTGTTCAATCACTGGAAATGGACCATGAATCCCTTGGGCATGACCTCTTATGTTAGTGGCCTTAAGCTTCCCTGAGCTATCATGTGGAAAAAACAACCTTATAAGTCCTCATCTTCTCCTAAAACATGTCTCATTGTCTCTAGAACATTTCAGTCATCCAAAATGCACTGTTCATTCACTCAGAATGGCCTCTGGCTCCTCTGGTTATGCCTCCAACACCTGGTGGCACTAGGCTCCTTGGAACTTTCCTATAGAAAAATCGCACTTATAAGTCTCCAAATGCCTCTGAAAGCTACACCATTGGCTTCATAAGATCCAATACAGTCAAAATTGACTATTCATTCTCTCATAATGGTTTTTGGCTTCTCTAGCTATGCCTCCAACACCTAGTGGCCCTGAGCTCCATGAAACTTCCCTGTATAATTTTCGCATCTAGAAGTCTCCAAATGCTTCTAAAAACTGCACCAATGGCTTTAGAATGTCCAAGATTATCAAAACTGACTATTCATTTTTTAAATTTGGCTGAGTGATGCTCAAGATAGAGTACAATCAATATTTCCCCAATTTTCTCCACTAAATTTGGAAGCTTCGCCAGTTAGCTCCACTAAAAGTGGAAGTCCGCCTAAATTTGGGGGCACCTCCAGAATCTCCACTATCCTTAACTAAATATTAACTAACAAATAAGCAAAACTTAAATGTGTTAATGGTGCACTAATATGAAATTAGTGGCTTGATCTCCATTAGTCCCACACAAAAGGTTTAAAGCAAATTTTTGCGGCAATGTTTTAACAAATGAGCATGTGGCATGTTGGTTGGTGGGCTTCTTTGTGGGGTGGAGGTCTTGGGTTCAAAACTTGACTCCACCCTATACCTTTTACCATAACCTTCGATTTACCATATGCCATTTAAACCTTGGCCTTAGCATTAAAAGTTGATTTTTAATATTTAATATATATATATTATATTATATATATATATATATGTATATCTATATATATATATATATATATATATATATATATATATATATATATATATATATATATATATATTAAATTATAGTTAAATAAATTAAAAAAAAAAATCAATTTCACTTTAGAATTAGTAGGAAATTTAACCCCACATAGACCACATTGGCGATTATGAAGGTGCCACTTGGCGCGATGTCATTGTCTGTTGCTGGAGGACTTTCCCCATGAGCTGACTGTACCTGCCACGCCATCCATATACCTGTTCTACCCATTTTTTCTCTGTTTTGAAAAGCAAACAATAGACCATAACTCACTCATAAAAACTTGGATTTTAATGAAAAGAGTTGCGTTGGAATCCTGGCGACGAGCTCTACGCTCTTGTCTTGGTTTGAAGAATTTTTTAGCACTTTGAAGTTTTAGCTAATTTTAGGCCCTAATCCAAATTTTGATCACATCTTCCCATTGATGGGCTTTTGGACCCACAAAATATGATAATTGTCTTCTTGAGCTTCAACACTCTTATGCTTTCAAGTTATATCAACTGATTTTACTTGAAAATTATCTTGACATGCCTTGCATCGCAATTGGCTATGTCTCTCAATCACTGCTCTCTAGTTGTTGTTGACCCACTTCAGCATTGCTGACTGTTGTTGACTGATACATACCCTGCTGTACCAAATCGATCTCTATGTGCTTGGCAAACTGTTAGCCTTCCCACTAAGAATCAAGTCCTTCTTGCAACAAATGCATACAAGATTCTTCTTGGAAATCCTCTTATCCAAATTAAGATTGCAATATGAGTGAACTCTTGGTGTCAACATAAGAAACCAGCTTGTTCTGCAATGGTTGCAAAACACTTTGCATCTCGTCCACTTCTCACTAAATGGACATCAAACTTCTTGCAACATCTTGTCACAAGAACACACAATCAATCTTCAAAAGAAACATTATGCAAGTATTGAAATGAAGACCATCTCTTCTTCTTTTTTCTCCTTCAAAGCAATGACTGTCACCTCCTGTAACATCAATTACATGGCGATCTTCTTGCACATTGGTGTATCCAATATCGAGTCACAATCGACAAACACCATCGACTAAATCATAAGTCGATCAACATAATTGACAAACAACATGAGACATCAACAACACGGGTCGAGATGAAATATGAAACACAATAGACATAAATCGATATGAAATGTGTGTGACACAATTGACACAAGTCGATAATAAATTTGCAACACAATCGACATAAATCGATATGAAATGTGTGTGACACAATCGACACCAGTCGATAAACATATGTACAACACAATCGACACAAATCAATATTAAATGTGTGCAACACAATCGACACAAGTAAATAAGAAATGTGTGTGTTACAATCGACACAAGTCGACATTCCAAGATACATATTGACAACACTCATGCATGTATCTATTTACAATGAACCTATCACAAGTTCTTTAATTACACATACAAAATCTCATGCATATGTACACTCTTCAACTCTCTCTTTCAAGTACAAACAAGTATAAAAACCCAAAACATATGAGTGATCATAAGAGCTCAACTGAATGACAAATTGTTGCAACATAAATGAGTGACATACCCATCTTTTATACCATCTTGGTGAAATTTTGCATCAAATAGAATGCCTTCAACCGAACAACATTCACATGCAATCTTGCATCATACAAGTTGTAATAATCTGTTGCAACTTGTCATACTTTCAACAGATATTCATGCATACATATGGCTGAAATTTGCATCTATGTACAAAGGAAATGCATGCCTTACTTGGTTAAGAAATTCAGCCATTTCTTACCAAACCACTTCAATGGCGATTTTTCTTGTTGAGCCATTTCTTACCAAAACACTTCAAATGCTTTGGATGAGTTGTTGGATGAAGTGTCCAACATTGGTCAGTGAGATGTCCCTTCTTCTGACAATAAGTGAAAATCTTTTGCATCTTTTTTTCAAGTCACCTTTGCTTTGAATGTTTCTTGTATGCTATCATTCTCTTCCAGCATCTTGAAACTTGATGGTTATAAAAACCGCAATATGAACAACAACTTTTTATCCCATTCATGCATGTAGATTTATCATTCTTAACATAATCATAAACAACATGATTATAGGAAGAATTATACCTCGAATGATTCTTTGAATGTTCATCTTTATCACCTTCTTGAGGAGATGACCTCAAAGAGGTTCCATCTCTCCTTTGAAGACCAACAACAATGTTCACGTCCTTACAACTGTCACAACTCTCTTGTTCGCCATAAGCTACATGTCTACAAGCATCTTGCTACAACATGGGTTTCAAACAATTGCATTCATCTTGATTGAAAACTTTACATGTTTGAGGGTTTGAACCTACAACAAAAGCCCTTCTTGGAACTATTTCAAGTGCCTTCATGGCTTTAGAACTTTCTCCATAAAATTGTCCATAGCCAAGACCCAAATACTTAGACCTTTCCTCAACCATAATTGGCTCAACTATGCCTTGTGCATGTTTTCCTAATCCTTTAGCTTCATAGCCCATTTTGATCATCAATTTGGAACCTATTCCTCTAGTGTGTTTTTCAAATGAACCTACACATTTATCTTGAGAGGAAAATGAAGACAAATTTGAATTATTTACCTCTTCTTCAAGCACATGCTTGGCTAAGGCTTCTTTGGCATCATGGAGTTGAATCTCCATCTCATGAATCCTTTGAAGAAGTTCTTGCTTCTCTTTCTTCATGGAAACCAACTTCTCTTGAAGTTTAGTTTTCTCCCACATATCTTCATACGGATGTCGCACCATATCTTTCATGATGTATATGTCCTACTTCATCTCTTTATCAAAGAGTCTTGCAAAGGAGGATGGTTTAAAAACACCACTTATTGAAGTTTCCATCACAATGTAATGAATTAAAGAGCTTCACAACAATTTTCAAAGCTTCATGCCTTGACATTTTGGTTGTAGATTCAAGCTCAATCTTTGTAGCTTGTATCTCTTCAATCACTTTAGCCTTTTGTGCAATTAATTCCTCTTGTGCTTCAAGTCTTGCCTTGAGTGGTCCTTTGGGTAAGGATGATGCTTTCTTAGCCTTCTTCCTTCTTGTCCTAACTTCAGGACTAGAAATCAGTAGCTTCCCTTCTCCTTTAGCAATCTCAACCTTGTAAGCATCAGTAAATTTGAATTGTTAAAAGCCTTCAATTAAAACAAGCAAGCAACCTTGTGCTCTAATACCAACTTAATCTGAAATATGTGGCTGACTTGTTTTGTTGTGAAAGCGCCTTCTATTCCATTTAAACAACCAAAGGATCGTGCTCATACATCCATTTGTGCAATTGAATTATCGTGTCAAGTTTATGTGTTTTTACATGCTTTATGTGTGAGAAATTAACAATTGTTTTTGGCTGATTAAATGCATGAAAAAAAAACATAATTTACATAAATTAACCAGCAACACACAACAACAAAATAATAAAGGAGTTCACCCTCAACAGTTAGGATAGGTCTCCTTGAGCCTCAATCAATGGACTAGGTACTCTCTGATTAAAATGGTCAAATTATTTTACAACATGATGCTCAAATCCATTGGTTAGACTGTACCAATGGGCTCAGAATACCAAAATGCTCCTAGATTGACTGTTCAATCACTGGAAATGGACCATGACTCCCTTGGGCATGACCTCTTCTGTTGGTGGCCTTGAGCTTCCCTGAGATATCCTGTGGCAAAAACACCCTTATAAGTCCTCATCTACTCCCAAAACCCATCTCATTGTCTCCATAACATGTCAATCATCCAAAATGCATAATTCATTCACTCAGAATGGCCTCTGGCTCATCTGGCTATGCCTCCAACACCTGGTGGCACTGGGCTCCTTAGAACTTTCCTATAGAAAAATATCACTTAGAAGTCTCCAAATTCCTATGAAAGATGCACCATTGGCTTCATAAGGTCCAATACAGTCAAATTGACTATTCATTCTCTCAAAATGGTTTTTGGCTCCTCTGGCTATGCCTCCAACACCTGGTGGACCTGAGCTCCATGAAACTTCCCTGTAGCATTTTCACATCTATAAGTCTCAAAATTCTTTTGAAACCTGCACCAATGGCTTCCGAATGTCCAAGATAGTCAAAATTGACTGTTCATTTTCAAAATTTGGCTCAGTGATGCTCAAGATAGAGCACAATCAGTTTTTCCCCAATTGTCTCCACTAAATTTGGAAGCTCCACCAGTTAGCTCCACTAAAAGTGGAAGTCCACCTAAATTTGAGGGCACCTCCAGAATATCCAACATCCTTAACTGAAGATTAACTAACAAATAAGCAACACTTAAATGCGTTAATGGCGCACTAATCCAAAATTAGTGGCTTAATCTCCGTTGGTCCCACGTGAAAGGTTTAAAGAAAAATTTTGTGGCAATGTTTTAACAAATGAGCATGTTGGTTGGTGGGTTGCTTTGTGCGGTGAAGGTCTTGGGTTCAAAACCCGACCCCACCCCATATCTTTTACCATAACCTTCGATCTACCATATTCCATTTAAACCTTGGCATTAGCATTTGTTCTAACATGAACCATGGCATTAATGTATTAACCACCAACGAACAATACGTGGATTGCACAATTGATTTTTAATATTTAATATATATATATATTTAAAAAAAAATACAATTTCACTTTAGAATTAGTAGGAAATTTACCCCCACATAGACCACATTGGTGAATCTGAAGGTGCCACTAGGCGCGATGTCATTGTTTGTTGCTGGAGGACTTTCCCCATGAGCCGACTGTACCTGCCACATCATCCTTGTACCTGTTCTGCCCATTTTTTCCCTGTTTTGAAAATCGAACAACAGACCATAACTCACTCATACGAACTTGGATTTTGATGAAACGAGTTGCGTTGGAATCCTGGCGACGAGCTCTATGCTCTCATCTTGGTTTGAAGAAATTTTTAGCAATTTGAATTTTTAGCTAATTTTAGGCCCTGATCCAAATTCTGATAAGAAAAGATATTCAAAATGGTCAAATATCTTTATTTAGAAAATGGTTGAAGTAATTAACAAATAAAATGATTTATTAATTACTTTGTGAGATTTTTAGAAAGTGTGAAATTGAAATAATTATTAAAAAATGATTTAATAATTATTCCAAAATTAAGAATAAGGAATAATAAATAAATAGTGATTTATTTAATTATTCCAAGGTGATTTAGTTAAATGTGTTAAGAAATAATTATCAAATAATGATTTAATAATTATTTCTAGAGAAAAATAAATAATAACGATTTAATCAATTATTCTCATGGGGTTTTTTACTTTAAATCAGAATCGTTTAATAAAAATGGTTTACTAAATTATTTACTATGGTAGAATTAATCCTACATGGTGTATTTCAATCCACCTAGTTAGAAATGGCTAGGTGGTCTTTTTTTGAGTAATAACAAAAGGGGTTAGATCTAGTTAGCTCCAGATAGTCTGAGTTAGTAGAAATTAGTTTGACAGACAAAGCTCTGCGATATTCTTGTGTGATGTGAGACTATCCATTGTATAGGAAGTGGCCAGGATTGGAGGGTAAGGAGGAGTGGTCAATACTGAAGGTATAATGTATTCATTTTGATTGTTCAATAAAAGTTGATGATTTTCCTTCCATATATTTATTGTATATATAAAATTATGGTTGATGCAATTATGGTTTATATGTAATAATATGCCCTCTATGGAAGGCAGAATTTTCTTTGTTTGTTAGTGCTTGTGTGTAGGGATTTAGATCGGAGTGGATATGAGTGAGATCTTCATGTTGAAGCAGGCATTAGCTCCAAATCCCACAGTCTTCAACAACTTGTGATGGTTTAGGTATGCATATTTTGACTTTTTGCTTAAACTTATATGCATGTGTATGATTTGCATCTAGTGAATTCTCACCTATTTCTCCTCACATCGTCTCGCATATTTTGGGCAAGGTCTATGGAGAAAAAATTCATGTTAAGATATTTTTGGGTATAACATCAAGAATTATTTATTTTGAACAGAAAACTTGGAGAACCCCTAAGAAGCCTTATCGTCAAAGGTTTTTATGTTGTCAACACATGGCCTATGAAGGCATAAAGGCAGTATAGGTTTCAGGCCTTTAGTTGTTTTTTTTCAAAAGAAGTTACACCAAAATAAAGGTTACATCAAAAAATTCCATGGAAGTGAGGTTGGGATGTTCGGATCAATTTTGGGAGCTTAGAGGAAAAATGAGTAGGAGATTTCAAAATAGATTTCAGATATTAAAAAAAATTGAACAGTTTTCATAAAGTAGTTTATTTAGATTAGAACCTCAATAAATATAAAAAACTCATGAATTGATTAAGTACCTCCCATATGAAAAATCCTTATTGATTAAGAAACCAAGATGAGGTGTTGGAGTCTTCTTCCTCATCAATCCATCATGAACTTCTCATTATCACACTACTCTCATGATATAAAATTCTGACCTTGCTCTAATATGATGATAAAATTTGCAATAGTATCCTTAGATACATAATTATTAATCATAAAATAAAACTTAAATAAGGGGTGAGAGGCATTTACAAGTGTCCATTTACAATTAATTCTCTCATAACAACAATACTAGCTATTTTCCTAAGAAACGACACCTTTCTAGATGTCATATCTTTTACAACAATTAACTATTCTAAAATGTCTCCAAAATCTAATTAAATATTCTAAATAATTGAATATTATATTATAAATAATTAAAATAAAGTTTATGTATTTTGGATCATCTAACATTCCCCCCTTTGATCCAAAGATACATTACAACAGATACTAAGTTCATCACTGAACTTAGTAAATTTGATCTTGTCAAGTGGTTTTGTGAAAATATCGAATATCTGATCTTTTGAAGGACAATATATCAGCTTTATGGAATCCTTTGCAATGAGTGTTATGATGTAATAATAATTTGTGTCCACATGCTTTGTTTTGGAATGAAAAACTAGATTTTTTGCAAGCTTTATGGCTAACTGGCTTTTGATGAATAAAGATGTAGCTTATGCTTGAGGAATGCCCAAGTCCTGTAAAACTTTGTGCAACCAAACAATTTCATATGTTTCTTCCCATGTTGATATATATTCTTCTTCTGTTTAAGAAGTAGCCATTATATCTTGCTTCTTGTGGCTCCGAGAAATTACAACTGACCCCATGTTCATCAAATAACTTGAGATTGATGCTCGATCATCAATATTGCTAACAAAATTTGCATCTAAATATCCACCAAGTATAAAGTTATAAGTTTTTTGTAAAGAAGACAAAAATATTTCATTCCTTGGATATATATAAGGGCCCTTTTGACTTCATTCCTTCATGCATAATGTGCGAAAGAATACTGACTGCATAAGATAAATTTGGATGAGTGGTTTTCATATAGATCAAACTGCTAATCAACTGTCTATAAGTAGTATTTTTCACCATTTCTCCCCTTTCAAATTGTGTTCCATGAGGGTGAGAACAGGCTTGCAATATCACATTCCAAATCTATGAAGAATTTGAGATGCATACTTACTTTGAAAAATTAAAATATGGTTTGGATGGAATACTTGAACTCCAAGATAACAGTGAAGTAATCCCAAATCAATCATCTTAAAACCAGACTACAACTCCTTTACATGCAAAATGTGATCATTATTGTTTCCAATAATGATCAAATCATCCACATACATAATAGGAATCACCAGATTTTTTCCTTGTTGGCGTACATATAAAGTATCATCAGATTCACTTCGCTTAAAGCCAACTTTGTGAAGGTACTTGTCCATTTTGGCATACCAAGCTCGTGGAGCTTGTTTCAATCTGTATAAAGCATTGATCAGTTTGTAGAATTTATGTTCCTGCCCTTCAACCTCAAAACCTATAGGTTGTGTCATATATACTTCTTCCTATAAATATCCATTGAGGAAATCACTTTTAACATCCATCTGATGAACTTTCCAACCTTTTTGAGCTGCTAATGCAAGTGTTGATTGGATGGTGTTCCATTTTGTTGTAGGAGAAAATGCTTCCCCATAGTCAATGCCTTCCTGCTGTGAAAAAACCTTAGCAACAAGCCTTGCTTTGTACTTTTCAATGTCTCCATTTCGATTATCCTTAGTTTTGTCAACCCATTTACATTCGATGGGTTTCACATTTTGAGGACAATCAACAATTTCCAAGTATTGTTTTCTATTACTACCTAGTATTCTTCAATAATTTCCTTTTTCCATTGTTTATGTTTTACTTCCTCTTTCTATGTGGAGGGATCAGTAAAATAATTTTTTATCAAGGAAAAAAATTCTTCATTTCTATGTAAACCTTATGTTCCTATTTTTTCTTTCTCATCTGGGCTGACATCTTTCCAAAGTTGAACGACCAATTTTGGCAGTTGATGTTTGCTTGTTTTCGGAATTGAATAATAACCATCATTGTAATGTGGATTGATATAAATAAATGTTCTTCGATTAGCTAAAGGTTCAGGGGGTGGAGATTCATTGTCAGATGAACTGCTAGAAGATTGAGATGGTGGAGATGAAGTAGGTGAGTTGGATGAACCATTTTCAGATAAAGGTAATTCAATATCATACCAAAGTCGTGTATTTGGTTGATTTTTCATTTTTCTTCACTTTTTATCTCCCTTAGTTTCCAACTTGTGTAGAATATTTTCTACCTCTATGGCACTCTCGCTCTTTGTTTCATCAAAAATCATAGCTCTGCTGACAATAAAATTGTCATTTGACATAAGATGATATCCCTTCTTTTCATCAGAATACCCAACCATTGTACACTTCAAACTCCGTGAATCAATATTAATTTGTTTTTCTTTTGGAACTAAGGCATAACACATTGAATCAAAAAATCT
Organism: Pinus albicaulis; assembly: GCA_034641835.2. Lineage (NCBI taxonomy): Eukaryota > Viridiplantae > Streptophyta > Pinopsida > Pinales > Pinaceae > Pinus > Pinus albicaulis. Next base: position 1,600,842,966 of record CM076582.1, read on the forward strand.
AATATGCTTGACTCAAGGTTTGAAACCAAACCATGCTTCATATGGTGTAATTCCATCCAAAGAAGCAATAACAAACATGTTACTTACGTAGATTATTGTATGTATTGCTTCTGCCAAATATATAGGAGTTAAATTGTTTAAAGTTAGCATAGATCTTCCCATTCCTAATTCATTCTCTCTGTCACTCCATTTTGCTATGGAGTTGTTGAAGGCTCGATATTCTCTGCCTCAATATTATAAGGGAGACCATCTAGTCGGGACCTTGGAGAAGCTCATTTTCTGTTTGGAATGGTGGTTCCAACTGGTTAAACTAGTTCCAATTACCTTCTCTATATCTCTTCCAGCTTAAAGTATGTCTTTCACTTACCAATAGAGAAGATACATCAGATGAACCCTCTTGTTGATCAGGCATGAAAGTGATCCTTAAGCTCATCTGGGCCTCAACCAAGCCACAACTAAATTTTTTCTCTTTGATAAGAGGACTTCTAGGAATTTAGAATTAAATCTAAATTCAAGAAAAAATAAATAAATCCTAAGCTTATCGCGATTAGAAAGATGTAGATATAACCCAACCGAGAGCAAAGTAATTAACATAATTGATATTTTAACATGTTTGGCTTGAGATGAATATGTAGCTAATGAACTAGTTCAATTAACTGATATTATGAATACCAAAACACATCATGTTCAGATATTTATTAACATGAATGATTAATCAATAGCATTAAGGAACTATTTCTCATAAATATGATGATTATTAAATCAGTAACTCAAATGATTAAACAATAGTATAAGGAAATAGTTCACAAAATATTATTGTTTGTTGAATCATAATTAAAAAGTTGATTTATGAGTAAATATTTACTTAGAAATCAGAGCTCATCATACAAAAATAGAGATAAATAACACCAGATAATTGAGACAAATTACTCACATATACAATATTGCATAAATATGAATAAAAATGATGCATTTCTGCAATCATAAAATCAAATTAGTATAATAAAAAAAGTAGTATTTTAAATACCAATTTATTGAAATTGTTTCTCTGGCTTTGATCTCCAACAGTCCTTTACAATGCTTGAACTATGTTGTTAAAAGAAGAGTTGCAATAGTGCAAGATTTTCTCTCCATACATAATTCATAATCCAAAAGAAAAATCATCAATTATCCCCGAGATCTAATATTTTACTCTCCTCTCACCTACAACTCTAAATACCCAATACAATAGTGCTTTTTAAGAATTCCATAATTGCACAGAAGAAAAATCTTTTATACATTCTACAAACCACTATTTATAATTTACAAAAATGAATTCCAAATAGGAGAGTTGTTGAAGAGTAATTCTCCTCTAATCATTTTTATTGGTCCAAATTGTCTTCCTTCTAGTGGTGGAGCAATTCCATTTATTGAAATATTCTTTTCCTCATCTATTCAACCGTTTTCCTACCAAAACCAACTAAAATTCGATTAAAATACAAATTAAAATCAAAATACTAAATCTGGAACACAAAACACCTCCAATCAAAACTTAAATAAATAAAAGGAAATATGAGTTTTTCATTGATCTCTGTAAAAATATAATTGGTCAAGGAGAACATAGTCGAATGGATATGTATTCAACTATGAGAAAATAAAAATGCAGAAAATTAAACTCATAAAATTAATTTTGTTTAAATATTCAGAGCTTTATCTTTTGCTAAACTTTAGAATTATTAAATGTTCAAATATATTTATGCAACCACTTCAAATACATTCTACATTATTGTATCTAACAAGCTATCCTCAACCTCATTTAGTCATGTAAAACTCAACTTATGAGCTTCCAAAGTTACCAAAATTCTAGAAAATTTGTTATCTCAGCCAAAAATAAGAATTTTTAATTAAAATCTAATCCTTAATTACATTAAAATGTATTAATTAATTAATATTAATTTAATTATAATTACAATATTAAACAAGATTAATTACAAATTAATTAAAAAATAATTTAAATAAATTTTAAAATACATTATAATTATAATTATAATTAAATATTATATTAAAATTAAAATTAAAATATAATAAATTTTAATTTTAATATATTTTATAACTTTAAAAACAATTTAAATACTTCAAAGTCACTTTGGATCTCAACTGGATCGAATTAAAAAGAGGTGAAAGGAGTTAATGAAATGGAGTTACGAAGGAGGCCACATGACGGATGTTTTCGATATCGGATAAACCAAAAAAACAAACTCATATCGAAAATATTAAGACTCTTGTAAAGGAAGGGAGGAGGGGAAGTGAAGTGGGCTCTATTTGGAGTAGAATTAAAATTTTTACAAAATGAATTATAATTATTTTGTAATTTTAATAATTCGGGTTTCGTAATTTCTTTTTAAAAATTAGGAATTGGAATAAATTACTAAGATTTCAAAAGCATATTATTTTAAATATTCTACAATTTGGTTGGGTGATTTTATAGGATCGTTAGTGAAAAATGAATAATTTAGTGAAAATTGACTAGGAATTAATATTTACAATTAATTACTAGTTTATTTACAAAAAAAATAGAATAATATACATTTTGTACATTTTTTAACACAGAAGGAAAAATGATCAAACTTCAGAGGAGTGCCATTTGCAAACTAGATAACCAAATGAGACGAAACAGGTATCGATGGAAAGATCTCTACAAGTCAAACTCAATGAAATAGTCAAACTATAAATCTGACAAAAATGAAAAAATAGAAAAATTATATGACACTTAACCAAAAGAAAATATTAAAAGGTGATTTAGTCAAAATATTATGGAAAGGGTCCCCATTATTTGAAGTAAATAAGTAAAAAATGAGGGTTGTTGGGTTTTCCCTACAATATTGGTGAGACACTAGGAATAACCAATTATCTTTGGTTTAAGATAATGAACTTTAATTTACTCAAAGGTTAAAAATAATGGAGTTTGTTGAATCGTCCAAAAATAAAATATTTCCATGGGTCCCTTTTTAATTGATTAAGAAATATGAGTTTGAAAAGATAAGTACTCAAAGTAGACTTGATTAAAGGCCATGAATCCAAAATTTGGGAAAAAATTGTTTTAAAATTACCTCATGTGAGAAATAGAAAAAGGTATATATAGAAGTTTTTTTATAAATCATATATCCATTGTTATGAATGGTCTCTAACATCACTTCACAGCCAGTGAGCCTGAACAATACCCCGAAAAAGTTGTCTTTTATGCCATACAAGCCTTGCCCCGCTTCCAACGAGCATTTATAGCCTCGACGAGTTTACTTGTATTTCCCATGCTTCCTCTTTTAATCACCCTTTTGATAAACACATTTGCAAGCTTTAGTTTATGATGTATCCGAGTGAAAGAGGTGAGATGGTTGCCAACGAGCATCCATAGCCCCGACGAGTTTACTTGTATTTCCCATGCTTCCTCTTTTAATCACCCTTTTGATAAACACATTTGCAAGCTTTAGCTTATGATGTATCTGAGTGAAAGAGGTTAGATGGTAATAGAGACTTATGTTAATGGATACAATAATTTTATAATGTTGAATCCAAATTATTTTCTCGCAATAATCAATCGAAGGCTTTTATAAAGTGGAGGGGTAGGAGGGATCCATTGAATTAAACTCAGGTCAGTTCTTTCCTTGAAAAGGTAAACTATATTACTTAGAAATAATGTGTGTTCCTCCATGAAAAAGATTTAAATCGGGGGGAATTTATGGTTCTATAAAGATACACCATTAATGATAAATGAAATTCACTGAAATAGACAGAGTAAATATTTCCCATGTATTCCAACCATTTTTGGGTGAGGAAAAGGTCTTCCACATGAATCAGGCAGAGTCACCAAAATCAAACCGTAAGCAATGGAAAAAATAAAAATAAATTTAGATTGAAATCAAAGAATAAAACAACAAATCCATTCATGTAAAAAATGAGGAAAGAATAATTTGAAAGACAATCCCAAGTTAAATTAAAAAACAAACCCAACAAGATTAATTATACAAAAGTATTACACCTAGGGCATTACAACCTTGTGCATTGTGCAATATCATAGGTCATCCTACCAATATTTGTCCAGAATTAGAAGAATTAAAACCTCTTCTACATATTGAAAGGAATGTCGTGACCTCAGAAATCTGAAAAATGAAACAGGTCAAAGCATTACGCATCAATCATGCGTGCACCATATGCAACCATTATGGGCATTATACCCATCATTGCCCGAATATACCTCGATATAGGGATGCAATACAAGCCCTAGAACCATCTAATATTGAGGACCCCTCCATTGAATCCATACAAATGAAAGTGTATGATTCCAAAATTATATTGTATGTACGAGAAGAACCTGCATCATGCTCATACTCATCCAACCCAACAGCTCAAAGAAGGCAAACAGAGGCCACACCTCATGGCCTAGTTTGTGCATTGTGCGATGAACCCGATCACTTGATCGTACAGTGCCCCGAATTAAGAGCTTTCAACCGTTAATACCCAATACTGGATGTGGCCCAAAGCAACTTATTGCCATACAGAAGACAGACATATCACATCTATCGAAGCAACCATCACGTGCGCCATTGTCCCAACCTCCATCGTCTCCGATCAATGTTCGATTTCATGCGACGTTTCATCACTGAAAATATTGATTTAGCAAACTCGAACACAGAATCCACGGACAGCACTACAACTCAACAGACTAAAGAAACAAGGACCATATTATATATATCGGAGGAGATACAGTCACCAGAGAAACCACCTCTCCCCCATAGGAGTCCTCAGCCTCAAGACTATCTTTGAGCATTATGCGAGGAATGTGATCATTTGATCGCACAATGCGCAGCTTTAGAATTGTTTCAAATATGGTACCCGATTAACCCAATGTACTTCATAGGGCTACTAACCAATAAACATTATTTCCAGATATTCTAAGAAAACCACCATCTTCTCCATTGTCCCTACATTCCTTGATTCTGTTTAGTATTAGAATCATTACGCTTGGTCATAACCACCTTGTTGACTTAGACAAATCGGATTCTGAGTGTGTAGAAAGTTCCACAACCTAGGAGAATGAAGAGAATAGGTCCATTCTCTACGTATCTCAAGAGAGGAATCCACCAAAAGGATGAATTCCCACCCCCAAACACACCAAATCATCACATGTCCCAGCCAACAAAATAACAAGAGCAAGTATCATTCTACCCCGAGCATGATAGGCTTCCCCAAAAATCTTTGCATATCCTGGCATCATTTCTTCAAAAGAATAAAATCATAGGTTCCATTAACTTGACCATGTTTAGCATCACCCCATCTTGCACATGATAAGCACCCTTGCAAGTCGGTAGAGCCTCACCATCCAAATCATCCATCACTCATGTAGACCACCCTCCAAGGTCCGGAGCCATGGCCATAAACTTCACCCCGGGAACCACTTCATGTTCATACACCGATCATCAAACATCAAGTCAATTTTTACCCATTGCATGTTAAAACCCTTCCTGGACTAATATTCTCTACAAAATGGATCAACACAAATGCATCACCTCCTGTTACATTTGGCCTATCACACCCTCATAAGCATAACCCATCTACGACATTTCATCCACCTCATCACCCTTGCACCGAGAGCAACCAAAAGGGCCCCCACCCTTGGAAAAACACACTCCTCACATCATCATGTATGATTATTCATGTTAATGGGGCACCCGTTGTTGGGTGCGAAGCTTGATTATCTTGTTTATTTTTTATCACAGCGTTGGACCCCTGTACCTTGATGGGGCGGAAACGCCGTCCGTAATTGTACGCTACCTGGGGGGGTCCAGGGGGGGTGGCTGCAAGTTTATGGAGCCCCCCCTAGCGGGGGGTTTCGGGGGAAACACCCCCGAAGCTAAAAATAGATGTAAAATTTCCTTGTAGAAGTATAGTAATTTCTAGTCAATCTAGGCCGCTCATTAGATGGATGATCTGACGGTAGAAGTTATGTTTAGTTTAGGGTTTTTTTCCCTAGAAGGAAGCCCCTCGCTTGTATGAGGGCATTGTATTGTGATTGTGTATTGTATGTGTATTCTCAGAACGAGAAACAGATAGGGAGACTGTGAGAGAGAACAAAGGATATTACATCGGATCTGTTGTAGGTTGTGTCTCTTCATTTTGCTGGATAATAGAAAGGAAGGACTGGCTATTCGGGGTGGATGTAGCCCAAACTGGGTGAACCACGTATATTTTTGTCTCTCTGGTTTTATGTGTTTTTGTTTCTGCATATATTTTATTTTTTCCATTTCTCTGTAATATATAATTTTCTAACACCCGTCTCCATGCTTTTACATCAAAACCACTTTCACATTATTTTGGCAAGTGTACAAAGATTTTTTTAGGAGAAGACTCCCACCCATCCATTTACATTTCTAACCTGGTAGCAGTCCCTAATAACCCTTGGTCGGAGCTGTGCATTTTTTACCACACCCATCCATGACAATCACAGCAAGCATACACCCACCCTGAGCATCCTACTGACCCTAGGGGGTTTCCCCATCAGAAATTGTTATGACGGTTGCCACTAGCATTTGCAGCTCCGACCTCGGGCCACTTAACCACCATCATCATCAGTTATAGCCATCTCTCATCATCATGTCTAGTTAACCTATCACATTATACCCTGCTACATCAGAAACCCTAGTCCCTTGTATCAATACTTGTTTCGATCGGTTGATGCTCCCTTCTTATCGACTTCAACACCCATTTTTTGGGAAGGAGGTAGTACCTTGGATGATTCCTCACCACAATAGTGGCATCCTTGGATGGCACAATGGGAATTAACATTTCCCATTAATGTCATCTATCCTCTTGACATTCGACATCAACACAAGTTTTCATGTCAAGGATGTTATCGTACTTCATAATTGTTGCACCCTGTCATAAATTTGTAAAATACCCATATATCAATAAGCATCTCTTCCAACAATGCTTACACGGGAAGGTCCCCAACAATAAAAGACCCATGCATCCATTGAGCGCTTTCTCTAAATGTTCCATGGATGTGGGTACCACATTGATCTTTTTTTGTTCAAAGAAAAAAAGTCCCCGAGGTCATCAGCAATTGTCGTCATCAACTAGTAGCAGGTCACCAAATACAAAATATGACACAACAGAACCAATATCTATTATATTAGCTTAATTATTCAAACATCACGAGCATGGGATATGCTTTCCTTGTAGAGATATTGCTTATTTTATCTCTTGCAGATTTCGTACATAGCATGGTGTATTTTGTAATTAATACAAGGGGTCTCCCAACTTAGTTCCAAAGCAAGTTACTATCTCTCTCTCTCTCTCTCTCAAAAGGATCACACAAAAATAAATCATAATGTATTTTGGCTATACAGTTATTTCTAGACCTCATACATTAGGGGGCAACTATTAACACCAGAAAATCGTACAGGCAAAAGGCATTAAAAAATGTCAAGTAGAAGGTACAAATGCATATTTTCAGAGAAGGAATGCATTAGAGCAGACCGAAATTTAATTTTTCCTAGGGTTAAGGGACAATTTAAAGGCTTGTGCATTGGTAAAAAATTACTTTTGCGCGCAGCGCGACTATTCCTTCAATAGCCACGCGGCCCTGAGGATGGAAAAATGTCACCATCCAAGACCACTTGGCACACTTTGTTAGGAATATTCTCCACTTAGTACTGCTAAGAACAATCAACATGGAGCCACCTTGAGGCTTAAATGCAGCACACAAAGGAATCCCTCCTCCACTCTTGTGTCACTATCCATCTTGGGCCAAGAGAAGAGGGAGGAACTCAAAAAATGTCTATATAAGCCAGCCTTTGGACGAAGAATTGGAGACACATTGTTATGCTGGAAAAATTGCTTCATATAAAACCAATTTGCATAGTCTAGCAATAGAGGGATTGGAAGGAATCATATGTTGGCCAACCAACATCTCAGTCCAAGAGAGAGAGGTCCACCATTTGATCTTGATCTACCATCCTTTGAAAGAGGGAAGAGACACTTGCAGGAACTCGAGAGATTGAGACCTCCTTGTTTTGGGTATTTGAGCTCCATAGCTCAAAGGACCCTCTTCAAGTGTTTAGCATTGTACCTTTTTTGCCACCAACACCTAATAAAGGGAGAATTCTCCATTTCTGTTATTAGGTTGTTTGCTCCATCGAGCTTTTGTATTTTGCATCTTGTGTTTTGTTTTGTTCTTAGTGTTGTAGGCTTAGTTTTCCCTCAAAATTAGTTTACATTATGTCAAAGATATTCCGCTAATAGTAGACATTCATTTTTCTCTATGACCTTGTACAGGTATCATCCAGCTTACTAAAGAAGGGTATTTCGTACACCCTTGTGCCAAATACACTACCACATTAACTAAGTTTCCTTTTATGTGAATGAATGAGAGATATTGAATTATTAAATTTCCTTAACATAAGCATGAACAGTAGCAATAAAATACGCAAACACAGCAAAGATTGATGACGGAGTTCGTCCCTCCTGGACTACGTCTTCAGGTCTTCTTCCAATGGGCGTTACTTAAATTAGGAATTCTAAAAAAGGCTCTTTACATACATTTTCTCCAATATAAACATGCAGACAGGCACTCATGGATATTGTCAACATGTAGGCCTTAGCCTCTGCGCTCCATCGCAACTCTCCATTCTCAAAAAGGCCCAAGGATGACCAAGTTATGCTCAAAAGAGAATTTCCAGGCACACTCAATACAGGTTTCAAAACTTCACTATACAACTCTACTGCAGTGGTGCAGTGGCAAACCTTTTATAAAGTCATGGGTAGGTTCCAGGTTCAAATACTCGAACCTCTTGGGTTATACATGGCAAGTGGTTTTGTATTAGGTGAACTAGCATTACAAGGTGCAATAAAAATTTTACATATAGCGCAAATGTTCTAAACATATGGCATTCTTTTTAATAGATGGCGCATGATTTAATATGGCCAAACCATATAACATATGTGATGAATATAGAGTGGATTGAATACATATATCCCCACGCCTCATAACCAAAGTATTATAACCCACTTTTATAAATAGTCCAACAGTGCTACTAACCATGCCACATCTCCACACCATGTGACATATCTGACTGTCATTATAACCAAACTTCAACGGTTAACCTTGTTGAAACCCGTGGCAATGTCGTTGGATTCTCTGTGGCAAATTTACATAACCATTCTCCACACCGTTGGACTGGCGGTTGTATAATTTGTGCAATGTGACCAGCCCTTGTTCCTGCGGTGTAAATAACCATAGACCTGTGGCAATGAAATGGCGGTGACGTTGGTTGCGACATACTCCGATGGTTACATAAAACGCAAAACCCGTAGCATGTGACCTCGCACCTCGACAGTTTATAACAAAGTTTTGTGCCATAGGTTTTTAAACATAGTTTAATGTGCCATATAATGTGTCCACCATGTTAATAGCTCTAGACCGTAGGTTATGAGTTCAATCCCCATTCTGATATTTGACCTGTTTTGTCCAATTTCCACTTGTCAAAGTGTTAATCTACCACTTTGCCTACAATGCCCCAAATTTACTTGTTTTCCATAAACTTCAATGGAAGTTTTCTCCTTCATCTGGAGGCCAATTGTGAAACCAGATATATTGTCAAAATTAGTGTGACGAGCACTATAGTTTGGTGTTATTTTCGGGAACATATGAGACCATGAAATTTTGAGAATTTTGAGGATCCTCCTGGATCATTTCTCTCCACTAGAAGCTTTTGGACCACCAAAAGTTTGGTTTTAAGTAGACATGAGGTGAGGGTATAACTCCCTCACCCAACCAATCTCCATCCACCTTGCTTTGCTTGGATTTATGCCTTTGAGTCTCACTCAAAGATACTCAACATATCCATGCTTGGAAGTGAGGACCTTCCTCTACTTATCATGATGCATTTTGAACTTGTGAATTGTTTCATTCATCTGAAGCCAATAGAAATACCTTTGTAGTAATTTTGTTGTCTTACCTCCACCAAAATGCCCTGAAACACGAGAAGAATGTGCTTCGCTGATGACATGCACTCTTTCTCCCTACGATATGCACAACAAGCCAAGATTGTATAATAACCTTTCATGAACATGATAATTCACTTCTTCCACTTGAGCACCATGAGTTAGTGATTCATAAACATCTTTGAAATCATAATCTTCAGCATATTGTTCAATGTAACTTTCATGTGCTAAAGAACTAGTTTGCAAAATAACTGGAATATTCGAAGATGGTCTTGATAACAGATCAGCTACTTTGTTGGTGGTACCTTTCCTATATTCGATTACTAAGTGGAACTGTTGCAAAAAACCTATCCATATATGATGTCGAGACCATTGCAACTTAGTTTGATATTGAAGGTAATGAAGTGGCTAATGATCTGTATGAATCATTGTTTCTTTTCCCATTAAGTAATGTTTCCATTTTTTAACACTTTCTACTAATGCATATAATTATTTATCATATGTTGGCCCAATTATCAAGTGCCTTAGAAAACGTTTCTGAATGAAAGCAAATAGGATTTCCTTTCTGCAATAACACTAAACCCATGAAACTTCTAATTTCTGTCACATTTTGTGGTCTTGGCCACTTAACAATCACATCAATTTTAGTTGGATCTATTTTAAGATGACCACTTCCAACTATGTAACCAAGATAAATTATGGAAGTTTTTCCAAATTCACACTTAGAAAGTTTGAGATACAGTTTCTTTACTTGCAACACATCAAAAACTTGTTTAACATGCTTTACAGGTTCTTCCAAACTTGAACTAAAAATAAGAATATCATCTAGATATATTGTGACAAACTTATCAATAAAAGGATTAAAAACATCATCCATCACTCTCAGAATTTTTTTTGGATCATTGCATAAACTAAACGGCATAACCAACCATTCATAAAACCCATGTCTAGTCTTAAATGCAGTTTTCCATATATCATTCTCTGCAATATGAATATGATGATAACCACTTCTTAAATCCAGTTGAATCCCATGTTGTATTTCTTGTTTTGGAGGTAAAATTTAGGGTTCTTTAAACAATTCCTTATAAGAATATACTATTTCAACTAATTTGACCTTAAACTGAGAATCACATCCTTGAAAAGCATTATACGTATCTTTAGGTTGTTTCTTAACAAACATGAGAAAATTACTTTTAATTAAACTTATGAGTCTTTTCATTTTACTATGTTTGATTAAATCCAAGTTTATCTTAAGTATGTGTGCCCTGACAACATATTTAATTCCATCTTTAAAGAGATGATAGTTATGCTCCTTTCTATAAAATATGGCATCTCGATCATAAATATAAGGACTACCCGACACAACTCCACATATATCCAAAGGAATCACATCTAAAGAAATTTCATCAAAAAAATTAGTTGTGATTGCAAACCTTAATCGAAATTGTTTTGTGACATGCATCTGAGTGTTTTCCTTTAACAATCCTAAAGGGTAAGGTTTTGGATGATCTTTAGTTTCCAAACCCAATTTCCTTACTAATAGCTCAGATATTAAGTTTGCTTGTGATCCACTGTCAAATAATGTGTCAATTTTAGTGTGCTTGGATATTATCCTTATGTGAAACAACTCAATTCTCTTCTTTTCCTCAACTACATTATTAGATTTTGAAGAAGATGTAGAACAAGTATAACTAGAAATAGCTTTAGAAGGATTACATGTCAGACCCATAGTTGTTATCTTCTTTTCGTCACCGGAGTTAGATACCAAATCTTGTTGGACCGTAGCATTAACTTTTGTTTCACCCTTCTTCTTAAGGAACTTATTTGTCTTGAGTTCCAGATGAAGCTTCCAACACTTGGATTCATCATGTCCAACCCTTTGATAATGAGTACATGTAGGCCTTTATCCTTCCTTCTTAGTTGTTGCTGGTTTATTTCCCTTGTCTTCTTTGGAATCCTTATGCTCTAAATGCTTGAATGATTTCTTTGAAAACTGAAAAGGTCCGCCACCTGATTCAACATGAATGGTTGGCGCACATACTTCATCAAATTCAGTTGGATTAAACATAAGCAATGTATGTTGCAAATAAGAATGCAAACTTCCAATATACTTTAAAAAAAATTTATGTGTGTTCAATGGAATTTAAAGTGGTATTGTCTTCTTCTTGAATTCATGTGTAAACTCTTGCACACTTTTTCCTTTACCTTGCCTTACACACTACCAATCCATTACAACCTGTTGTGTATATTCTAAATAATAGAACTGCTTTCTAAGAGCTTTAATAAACTTTATACCATGATGTGATATTTTTTCCTTTATGCTTTAAATTTGTTTGAGTTTTACTTTCCCACCAAATCAAATTTGTCCCCCCCCATTCTAAGTGTATCTAACTGAATTCTTGCAAAATCATCATCAATGTTCTGAATTATACAATACACTTCAAGTTATTTAATCCAGCTAATATCTTTTTCAGGATTCAAATCACCATCATATATTTGCAATTCAACTTAACATCCAGCTTTAATAAATGAGATTTATTTTTCTTCTTTGATTTTGAATCTGAATTTGAACTAGACTTGTAAGATAACAAAGAAGAAGAATAAGAAGACAAAGATGGAGAAGAAGGAGATCCATTACTATCAGCATTTTCCTTACCCTTTTTCTCTTTCGAGGCTTTAGAAGATGAAGTTTCATCTCTAGTGTTCTTGTCTTCATAAACCTTTGTAATCATTCATTGCATATTAAGGAACATTTGCTGAAATTTCTCATATGTATTAGGCTCAAGAGCATCTCTTTTGTTTGACCCTTCCATCTTCCGAGTGACTTTCCTCTTTCCAATCTCTGGATTTTTCTCTTCAAGTTTCCCTTCTCCACATCGGAACCTGGATCTAGTCAATATTCATATTGGAAAATATCCTGCTTATGCATGATCAACCTCGCTTCGATACCGAAATATGATCTGAAAACATAGGATTGTTTATTTGCGCAAACTTTATGAACATTAACTAAGTTGCATTTTATGTGAATTGTTGAAATTTGGTTATCGGAGGACAGGTGGTTCCCTAAGGCTTTGATCTTTGGCCTAGGGAAAAGTGTCCAAAAGAATTTAATTTTTCTCCTAAAGTGACTTTATAATTTTTATAAAGTCAAATCTAATTTAAAAGTGACTTTAAGTGATAAAGTTACTAAAGTCTAATTTAAAAGTGACTTTTAGTGATAAAGTTACTAAAGTCTAATTTTAAAGTGACTTTAATAAAGTCAATGTAAAATTAGAAAGGAAAAGTGACTTTGGAAATAAATGACTAAGTGGGTCTTTATTAAAGTGGGGTGAATTAAAAAATAGAAAGTGAGATTTAAATGAGCATTTAATCTCAGCCCTAGATCTCAATCTATTTCATCCATTGGATTTAATGATTCCCCAAAAGTCACTTACGGTTAGGTTAAAGGAGGGAAAGGAGGAAAAGGTCATTCATTCTTTCATGAGAAGATTGAGAGAGGAGGAGAAGGAGAGTTGGAGACTTTTTCTGAAGAGAGCCTGAGAAGGTGAAGGAGAGGCAAATACAGCAAATCCGTACAGCAACACGAAAATTGAGACAGCAGTCCGTACAACTGTTTTGTGGCACGTTTTTCGAGGAGAAAGGCAACACGGTTTTTGAGGAAAAGTACAGCAACAAAGGGCTCGATTTCCAAGGTTGTTGGGCACACTTTTCGAGGCAGCCAACACACTTTTCGAGAAAGGCAGTTTGCTGTAATAAATTTATGTTTTGAGTATTTTGCTGTTCTGGCACGTTTTCCAAGGCAGAGGCAAGCACGGAAAACCAGATAAGTCTGTAATTAATTTGCTGGAATTTTTCCTGTATATTTCACCTCTCTGCAAAAGCATTTTCCAAAAATAAGAAGGAGCTTTCAAACTGGTTTTCCCCAAGAGTTGTAGGGGGTTTTTCCAGGGTCATGTTGACCAAAAATCATTGTGTTATCATGTGTTGAATGGCTGTTTGTATTTGCTGATTTTTATTTCTGCATTTTCTAGCATTTTGTAAATTTTCCAGAATTTGTGTTTTCAGCAAAAATTTATTTTCCAGTTTGTTGAATGTAAGGATATGGGAAAGGGCATTTAACTATTTGGAGAAATAAGGTGAAACTGAAAACCGGGGTGGGAAACAGGAAATTTCTACATGAATGACTGAGAGAAATTGAATTATTAAAGTGTCTTAAACATAAACTTGAGAACTAAAACATAATCATGAACAACAACAATAAAATATGAAAAAAAAAAAAAAAAAAATTGATGACGGATTTCGTCCCTCCTGGAGTACGTCTTCGGGTCCACTTCCAATGGGTGTTTGTTATATTAGGAATGCTCAAAAAGGCTATTTACATACATTTTTAGTGAATCAAAATGTACACATAGGAACTCATGAATACTATCAACATGTAGGCCTCACCCTTTGCACTCCATCGTAAGTCTTCGTTCTCAAAAAGGCCCAAGGATGGTCAAGTTATGATTAAAAGAGCATTTTTAGGCACACTCAACACAAGTTTCAGAACTTCACTGTACAAATCTACTGCAATGGTGCAGTGGCAAAACTTTTATAAATCCACGGGCAGGTTCCAAGGTCAAACCCTCGAACCTCCCGGGCTATACATGGCAAGTGGTTTTGTATTAGGTGAACTAACATTACACTATGCAATAAAATTTTACATATAGAGCAAAGGTTCTAACCATATGGCATTCATTTTAATACATGGCACGTGATTTAATATGACCAAACCATATAACTTATGTTGTGAATATAGAGTGGACCGAATACATATATCCTCATAACCAAAGTATTAAAACCCACTTTTATAAATAGTCTGATGGTGCTACTAATTGTGCCACATCTCCGCGCCATGTGACATATCTAACAGTCATTATAACCAAATGTCGATGGTTAACCTTGTTGAAACCTGTGGCAATGTGAATTTATTCTCTGTGGCATAGTTACATAACCCTTCTCTGCCCTATTGGATTGGCAGTTGTATAATTTTTGCAATGTGACCGGACCCTATTCTGGTGGTTATGTAACCATATATTCGGCGATCTAAAGAACCACAAACTTTTGGAAATGAACTGGTTGCGACGTTGGTTGTGACATACTTCGATGGTTACATAAAATGCAAAACCCATAGCATGTGACCACGCACCCTGACGGTTTTATAACAAAGTTTTCATATCAGCCCTGTAATAAAAAAACATATGCCTAGTCCCATCCTTTGATTACAGGGCAGATGTGTAAGATGTATTTGAGGTATATGATAGTGGAGAATATCTGAAGATATATCTTACCAAGATGGAGGCCATCATGAGATGGTCGGTTCCTACTAATGTTTTTGAGGTAAGAGTTTTTTGGGGGCGGCACAGTACTTAAGGAAATTCATAGCCTCATTTTCAATAGTAGTAGCACTAATATATGCCATAATAGCAAGTGGAAATATTTTCTAGTGGAGAAAGGGTCGACAAAGAGCCTTTGAGGAGTTAAAGAAGAATGTTATTCAAGGACTTGTTTTGGCATTATCAAACTTGTAGCAGTCATTCAAAGAGGAGACATATGCGAGTGGGTATGTTATGGTAGTGGTATTCATGTAGGGAGGAAGGCCTATATGCTACCATTCTGAAGTATTTCATGGGGAATTTCTTAACTACCCTACCTACAACAAGGAGCTCTATGCCCCAGTGAAAGTTGTGAAAAAGTAGAAGCAGTCTCTGATGGGAAAGTGTACAGTAATCCACACAAATCACCAAACACTATAGTACTTGCAAGCCTAGAGTAAGCTACAATAGACCAGACATTACAAGTTGATGGGGTTTCTACATCAGTTTCATTTGGTGATCAAGTACAAGGGAAGCACAAACAAGTTTTCCAACATGCGTTCAAGACCACCCACATCAAAGTTCATAGTTGTTGAAATGGAAACAAGAAATGGAACCCCAAAGGGGGCTTCTAATTTAATTTTATCTTAATTAAATTAGAAGTAAATTGTAATTCCACATCACATGATAGCTTGTACAAGTTAATTGAGTTAGGAAGACTTATTTAGCTCAGCTAATTCGAGTTGGGGGTCAAACTAGAGACATGTAGAGTTAAATCTAAGTTTTAAAGGGTCTGGTTATAGTTTATTTAGAGTTGCAATTAGTTAACTCAATTATTTGAGTTAAAATAGGTTTAACTAGTTATAATTGAGAGATGAGCTAATGATAGGTCCAGTTAATTAAATATGATTTAATTCACATGCAGTGATCAATTAGATAATTTATAATTCGCAATAAATAGTTGTTGCATGTCAGATCTAATGAAGTCTTTGTTGAGATTGGAGTTAAAGGGAAGAGAACTCTCAGTTGTATAATTAGAAAATTGTACAGGTCATGCATGAGGTCATCAGTACCCCTTGGATGTATTACGAAATAAATTAGTTGAAATTTCCTAATTAATAGGGGCTCAATTAGCCCAGGAATGCATGAGTGTGAGCAAGGCTAGTTAGGAAGATGCAAGGAAGTGGTTAAATAGTGGACCAAACTTTCTTAGATCAGAGTGCGAAAGTCAGCAAAGTGCGGAGGTTTCTCAAGAAGGGAAATAACATTGTATTGTTTCATGTTCTTGACTTTATTCAATTTACAGATAGCATGGTTTTTAGCTAAGGATTTCCCCAGATAAATATTTGTGTTGTGCGATTGAAATTATTTCTCTTACTTGTTTATGTGATTGTGCGATTGTAATTGGTTTCTGCGATTTGTAGAATTGATTCAGTATTTTGTTTTAGTACATTACAAGATAAATTGAATATATTTAGATATTTGTACATGCTATCAAAGAATGAATCACAATAGAAGGGAAGAACTAGAGTTTATTTTGAAAAGGTGAATCAAATTTTCAAATTTATTCTTCGGGACCAGCGGCAAATCAGGATATCTTTCTTTGGATAGAGACTCGAATATGCCCTTGAGGGTAATTTGAATTACATAGCATGGAAGGATAGGATGGAGGAATTTTTGGAGAACATAGAACTAAAGGAATACATAGATAGTGATATTCCCTAGCCCACAACAACATATTCTCAAAATCTTGATGCATGGAAGAAAATGTACAAAAGGTGAGAAGGATCTTGTTAGAAGGAGTTCAAGATCATATTGTCTCGAACCTCCATGGAAAGGAAACTCCACATGCTATGTGGAAGGAATTAACAGATCTGTTTCAGAATAGCAGTGACCACAAGAAGCTTACGCTGAAGGAAAATCTTAGAAAGATCAACATGGAGAATGGAGACATGATACCAAAATACTTGACGAAGTTCACTCAATTTCGAGATGAGCTTGGAAGTGTTGGTGTGACAGTTACCCAGGATGATTTGTTGGAAATACCGAGAGGGGGGGTGAATCAATATTTTGAACTCACTTAAAATTTTTCTTTATTCTGATTTATGTATGCTACTTTACTGAAGTAAACCTACGTATGTATGCTACTTTTATGTCAGCAACTAGAGTATATGAAGGAAACTTATTTAACAATTAATTTGTCAGCAGATCATTGAATTAGTATTTCATCATGCATCAAAAAATTAGCAATCATGTGTAGTAGGAATAGGATAAAACATCACACATAAGCATCACACATGAACACCAATATTTTTTAGGTCAAAACGCAATGTGGGATAAAACCACTATTGTTTTCGTCTATGTCTTCATATTTTCTTATAAATAAAAACATCTTACAATCTTGTACTAGCGTAGACTCATACCAGCACGCAGGCATTCAGTGTAGAAGGCTACAATCTTCACTTGTTCTCCAACACCCACTAAAAGGGAGCTCCATCCCCATGATCTGATTGTCAGCTACTACTGACAGGAAGCTTTGACTTCCTCACTGAAGGCTCCAATCCTCAGCACCTCTGTGGACCGTGTTTCATAAATTTTCACATTAGATCCACCTGATACACATCAACACAACTTGTATACCACTTTACATCAAATTTTCAGACTAGACCCACTATCATCATTAAAACCCAATACCAAATATAAAAACTGAAAAATTGATCTTTTTAACAAATCACTCAATCATTTAATCAACCAATCACCGAATTAACCACTTACTAAAACCAACTGAGACCCAAATCAATTAACTTATTCTTAAACAATCAAAATAGTTAGATCATTGTAACTAGAATACCAAATAGAACCCAAAACACTACATTAACTCACTGAATAAATTTCATAACCTAATCAATCCCATGACAGAATATATACGCTACTCTACTTAAGCATATCCACGTGTACGTGTTGTCCATGAGGAAAACCCACGTACAGATCTCAAAATACAAAACCCTAAAACTAAACCACTCTCATTCTGAAATAATCATTATCTTGCACTCAGACATATTGAATCATTCAGACAGAACCATCACATATTTCTAAACCAGACACAGCTGGAATCATGAATTTTCATCCTATCAATCCACAATCAATTCAACTTCAATCATTATTGTTAAACCTGGATCTTCAAGTAAGACTTCATTGACAGACAAAAACAAATATAGAAACCATATTAGACTCATCAGAAACCATATTCTAGGAAAACCCTATATTATATACGCACTTATCATAAATCATATATGTGTGTAAACGCGACTTCCTTGAAGCATACTTGCATACAGATCTCAAAATACGAAACCCTAAAACTGAACCATTGTTATTCTAAAACAAATTCAAAGTCACAAATAGAACCACTGAATCATTCTGAACTAATCAAAGAACCATCACTGATCACATACAGCTAGTAGCATCATCACTCTTCAACATATCAGTCCTTAATCAATTCAAATTCTCACATCACTATTAACCTTGGATCAACATGAATATTTCATTTACAAACAGAAGAAACATAGCAAGATTGATTAGATTGATAAAAAAATTTACACAAAAAAACTGTATTTTATATACGTGTATATCATAAAGCATTTCCATGTATATACACGCTTTTCAAGAATGAAAACCGCGTATAGAACTTCCCATAGTGCAGAGTTGACACGCTACTATTCAGAAGAATATCTATGTATGTACGCGCCTTACCTGAAACAAACCTGCGTACATAACTGCAAATTATTGAATCACACCTTCGCTGCACATCAGTACTTCATACAAACCCATACCACGACATATACAGTAAAACATATGTCAAAACATCGTCACATACCAAAACTAACACATAATAAATACTTAGTCTTCTCATATCTATTGGATCTGAGCCATCATCATATTCTCAGGTGCATACTTAGTTTCAAATCAAGCAATTCATTAATAGCCCATACCATGCATATATACTTTAGAGTGACGTATTCATCAATCACCCATCTCTTACACCCCCTAATCACTTTGGTCTTCATCCCTGTTCGACATTGTGTTCAACGCTCCCCATGTGTTTCGTGACATGGACTAACCGCCTCTCGTGGATCCTAACTCTGGTTATTGTAGCAGAGACTAATGCCTGCGGGTTTTGTTCTAACGGCAATCATGAGTTCTAACAATCCCCTTATATAGCTTAGGCCTTAGCCAATACCACAGGTCAAAATCATACTAATGTTGATGGTATTCTTTGACGAGATCAAATAACATTTGTTGTGCTCATTACTATGGGCCAATACCATGGTAAAGACCCCTAGTATTTAGAATACCACGGGGGAGAAACTGTATGGGACTTTTCTTCATAAAACCTACGTACATACGCGGATTTTCTTCATAGAACATGTGTAAACATGAATTCTCTTCATCATACCTACGTATGTAAGTAGATTTTCTTCACAGAACCTACATATACCTCTCAAAACATCACTTTCATTATTCTTTTGTCTCTGAAATGTTATGCATTTGACCAAACTTTCTATCACATGTAGACACATCTTGTTGACATCTTCATCATTTAGTTTGTCATCAAAAGACAAATCATCAAGTAGGTTTCCATCAAGGACAACACATTAGTCATAATGCCAACAATATCCCCCTTTGGACTTTATGGCAACCACTATGGTGTATTTTTACCACAACTTGTAGATACATGTAAAACACATCAAGCTAAGCACCAAGATTTTCAAACACCAAGTAAAACATAAAGCTACTCTCTAAAAAATCTACTCTCCAAACACCAAGCTACTTTCCACCTTTGACATCAAGGGAAAAGGGTTGACCAATGTTGAGTGAAGGCGAGTATATGATCACGGTAGATCTCATCTACAAAAGATACTAACCATGCTCCTCCTTAGCACATGCTAAATCTTCTGAATGATTTTTAATGAGGTACATGACTCTATCACTTAATTTACACCAAGTACTTTCAAACTTACATCAATCGACCAACATAGTGGGGTTACATATTTGACTCAACATTACATTGCATGACCATCATGGGATTACATACATAATTGACTTGACCTCAAAAGTCCATACATTACAATGATTACATCATAGATCTCTACATGAGCTTTACATCAAGACAGATATGACATTTATAACCAAGACCAACAACGTATATAGTGAGGTATCAAGACCATCATATACAGTGTAGGATAAGCATTCGAAAGCAGCATCATAAACATCATCAAGAAGAAATCAACCTGTGACCAAGTATGCATCATCAAATATGATTGTTTCGTAGAATTCATCAAGGTCAATTTGATCTTTCCCTTTGTAGGAATAGCCTCAATATATGTTCATCAAAGTAATATATGTGAGAACCAAGCATATCATCATGAAATAAAATATGGCATTGAAACATCATATCATATTGTTGAAATGGCACCCAAAGGGGGCTTATGATTTAATTTTCCCTTAATTAAATTGGAAGAGAAATTGTAATTTCATCTCATGACAAATTTTATTAGTTAACTAAGTCAGAATG
This sequence comes from Pinus albicaulis, assembly GCA_034641835.2. NCBI lineage: Eukaryota > Viridiplantae > Streptophyta > Pinopsida > Pinales > Pinaceae > Pinus > Pinus albicaulis. Next base: position 1,600,863,870 of record CM076582.1, read on the forward strand.
ACTAAGTTAGCTTAGGAAATTCGAGTTATGGGTCAGAGAGGAGGCATGTAGAGTTCTCCCATGATTTAAGGGGGTCCAGTTATAGTTATTTGTGAGTTGTAATTAGTTAACTCAATGAATTGAGTTAAAATCAGTTTAACTAGTTCTAACTGAGTGATAAGCTTGTGAGAGGTCCAATGAATTAAATATGATTTAATTCACAAGTATTGATAAATTAGTTAACTGATAATTCACTATAAATAGCTATTGCATGTCATTTCTAAGGAAGGCCCAATTGAGAATGGGGTTAGAGGGATGATAACTATCAATTGTATAATTAGAAAATTGTACAGGTTAGTTATAGAGTCATGTGGAGGCCAAGGAAGAATTGTACAATAAATTAGAAGAATTTCCTATTTAATAGGGTGACAATTCCTCCAAGAATTTGTGAGAAAGCAAGGTTGAGCAGAGGTTGGGAATGGGTTAATTAATTGACAGATTTTTCCTATATCAGAGTGAGACAGTGGGCAGAGTGCAGGAGTTTCTCTAGTCACAGAAAGCATTGTATTGTCTCATGATATTAACTTTATACAATATACAGATAGCGAGGTTTTAGGCAGTGTGCTTTCCCCATATACATCTTGTGTTGTGTGATTGATTATCTCTTTCTGTTACTTGTTATGTGATTGTGTGGTCGTGTTTTGTTTCCGAAAATTGTATAAGGATTAAATATTTTGTTTTAGTCCATTACAAGATCATTTTGAATCATTTTGTTAGGTTTTATACATGGTACGAGAGTGTCAGAAATCACAATAAGAAGAGAAGAACAGAGTTTTTTTTTTATCAGGTTCGAATTTCCAGATTTATTCTTCAGGATCCAGCAGCAGATCAAGATGTCTTTCAATGGCTTGAGACTCAAATATGCACTCGAGGGAAATTCAAATTATATTTCATGGAAGGACAGGATGGAGGCAGTGCTCGAGGAAAACGGACTGAAGGCTTTCATAGATACATATGTCCCGGAGCTCGCAGTAGCAGATGCTCAACTTCTTGATGCATGGAAGAAGAATGTAGCAAAGGTGAGAAGGATCTTGTTAGAGGGATTTAGAGATCATATTGTCTCAAGTATCCATGGGAAATTGACTCCATATTCGATGTGGAAGGCCTTGACATATTTGTATCAGAATAGAAGTGACTACAGGAAGTTGGCACTGAAAGAAAAGTTGAGGAAGATCAAAATGGAGAAGGGCGACATGATCCAAAAATACTTGACAAAGTTCTCTCAGTGTCAATATCAGCTTGGAAGCATTGGGATCATTGTTTCCTCTGATGATTTGGTGAGCCTAGATCTTCTAGGCCTTCCCAAGAGTTGGCATGGCTACAAGGACTCTATTAATGGGAGGGAGAATCTATCGAATTGGGAGCATCTATGGTCTGATCTGGCACAAGAAGAAATTCAACGAATCACCAGAGATGGATCCTCATCAAAGGCTAATGATGAGGAGAATTGTGCCTTGGCTGGAAAGGTGAATAAAGGAAAAGGGAAGGCATCCCATTCCAAATCTAAGTCTGGAAAAGCAGGAAAGAAGCGAGACTTATCAAAGGTAAAAAAATTCAATTTTCATGAGCATGGACACTATGCCACAATTATTCCACAAAATAAGAACAACAAGAAGACCTCTGGAGGAGCAGAAGGTGAAGCATTGGCTTCACAGTTCGAGTTGGACTTCACCCTCATCACATGCATGGTGTCATCGGTGATGGGATCTATGTGGTACTTGGATAGTGGAGCTTGATTTCATATGACTAGCAACAAATAATTATTCAGTAGCTTGTAGGAGAAGGATCTCTAGATGCACATCGAGATGGGTGATGACGGGAGGTATAGCACTACCAGTGTAGGTATAGTTACCTTTCAGATGGATTCAGGTAATCCAGTCACATTAAAATATGTCATGTATGTTCTTGGTTTAAATAAGAATTTGGTTTTTGTTTCTATGTTGGAAGATCGTAACTATGGTTTGATCTTCAGTGAAGGAAAGTGTCCCTTTGTTACAAAGCCATGAGACAGATGAAAAACATTTGGGTTCGAGTAAATAATATCTACAAACTAGATGTAGACGACTGCGCAACACTGAGAAGTAAAGTAGAGAAGGTGGAAAGTCGATACATCAGTGAGTTATGGCACAGGAGGTTGGGCCATCTACACCACAACACTTTGAGGATCATGCAGCAGATTTCTACTGGGCTTCCAAAGGGTGCATTTGCACGGAGAGACACATGCAAAGGGTGTACATTGGGGAAGTATACCAAATCCACCTTTCACGATAAGGAGAGTCGAGCCAAGGCAATCCTTGAGAGATTTCACTCAAACGTGTGTGGACTGTTATCGATAGCTTCCACATCAAAGCACAGATATTCTGTGATTTTTTTTTATGAATTTTCAAGAAAGTGTTGGACTTTATTCATGTAGAAGAAAGATCAGACATTCTCCATGTTTTGTGAGTTCAAGGCACTTGTCGAGAAAGATATAGGGAAGAAGGTGAAGGATCTAAGGAGCGACAATGGTGGAGAATATATCTCTAACGAATTCGATAACTTATGTGCCTTGAAAGGAATTCGAAAACAATTTATAGCACCTCATGACCCACAGCAGAATGGGGTTGCAGAAAGAAAGAAAATAACTATTTTGGGAGTAGCACGAGCTATGTTGCATGATTAGGGCCTACCATTGCATCTGTGGATGGAAGCATGAAATATAGCAGTATTTGTGCATAACAGAAGTCCTCATCGGATACTTGGGATGAGTACACCAGAGGAGGCCTTTTTAGGTAAGACACTGGATATGTCATATTTTAAAATTTTTTGTTCATCTATTTATTGTGTAGAAGTTATATGCACTAAGCATGAATATGTCCAAGATCCACCTGATATCACACTATTTAACTTTATGCAAGATACTGAATCTATTCCACTTGTTAATCTTTTGCGGAAAAATTAATTGCACACACATGTGAAGCATAAACAAAAATTATCAATCACACATAACACAGTTCTTTTTAGCTGGGAAATCCTGAAGCTGAAAACCCCAACTATATATTATGTAACATGGAGATCATATGAAAATCTCATACAAACATACAAAGCTTATCACAAGCTCTCAGTATAGTACAATCGTCATACACTATACAGGCCTAATCTTGCAAATCCATGCACTGATCTTTGCCCCCTGCTAGCCTACCTCCACTTCGCAATATCTGCTGAAGAATAGCTCTGAATGAATTCGAATTACTCTTGGATTGACTGCACAATCCTCATTGGAATCTCCACTGAGTTTTGGATGCAATCAATGCATCACTAATAGTCACAACAGATAGTCTATCTTGCCCTTTCACCTATCACTCCACTAGTCTCCACTAAAACTGCCATGCACTGTAGTTAACTGTTGTATTGTTCAGTTGATTAATGAGTTATTATTTTTGAATTAATTAACTAATTAATTCACTCCACTCTCACTAGTGTATCAATCAGTTAGACTAGATACAACTAGCTCAACTGATTCTAACTGAGTTAAACTGAATACATCTCCATAAATACTTCTTCCAACTGTGTCATAACTCTGCCACTTGAGTTCTAACTGAGTCCTCCATGAAATAGCTCCAGTAAACCCTCAGGAATAGCGTAATTCCTTCTGTCAACTGTTGTGCCACATTTGTGCACTGAACTGAAGTGCTCCAAGAGAATAAGTTGTTGTTTAGAGTCTGATTATTATTAAGAGCTAATAATAATCGACATGCATCTATTTTTAGATTGACGATCTATAAATAGACTTCCCCCAATATTCTAAAAATAGAATTTCATCTATTTTTCCAACTTGATCAACCATCCACAAATAGCATCCTACAACTTCTGAAATATGATTGACATGTCTAAAAATAGACATAGTCCAAAAATAGACTTGCGCCAAAAATAGCCTACGGGCCCACTTAGTGAAGGTGACTCTTTTTACTAAGCTCATCATCTTGTTGAATCTCAAAATATTTTCATGTAACAAAATATGTCAGGAAGAAGCTAGAGCCAACAGCAGAGTTGGGGATATTTTTGGGGTACATTGACACACCTCACAACTATCGGGTGTACTTGCCAGCACACAGGATGACAGTGGGCAGAAGAGATGTGAAATTTGATGAAGACAAAGCCATGCGATTTTCCCTTGAGAGGGAGCTCTTGGCTCCAACGGATGAACCTCAGGATGTGGATCAGCCACAAGCAGAGGAAAAGAGAGTGGTAGAAACCACTCATGCAGAGCCATCTACTAGAGATGGAAGGAAGTGCACTAGGGAGGCTAACAGATTATTGTTGGATGCAAGAGATAATGTGGGAGCACCCACATCACAGCATAGGAAGAGAAGGTCCTTGGAGCGGTACATTGGATACATGGCTCTTATGAGCAAAGGTATTGAGATAAAACCATCATCTTTTCAGGAAGTAGTGCAACAGCGATTGTGGATTGGTGCCATGGTTGAGGAGTATGACTCCATCATTAGAAACAGTGCATGGGAATTTTTCCCAAGACCAGTGGGGAAGTCAATTGTGGGATCCAGGTGTGTCTACAAGGTGAATAAAATAGTAGATCAGAGTGTGGAGAAATATGTTATCACTCCACCAGATTCCCAAGGCTGAGGAAGGAATCACAACAGAGGTAACCACAAACCAAGATTTTGACTTGATAGCTAGCCCTATCAAGACGGAGAGGGCTCTCTCCAAAAGGGTCACAGCCAAGAGGGATGGAGAAATTATGGTTTTAGGCTAGGTATGATATGCAGGGGTTGTTTTGATTTGGTTTTGTCTAGGTAAATCAATAGATAATGGAATTAGGTCAAGGTAATAGATTTAGGGTTGCAGGGATGAATGGGGCAAGGTATGTATAATTTCAATCACTTGAAGATAATGGTTATGGAATGGTTTAGAAAATGTAAGTAGGTTGAGGGAATCATAAGAGATGTATTTCTATCATATAGAAGATAATGAAACAAAATATGATCAATTACCCAAAACAAATCATGGCTAGCATGTATTCTGAATTTATAACTTATAAAATATCATAACATAGACATGAAAATGAAGATGAAAAATATATTCACATATATGTGACTAAAGAAGAAACAATGAAATTAATTCAATACCACATGTATCCCATAATGTAGCTGCAACTCATATTTATTAGCTTGGCCAAAACTGAGTACAAGTTCGCTTAATCAAGTAGCAAAATGAAACTAATTCCAACCTTTGACTCATGTGAAAAATTGAGCTAAATAGACATGAAAACCACCTCCACTCATCCTCAGGGGTCAAATCCATGAGGTTAGGGAGATATTACACAAAAATCGGAACTGATAGCTAGAGTATAGGATGACAAAAGTGACTCATTCCTATCTCAAGTAAACTAATTCATTACACCTCATATGCTTGATTTACCTAATTTATTTACCCTAGTAAATAGTAACAACATGATAATTATATTAATATTCATAATTTACATAGGTAAATTAAACATTTACCAAGGTAAAAGTCAAAACTGGAGTGAAACTCAGAAAATTTCTGAAGACTACAAAAAACATAATTTCCTTGTAAGGCAGAAATAATGACCTCTGTTAAAGGCTGAATTTTAGTGCCTTCTCGGTGTCAAGATATGCTCCATGATGGCTCGTTGGAAATCCCGTTGAGTCTAATTTCCAGAAATACCTCTAGTTTTAAAAATTATGCCCATTTTCCCTGTAAAAAACTACTTCTCCCAAGACTAGTAAACGTGCGGCGACTAGAAGGAAACGTGCCCTTTGTGTGAAGCACCTTGTTTCAGACCACATTTGGAGGCCTTCCCGGCATCCAAATTGGGACCAGGATAGCTCTTTGGAAATATTTTCCTATCTAATTTCAAAATCTACCTTTAGTTTTCTGATTGGAGTTTATTTGACAGTTCAAAAAGTGCAGAATGAGGGTGTAGAAATGCATAGTGTTGTTGCAGGAAACATGTAGATGACTTACTCAACTCCAAATTGAGCTCAAGATAGCTCATTGTAAATCTCTCTTAGTATAGTTTTAATTTAACGTATCACACAAGTCATTTCGACACTCCATCTATGAGAAACTTGATTTTCCCAAGGTCACTCCAGAAGTGCAGCAACTCTCCAGTGGCACCTGTACTTTTTACATTTATCTAAAACCATGACACCCCTATAAAAAATGAAGTATTTTTATCTTCCTTTGCCTATGATGGACAAAAACCTTTCTCACTTTTGTCAAATGCATCTTTGTTTGGTCAAAAAGACAGTTTGAAGAAAAAATGGCTCTATGTGTGGCTAATGACTTGACCCTTGGAATGATTTCTTAAAAACTGATGGAGGCATGATATTATGAGTTGGAATGGCCTCATACTTACTGATATGACCTACCTTATGCCTCCTCTACTCAAATGTCTTATTTCCATAGCAAACCCTAGCTTAGTGGGAGAGGAAATTAGGGTTTGGTACTTGTGAACAATGATGACCTGGGCACCCTTGGGAAAAGACAACTCCCTTTGACATTTGATAAATTGATGAACTAAAAACTCTTTCACTTTGAAATTTTATGTGTTGGCATGTGGAAATCTGAGTTGGCAGCCTTGGGAGATTGAATACTTATTACATTTGAATTGACATAAAATTACATGAATAAATAAAAAATACATCTTGGAATGAACTCACACTTGAAATCAAATTAAAACTTTGGAAACCATCTTGGAGGTCATATTTACTTGGTAAAGAGACATTATTGGGATCACTCTCATAATTTTTTGACCTTATGCAAATGAAATGGTGTATTTTTGGACCTTGAAAGATAAAACCCTAATGACCTAATGAGACTTTGAATAACCTGACTTCCATGATTGACTTTAACTGAGACAAGACATGGTGAAATGAGCTTTTCATAGGTGTTATTATGCTCAAGAAGACATGAAGGTGAGTCAAAAAATGTGATTTTCTGAGGGAGAATGAAGTTTTATTGAGGTAGGCTACCATCAGTGAAAAATTTTTTAGCATGACCTGATGGAATGATATAAAAATTTCAGAATGAGACACCTAAAATGAAAATGAAAGGAATGATATTGATCACTAAGGTAGAATGCATATTCTGACACTACCAAAACACAAGGCTAGATATTTTTCCAGAGGGTTCTCTCGGGTGGAGGGGATTGACTATGATGAGAATTTTGCACCAGTTTCAAGGTACTCATCTATTAGATCCATCCTTGAACTCTCAGCGCAGATGAGATGGAAGATACATCAGTTGGATATAAAGACATCCTTTCTCAATGGAGTTATTGAGAAATAAGTGTACATTGAGCAGCTAGAAGTTTTTTAGACCTTAGATAGGGAGTCGCATGTGTGCAAACTCAAGAGAGCACGGTATGGGTTGAAGCAAGCACCTCGCGCTTGGTACACCAGGATTAATAGTTATTTCATCAGGTTGGGATTCACCAAGAGTGAAGCGGATGCGAACCTATATCATATTCTCATTGATGGTAATCTTTTGATTATTTTACTTTATGTCGATGATCTAATACTGACAGGTGATGAGCATATCATAAAGTCTTGCAAAGAATATCTTGCAAGAGAATTTGAGATGAAGGACATGGGGCTCTTGCACTATTTCCTTGGATTGGAAATATGGCAAGAGATGGGGAGCTTTTTATATCTTGGGGCAAGTGTTCCAAGTAGATTATGAGGAATTTCCACATGGAGGGCAACAAACCCATGGAGACTCCTCTAGGAGGAAACTGGAGGAATGGGGATGCTACTTCGGGCGAAGTAGTGGATGATATTCTTTACAGACAACTTGTGGGTTCACCCATGTATTTGGTGAACACACGACCCGACATATGCTACATAGTTAACCAACTGAGCCAAGCTATGGTTAAACCTACAAAACTCTTTTGGAAGGCAGGGAAGCATATGTTGATATATCTCAGAGGCACTATAGAGTATGGATTATGGTACAGACGGACAGAGGGAGTGAAGCTTCAAGGTTTCACTGATGCAGATTGTGCAGGGAGTCCATCCAAAAGGAAGAGCACATCAAGAGGCATCTTCAGCATAGGATCAGTAGCAGTTTCCGGTACAGTAGGAAATAGATATTATTTGCACTTAGTTCAGCATAGCCAAAGTACATGGCGGCTAGTCAGATAGCATGCGAGGCCATATGAATAAGGAAGATACTTGTTGGTTTGTTTGGTCGTCATATGGATCCAAAGGTGATACATTATGATAACCAGAGTTGCATTAAACTATCGGTTAATATAGTATTCCATGACAAGTCAAGAATATTGATATTGGTAATGACCATCTCAGAGATTGTGTTCAGAGGCGGATTGTGTCATTAGAGTACATTCCCACGGAGGAGCAGGATGAATACATATTGATGAAGGCACTGGCAAGAATAAAATTCAAATTCCATAAAGACAGGATTAGGGTATCAGATAATCCCTTTCTTGTTGAGAGGGAGTGTTGAAATAGCACCAAGAAATGGCACCCAAAGGGGGCTTCTGATTTAATTTTCCGTTAATTAAATTGGAAGAGAAATTGTAATTTCATCTCAGGAAAAATTATATTAGTTAACTAAGTTAGAATGACTGAGTTAGCTTAAGAAATTCGAGTTGAGGGTCATAGAGGAGGAATGTAGAGTTCTTCCATGATTTAAGGGGGCCTAGTTACAGTTATTTGTGAGTTGTAATTAGTTAACTCAATTAATTGAGTTAAAATCAGTTTAACTAGTTCAAACTAATTGATGAGCTAGTGAGAGGTCTAGTGAATTAAATATAATTTGATTCACAAGTAGTGATCAATAATTTAACCGATAATTCGCTATAAATGTTAGTATGAATCTTTCGTCGGAAAAATACCACTTTAGCTACGCATAAAAAATAGCCCTAACATCAATTATGGCTACTAATATCTTTAAATCTGCAGTTAGTTGATCCAAATAAAGCTGCACAAATCCAGATCTATGCTTAAAAGACATTAAGCAGTGAAAATAAAATGTTGCTCCATGTATCCAATAGATAAGACAAGAACAATATATTTGAAAGATTTTTTGTATTAAAGGGGCACCTGAGAGGAAAACAAGAAAGGTGTTTCCAATTCTCCTCAATGGGATGGGTTCTTGAAAGTCCTCAACATTTCAGATCTAAAACTTCTCTCTCTTGTTGGTGTAGAAAACCCAGACAAACATAGAACTCAAAGGCAGCTCACAAAGCAAATGATGGAAAATGTGAAAAGGTGACAATGATAATGGCTCAAAGTCAGACCAAGAGTATAGATCTAGAGTGATCTAATGCAATGAGAGGTGACCAATGAATGGGGAAACCCTTATATTTATAACAAAATATTAGGGCGATCTAGAACTTGGTGCATGAATAAAATATTATTAATCAAATTCTAGAACCACCTTTTAGGAAAATTTTATTATATTTGTTGGAGGGGAAAGGATTTTTGACTTGGGTCAATTCCTTTATTTATAAATAATAAATAAATAAATGATTTATTTTTTATTTTAAGGAAATGGTGGAAATATAATTAAATAAATAATGATTTATTTAATTATTTATAAATAATTTAGTCAAATTTAACTAGAAATATTATTTAAATAAGGATTAAATAACTTATTCCTAGGAAATAATCAAATAAATAAGGATATATTTAATTGATTTCCTTGTTTTGGGTTAAATATGACCAAGAATAATAATTAAATTGATGTTTAACTAATTATTCCTTGAGGAAATATAAACAAATATAGATTTTTTTATTATTTCCTTTTGGGGTTTCCTGTTTAGACCATAAACAACTTAATAAAGGTGTTTTACTAAGTTATTTCACATAGTGAAAGCAATTTTACTTAGGGTTAGATTGGTCTTACATGGTGTACTTGGGTCCATCTAATGATAATAGGTTAGATGACCAAAAAATGGTGTAACAATAAATATTCGTTGCATGCTAGTTTTAAGGAAGGCATAATAGAGATTTGGGTTAAAAGGATGATAACTATCAGTCGTATAATTAGAAAATTGTACAAGTCATTTATAAGGTCATGTGGAGGCCAAGGAAGCATTGTGCGATCAATTAGAAGGAATTTCCTATTTAATAGGGAAAAAATTCCTCCAATAATGTGTGAGAAAGGCAACCTGAGCAAAGGCTGAGAATTGGTCAAGTAATTAACTGATTTTTCCTAGATCAGAGTGAGACAGTTGGCAGAGTGCAGGAATTTCTCTAGTGAGAGAAAGCATTGTATTGTTTCATGATCTTGACTTTATACAATATAAATATGGCAGGGTTTTAGGCATTGTGCTTTCCCCGTATACATCTTGTGTTGTGTGATTGATTGTCTCTTTATCTTACTTGTTTTGTGATTGTGCGATCGTGTTTTGTTTCCGCAAATTGTAGATGGATTCAGTGTCTTGTTTTAGTACATTACAAGATCAGTTTGAATCTCATTGTTAGATTTTATACACATATAGCATGAGTAAACACCATAGTCATCATATCAACATATATTTTCATGAATCAACAACATATGTGAGAAGCAATCATCATAAAGTAAGATAAGACAATGTATCCATGTCTCCAAGTATCATCCAACATATGTAACAGGAGTATATCAATAACCATGTCTTCATGGACCTTGCAGCAACATCGTATTCTTGTCCCAATCTGCAATAATACTTATCATACCAAAACCACTTCATCAATAAGAAATATGTATCAACCAATCATCCATGTGATCTCTTATCACCAAGGTCATCATGAGTAGATCCACTCCATTTGCATCATCACGATGTAACATGTGTAAGAATAAATATCAGCACAATAGGTATCATTCATGACAGCAGTATAATCATAGCATTAGATAACAAGATCTACATGTTCTATCCACCGAGAAGAATAACAACCCTCATATCATCACCTAAGGATCTTCTATCATCACAAGAATTATTAGTGGCTCGTCCACAAGCAGCTCATGACATCATTATAGCATAATTCAACCAACTACAAGAGTATCTTCAGTAGTATCACAAGTATTAAAGAATAAGTAGACATAATGCCAAGCATTATTAGAAGCATGGTTAATGCTCTTCCTGAACCCGTGCCAATATTACACTGTCAAGTTTGATCACATCAACTCATACATCAGTAAGCAACTTCATCAATCAGTAATTATATGAAAGCATCAATTGAAACTCATAGATCATCGTAACCCTATAAGTAAGATCCACAAACTGTAACCATCAGAACAAGAAGGCCAAATAGTTGTCTGAAGCATATCTGAGTCTTTCTCTGAATCTGTCCTATTATTTCTTCATCATAAGAAACTATACACGATTGTTTGTATCAGAACTTGTGTATATACATGACTTGTCTTCATAGGCTCCACATACAGAAAGTAATGTATTGAAACTTCACACCTTCAGCTCCCCCTAAGGTTGTACTATCTGTATTCTTGCTACACCAGGTGCTTTATTAGTGATATGAGTAATAACCATGGAGATCATCATCAAAAAACTTGATCCTAAGGACCTGATAACCATATTATGTTCTCAAGAGGTTATGCATGCATTTTTAGTGATATAAGTAATAATTATGGAGATCATCATCAAACAACATTGATCCTGAGGACTTGATAACCATTTTATGTTCTCATGAGGTTATGTACCTCTCGTTACTCCTGCAGTTTTTTTTATTAGTATTCTTTCAAGCTTACTGGATTGGAATGGGTATTGTCTTATTTTTAGTCTGAGTTTGAATCCTCCTTATATCTAGGATATTTCAGTTCTTTAATCACATATAATTTTTCTGAGTTTCTATACCCTCTTGCTATGACCTTTCCAGTTTTTTTATCCATGACTTCACATTTGGTTGATGTGAACATAATTACATTTCCTTTACCTACCATTTGGCCTACACTTAGAATATTTTGTTTTAGGCCTTGAACTAATAAATTATCAGCTTCTCTTTTATGTTTGTAATTCTTGCTCTACCCTTTCCTAGAACTTTTGTTGAAACACTATTTTGAAGAATAACCTTACCATCTTGATTTTTCTTGAGAGACTCCATCTTACTCTTGTCTCCAGTCATGTGATGTTGTGAAACCAGCTCCAAAAATAGAAGAAAAGAGATATCAACGCCTTAGAAATAAGCCACTTTGAGGGGGAAACCTCCAAAAAATTACATGAATGAACAATTCTTGGATGATACAAATTACAAAACCTCCTTTCTATATATAGGAGTCCATGGGGCCACAATGTAATCCTAGCTGACCTAACAATAATAATTTAAGGGCACAATAATAATAATATGGGGGTTACAGGGGTACAATAATAACAATAAAGGGGTTACACTAACAACAATAAAGGACTATACTAGTAATATAGGACCTAACATGCCCTCTCCTTCAAAAAAAGTGTTGTCCTCAACGTCGATAGCTCGTGCTTTTAGTATAAAATTCTCATCCTCCCATGTAGAATCTTCAATGGGTAAGTTCTTGCACTTGATGAGATGCTCTGAAATTGATCGATTTCGTAGCTGTTGAGTTCTTGTTTCCCTGAGTGCTTCAGGTTCCAATATGATTTTTCCTTCCTCATAATGTTTTCGAAATATTGTTTTAACTGGAATATTTTCACCTATAACATTCTTTAAGCATGAAACATGGAAAACTGTTGCACTCGCAAAGAAGCAGGAAGCTCCAATTTGCATGCCATAGTACCAATATTTTGCAACATCTTGTAAGGACCATAGTACTTTGGCGATAATTTATTATCCTTCTTAGCTTGCTTGAGGGACATTTGTTTGTATGGTTGTAGTCGTAAAAATACCCAATCTCCTACATCAAAACTTCTCTCGCTGCGATGTTGATCTGCCTATTGTTTCATTCGATTTTGTGCCAAATTTAGGTTATCCTTTAAGAGTTGGATAACTTCTTGTTGATGCTCGATGTGATCTTCCACTGCTTGAACCTTATAATTTTCTATGAAATATGATGTGATGGATGGTGGATGATATCCATAAAGTGCCATAAATGGGGTCATTTTTGCTGCAGTATGGAAGGAAGTGTTATACCACCATTCAGCGAGAGGTAACCACTTGACCCATTGTGTTTGTTTATCATATACAAAAAAACGAAGATATCCTTCCAAACATTTATTTACTATCTCAGTTTGACCATCGGATTGAGGATGATAAGATGAGCTATGAGCTAATTGAGTACCCAAATAAGAAAATAACTTCGTCCAAAAATTTCCAGTAAAAATGGGATCTCTGTTGCTCACAATAACCCTTGGGTATCCATTTAGCTTTTGAATTGTGTCCATAAATGTAGTAGAAATTGTACTTGCTTTAAATGGATGATATAATGCACAAAAGTGTGCATACTTGGTAATTTTATCAACTACCACCATGATGACACTCTTTCCTTCGGACTTAGGTAAACCTGTGATAAAATCCATTGAAATCTCCTCCCAACGTTGACTTGGAATGGATAAAGGTTGTAGAAGACCTGGGGACTTAATTGTCTCAACTTTATTCTGCTCACAAACAAAACATTCCGCCACAAACTTTTGAATATCAAATTTAAGGCCATCCCAAAAAAAATATTTCTTCACCTTGTGGTAAGTTTTTAAAAATCTTGAATTTCCTCCTAAAGGAGAAGTGTGCAATTCCAAAAGAATATTTTGTTTTAGTTGGGAATTCTTACAAAGATATAAGCAATATTTGTACCATAAATAACCATTTTTCCAACTAAATGTATCATATGTACTATGATCTTGCTGCAACTTTTGAATGAGTGTCCACACTTCTTCGTCCTTGTTCCATTCATCTCTTGCTTCGGTTATCCAATCTGGTTGGATAATAGAAATGGCACAAAGCAATGCTTCCACCTCTTCATTCTTTATTGAGAGTACATCTGCAACAACATTTAGCTTCCCTTTTTTGTATATTATTTCAAAGTCATAACCCAACATCTTTGGGACCCATTTTTGCTGCTCTTCTGAAGATAGTCTTTGTTCCAAAAAGTGTTTAAGACTATCATGATTAGTTTTTACCTTGAAGTGTCTTCCCATTAGGTAAGTTCTCCATTTCTTTAGTGCATGCAGTATTGCTAACATTTCCTTCTCATAAATATGTTTTTGTAAATAATTTCCTTTTATTGGACGACTTTCAAAAGCAATGGGTCTTCCTTCTTGCATTAAAACAACACCAATTCCATTTTTTGAGGCATCACATTCCACAATAAAGGTTTTTGTGAAGCCTGGTGTAGCTAAGACCAGTGATAGGCACGTTGCCTCTTTAAGATGTTCAAAGGCCTTAGTTTCTTCAGGAGTCCATGAAAATGCATCTTTCTTCAATAATGTTGTTAGAGGTGCTGCTATTCTCCCATAATTCTTAACAAACTTGCGATAATACCCTATTAACTCGCGAAATCCTTGCAACTTCTTTATGGTTGTGGAGACTTTCCATTCCTTAATGGTTTTAATTTTGTTAGGGTCTACCTTAACACCCTCGTGAGATACAATATGACCCAGATATTCCACCTCTTGTACTCCAAAGAAACATTTGGATGTCTTTGCATATAATTGTTTCTCCTGCAATAGTTTGAGCACCCTGTCAACATGTTGAACATGATCCTTCCAAGACCTGTTGTAGATTAGTATATCATTAAAAAATACTAGCACAAATTTTATAAGGAAGGGTTTGAAAATGGAATTCATCAACCCTTGAAATGTAGAAGGTGCATTGGTAAGGCCAAAAGGCATGACCAAAAATTCATAATGACCCTCATGAGTTCGAAATGCTATTTTCAGAATATCTTCAGTATTCATTCTAATTTGATGATATCCTGAACGAAGATCCAACTTGGTAAAATAAATTGCTCCATGCAATTCATCCAATAATTCATCAATCACAAGAATGGGAAATTTCTCTTTAATGGTGAGCTTATTGAGCTCCCTATAATCAGGACACATGCGCTACGATCCATCCTTCTTGTGTACCAATACTACAGGAGTAGAGAAATAACTTTGACTAGGTTGAATTATACCAACCTCTAACATTTCTACAATCATACGTTCAATTTCACTCTTTTGGACATAAGGATATCTATAAGGTCGGATGTTTGGAGGAACACTTCCTGGAATCAAATGAATAGCATGATCATGATCACGAATAGGTGGGAGTCCTTTGGGAGTATCAAACACATTGGAATGATTGTCCAAGACTCTTTGGATATCTGGAGAAATAGATGATTTTGATGTTGGAACTTCTAGTGAGCATAATTGTGCAATTACGCCTCGTTGTTCTTTCTTTAGAAGCTTTGTCATGACATTAGAGCTTATTATCTTTCCCGGCTTCCTTGCAATACCCCGTAATTCGACTTCCTTTCCTTCTGAAAAAAATTTCAAGAAAATTTCTTGAAAATTAAAAGCTACCGTCCCCAAAGATTGTAACCATTGTACTCCTAGTACAACATCAACACCTCCCATAGGAATGGAAAGAATTGGACTAGTCAATACATATTCCCCCATGGTTAACTTGATATTATGGCATTTTCCAGAGCAATTTATAGTTCCTCCATTTGCAACCATCACTTGACATTCTGGTGCTGGGTATAGGAAACAATTTAATTCCTTGGCTACCTTACAATGAATAAAATTATGGGTGCTACCTTAATCAATCAACACTATTACCTTTTTCTTCTTGATATGTCCTTTTATCTTGAGAGTTTTAGGAGTGGTAATTCCTACCATTGCATTACACGATATGGTCAGATTCATTTCTTCCCCTTCTATGGCTGGTTCCTGGTGTATATCCTCTTCTTGTTCATTTTCTTCTTCCTCTTCACAATCTATGTAAAATAATTTCTTCTCAGCACACTTATGACCTTTAGTGTATTTGCTATCACAACTGTAGCAAAGCCTTTTTTCTCTTTTTTCTTCCAATTTTTGTGGTGTCAACCTTGTAGGTTGTTGAAATCTAGGAGTAGCAACACTTCCCTCTTTATAGAAGTGAGTGGTAGGCTTCCTTGTCGCCATAATTTTACATTCAATTTTTCTTGCCAACCTGAATGCCTTCTCCAATGAATTGGGTTCCAAAACGCGAACTTCATGTTGGATGTTATCCTTTAAAGTACCTATGAAGAGATCAATCCTATGTTCCTTTGTAATATCAGTTACCCTTATATTCATTTTTTGGAAGTCCTCAATGTGCTCCCCCACTAAACCCTTTTGTTTGAGATTTATCAATTAGCTAAAGAAGGTGTTGCTCTTTGTATCCTCATAATGTGTTATCATTTCCTCCATAAAAATTGACCAAGTGACAATTTTTTTACGGGAGCAAATGCATCGATACCATACAAAATGTATTTTGTTCTAGATGTAAAGTTGCAATGTGTACCTTTTGTGTGTTTTGCACATTATTGAGATCAAAATATTGCTCCATCTGTAGTATCCATGTTACGGGATCCTTTCCATCAAACTTCCTCGTATCCATCTTTGGAATATGGTCGTTCTTCCCGCCAACATTAGAGTTTATGAAATCGTGATTAGCATTTATTTTTTTCTCATCATGAGTTTCCTCTACTATCTTTCACCATTAGGAAACATTTGTTGTATCAACTTTTTCAAACCTTCCATGTCTGCTTTTAGATTATTCTTCATGTTTTCCATTTTTTCATCGATCTTAGCTTCCATGCCAACTTCCATGCCATCCATCTTAGCTTCCAAACCATTCATCTTAGCTTCCACGCCTTTCTTCAAATCATCCATCTCATTTTTTTTTTCTCTTTGCGATAGCGAAATTTGGTGCACTTGCTCATGGAATTTTGATATCTCATGTTGCATTTCTTCGTCTTCATGAGTCATAGTAAAGCCTTCTGAAGGCTTAATGGGTGTTTATTATTTTTAGGAGGCATTTTAGAACCCAATACTAATATTTATGCTCAGTAGGCCTTTGGAATCAACTAGAATTGATTTTTCAAACAAGACTTATGCAATTTGAAAAAAAAATAACACACCTTTTTCTTGATGTTGAGGAGCTCGATATTGAAACTGAATTATCTCTGTGATTTCAGATCTTCAATATCTAAAATTTGACCCTGGATAAATCCTATGAATCTTCTTTCGAATGCCACAGGTTTGATCTGATTTGGATTCTTCTAGGCAAAGTTATGTCCAATCTCCCACAATGACCCAATTATGTACTGGTTCAGTATAGCAAACTTGTACGACTTGCCACGTGTCACTGTTCCCTCCTTTGGCTCTGAAATTGATAGAAAAGAAACCAAATTCCATTTAATTGTGGCCACTTTTTACAGCGTTCCAATCTGATGCTCAAAGAGAGAGTTATGAAGGTTTTCCCACGATAACCACTTTGAGATGAATTTCGGGAGCCTGAAAAAGACCTAACTTCCATAGATCATATCTCCGAAAATATTGTGAACCCAGCTCTGAAATTTTGTGATGATGTTCCTCAGGATTTCGGCTTTTCTCTCTAAAAATTGCAGCTTTTGAATATTTGTAGAACAAACGTTATAGCGCAAACTCTGCGATGACCTTTTTAGGTTAAATTCAGGAGCCTACAAAAGGCTCTAACTTCCATAGATCATATCTCCGAAAATATTGCAAACCAAGCTCTAAAATTTTGCGATGATGTTCCTCAGGATTTAGGCTTGGCACTCTCAAAATTTCAGCTTCTGAACCTTCATAGAAAAAAATTTAAAGTGCAAATTACACGATGAACCGTTTGGGGCAGCAAAACCCTAGAATCCAAACCTCTGATACCAAATGTTGTGAAACCAGCTCCAAAAATAGAAGAAAAGAGATATCAACGCCTTATAAATAAGCCACTTCGAGGGGGAAACCTCCAATACATTACATGAATAAACAATTCTTGGATGATACAAAATAAAAAACCTCCTTTCTATATATAGGAGTCCATGGGGCCACAATGTAATCCTAGCCTACCTAAAAATAGTAATTTAAGGGCACAATAATAACAATATGGGGGTTACAAGGGTACCATAATAATAATCAGTGGGTTACACTAACAACAATAAGGGACTATACTAGTAATATAGGGACCTAACATGTGATGAGAGTATCAGTTGTCTATGTACCATTCATATTCTTTTTCAAACAAGCAGATAGCGATATCACGCCTTACCTATTCTTCTTTATCACGAGAAATATTGGTGGACCGTGGAACCATATTTATTTGGTCTTATGATATCAGATGTTTTCTCTCCATGTCTTTGGTGATTCATTGATCTGTTTATGCATTCTTTTGCTACATGCCCAAATTTGTTACAAGCATAACATTTTATGTGACCAGAAAAGGGAGCAGAGGAATCATAATATGTTTGTTGCATGTTCCTTATATTGAAATGAATAGCTTTATGACCAAATAAGTTGCAAGAAAAAAAACATCCCCTAAAGAAACCTAAGTACCTAGGGGTTGATGATCCTTTGGTAGAGCAACTATTTGCTTGAGACTGAAACAATCTACTTCTGCAATGGGCTGCAACATTTCCATAATTATGGCATATAAAGCATTCAACATTATTTATCAGAGGAGAGAATCGATTAGCTATATTTAGGAGCAAGTGATCTCCTTTCAGGATTCATAATATTTGGTTGTTGATTAGATTGGTTTCTTTTCTCCTTATCGATCACTTCAGTTTTTGAATTGTAATTTTTTTTATTCTTTGCACTAGCTTGAAAAATATATTTTCCTCTAATAGTTTGATAAAAACCAAGATCGGTTTTAATAGCGAGAGACCTCTGACTGCTAAGAATGCCATCTAGAATATTAGTACGATCTTGAAATCTCAAATGTTTATATTTTTCTTGTAATTTACCTTTTAGAATTTTTACCTCAACCTTCATTCTTTGGTATTTCTTTTCCTTTTCTTCTTCAACCCTTCTTCCTTCTTCCACTTGCTTCTTGAATTTGAGTATCTCTTCTTTCAGCCCATTTTCTTATTCTTCGAAAGCTTGAAGTAGATCTTCATTCCTCTTATCTGATTTTTCAAGATTTTTTCTTAGAGAGACGATCTCAGCGTCAAGGCTTTCACAATATTGTTTAGATTCTACAAAAACATTTGCAGATTTAATATGATCCTTGTTTTAATATGCCTACAACTTACCTTTAAGATTAACAATCTTTTTCAAAGCAAGATCAAGTTTTTTTCTAAGATCGTAAATTTCCTCTAACTTGTCATATGCTAAATTAGTAACTCCATCCATCATTGTAAGTGATGTTTTATCATCATGTGCATTCTTTGACACATTGTTATAGATAGGATTACCTAATAGTTACTCTGATGAACACTCTTCCTCTAGGATTTATTCATGGATTTCTTGTAGCTTATCCCACATTTTGTTTGCAATTGTAAGATGCATAACCTTGTTTAATGTTGAATTAGGTATGCTACAAAAGATGTCACTTAAAGCCTTATTGTCCTTTTTCACTTCTTCATCTGATGGGGGAATCTTGGTTTAGTCATTGCATACTTGATACCATATATCATGATTCATTAGATTAGACTTCATCTTTTCTTTCTATTGAATATAGTTGTCTTTTCTTAGCATAGACACATCTATATTAATCATTTTTTTCTGAATTTCCCTGATCTTCTACTTCTAGAGGCATTATTTCTGAATCTAACTGCTCTTTAGAGTTCTTAAATTTCATGTTTACCCATGAATGAAAGTTCAATTGATTCACTATCATAATTATTGCATAGACAAGAAAATGGACCACAATTAGAACAAGAACTCATACCTTCTAGTTCTTTGTTACCGTATTCTTCATTATTGATCACTAGAAAGCGGGGTGCTCCCAAACTTGAATATTTACCTACATTTGTATTTGTCACTGAATTTGATATATTACTGTCACAGTTTTTTGAATCCTTCTTTTGAGCTATCTTCTTCTTTCACATCATCTTCACGAAACTCCTTCAAGCGATCAATCTTATTTTGAAGGACTTGCTCTGATACCAATTGTTGGGAAAAATACTAAGAGGGGGGTTGAATCAATATTTTAAACTCATTTAAAAATTTTCTTTATTTTGATTTATGTATGTTATTTTATTGAATTAAACTTGTGTATGTACGTTATTTTTATATCAAAAACTAGTGTATATCCAGTAAAATTATTTATCAGTTAATTCTTCAACATATCACTAAGTCAGTATTTCATCATGTTAAATAAGTAGAAATCATGTGCAGTAGAATAGGATAAAACATCACACATGAACACCAGGATTTTTAGGTCGAAACCCAATGTGGGAGAAAACCACCACTGTTGTCGTCTATATATTCATATTTTATTATAAAGAAAAACATCTTACAATATTGCACTAGCGCAAACTCATACTGGCATGCAAGCACCCTACCGCAAAAGGCTACAACCTTCACTCGTTCTCCAGCACCCACTAGAAGGGAGCTCAAACCCCTTGATCTGATTGTTAGCTACTACTGAAAGGAAGCTTTGATTTCCTCATTGAAGGCTCCAAACCTCAGCACTTATGTGGACCACGTTTCATAAATTTTTACACTGGATCCACCCTATACACATCAACACAACTTATAGGCCACTTGTCATCAAATTTTCATATTGGACCCACTATCATCATTAAAGCCCAACACCAAATATCAAAACTAAAAAAATGATCTCTGTAAAAAATCACTAAATCAGCCAATCACTGAATTAACCACTTACTGAAACACACTTAGACCCAAATCAATCAACTTCTTCTTAAAAAATCAAAACAATTAGATCATTGTAACCAGAATACCAAATAGAACCCAAAACATTGCATTAACTCATTGAATCAACTGCATACCCTAAACAATCATATGATAGAATATATACGCTACTCTGCTTAAGCATATTCGCGTGTGTATGCGCTTTCCATGAAGTAAACCCGCGTACAGATCTTAAAATACAAAACCCTGAAACTGAATCACTGTCATTCTAAAATAATCATTGAATTGCACTTAGACATATGGAATCATTATGACAGAACCATCACATATTTATGAACCAGACACAGTTGGAATCATGACTTTTCATCCTATCAATCCACAATTAATTCAACTTCAATCATTACTATAAAACCTAGATCTTCAAGTAAGACTTCATTGACAGACAACAACAAACATAGAAAACAAATCAAACTGATTAGAAATCATATTATGGGAAAACCCTAGAATATATATGCGCTTCTCACAAAGCATATCTATGTGTATATGTGACTTCCTTGAAGCATACCTACGTACAGATCTCAAAATACCAAACCCTGAAACTGAACCATTGTTATTCTGAAAAAAATTATGAGTCGCAAACAATACAACTAAATCATTATGAACTAATCATAGAACCATCACTGATCACATACAACTAGTAGCATCATCACTCTTCAACATATCAATCCTTAATCAATTCAACTTCTCACTTCACTATAAACCCCAAATCAACATGAATACTTCATTTCCAGACAGTAGAAACACAACAAGGATGATTAGATTGATTAAACATTTTACATATCAAAATCATAGCTTATATACGTGTGTATATTATATCATTTCTGCATGTATACGCGATTTTCAGGAATGAAATATGCATACAGATCTTCCCATAGTGAAAAATTGATATGCTTCTATTCATAATATTATCCGCGTGTGTACGCGCTTTACCTGAGACAAACCCATGTACATATGTGCAAATTATTGACTCACACCTTCGTTGCACATCAGGACTTCAGACATACCCATACCACGACATATACAGTATAAAATACGTTAAAACATCATCACAGACCAAAACCAACTTATAATAAATAGTTATTCATCTCAGAACTATTAGATCTGATCCATCATCATATTCTCAGGTGCATACTTAGTTTCAGATCAAACAATTCATTAATAGCCCATACAATGCATATATACTTCAAAGTGAAGTATTCATCAATTACCCATCTCTTACACCCTGTAATCACTTTGGTCTTCATCCCCTTATATAGCTTAGGCCTTAGCCAATACCACAGGTCAAAACCACACTAATGTCGATGGTGTTCTTTGATGAGATAAAATAACCATTGTTGTGCTCATTACTATGGGCCAATACCATGGTAAATACCCCTAGTATTTAGAATGCCATGGTGTAGAAACTGTGTGTGACTCTTCTTCATAAAACCTGCATACATACGCGTCTTTGCTTCATAGAACCTGCATATATGTTACTTATATTCATCATACTTACATATGTACTTGGATTTGCCTCACAAAATCTGCGTATACTTCTCAAAACATCACTTTCATTATTCTTTTGTCTTTGAACTGCTACGCCTTTGACCAAACTTTCTCACATGTAGACACATCTTCTTGACATATTCATCATGTAGGTTGCCATCAAGGACAACACATTAGTCATAATGCCAACATGATTTGGTGAGTCTAGCACTTCTAGGCCTTCCCAAGAGCTGGAATAGCTACAAGGACTCAGTGAATGGGAGGGAGAAGCTACCACAATGGGAGAGATTTTGGTCTAACTTGGTACAAGAAGAGATTCGGCGGAACACCAGAGATGGATCTTCATGAAAGAATGATGATGAGGAGAATTGTGCCTTAGCTAGAAAGGCAAAGAAAGGGAAAGGTAAGGTGTCCCATTCCAAATTGTATTTTGGTCGGCCTAGCAAGAAGAGAGACTTGTCAAATGTAAAAAAAAATCGATGTCACGAACTTAGACACTATGCTACAAAGTGTTTTCACAAGAAGTCTGGAAAGAAGCTCTCAGGAGAAGCGGAAGGTGAAGCACTTGCTTCATAGTTCGAGTTGTATTTCACCCTCATCGCATGCATGGTGTCATTGGTGATGGATTCTGTGTGTTACTTAAATAGTGGAGCTTCGTTCCATATGAACGAAAACAAAGAATTTTTCAGTAGCTTGGAGGAGAAGGATCTCCAGATGTAAATCGAGATGGGAGATGACGGGAGGTATAACACGATCAACATAGGTACAGTTAACTTTTAGAGGGATTCAATTAATCCTCTCACATTAAAATATTTCATGTGTGTTCTTGGTTTAAAGAAGAATTTGGTTTATGTTGCTATGGTTGAAGACCGTGGCTATGATGTGATATTTAGCAAAGGACAAACGTTCCTTCATCACAAAGCCATGGGATAGGTGAAGAAGATTGGGGTTCAAGTAAATAACCTCTACAATTGTATGTATAAGACTGTGTTGCCTTCAGCACGAAAGAAAAGAAGGTGGAGTGTCAAGACATCAGTGAGTTATGGCACAAGATATTGGGTCATCTACACTATGGTGCTTTGAAAATCATGCAGCAGATTTCTGCAGGACTTCCAAAGGGTACACTTGAGCAACCAAATACATGAAAAGGGTGTACATTGGGGAAGTATATCAAATCCACCTTTCACGATAAGGAAATCCAAGTAAAGGCGATCCTTGAGAACTTTCACTTATATGTGTGTGGACCATTCTCGACAGCTTCCACAGCAAAACACAGGTATTATGTGATTTTTGTAGATGATTTTTCATGCAAGTGTTGGATTTTCTTCATGCAGAAGAAATATCAGATGTTCTCCAAGTTTTTTGAGTTCAAGGCATTTTTCGAGAAAGAAACATGGAAGAAGGTGAAGGATATGAGGAGCGACAGTGGTGGAGAATATGTCTCTAATGAATTCAAGAACTTGTGTGCTTCAGAAGAAATTCGAAGAGAATTGATAGCACCTCATAAACCACAGCAGAATGGGGTTGCAGAAAGGAAGAACATAACTATTGTGGAAGCAGAACAAGTTATATTTCATTATCAGAGCCTATCGTTGCATATGTGGGAGGAAGCATGCAATACAACAGTATTTTTGCATAACAGAAGTCCTCATCGGATACTTGGGCTGAGTACACCAGAGGAAGATTTTTCAGATAAGAGAGCAGATGTGTCACATTTTAAAATTTTTGGTTCATCAGTTTATTGCCATGTGACCAAAAATTCCAGGAAGAAACTAGAGCCAACATCTAAGTTGGGGATATTTGTGGGGTACATTCATAAACCTCACAACTATTGAGTGTACTTGCCAGCACACAGGATGACAGTGGTCAGAAGATATGTGAAATTCAATGAAGAGAAGGCCATGTGAATTTTCCTTGAGAGGGAGCTTCATTTATGCAGTTGAGGAGCTCTTAGCTTCAAAAAAAGAACCTTAGGATGTGGAGCAACCAAAAGCAGAGGTGTAGAGAGTGGAAGCACCCACTCATGCAGGGCCATCCAGAGATGGAATGAAGCACACCATAGAGGTTGGGAGTTTGTTTCTTGATGTTAGAGAGAATGTGGGAGAACCCACATCGCAACGCAGACAGAGTAGATCCTCATAGCGGTACACTGGCTACATGGCTCTTATGATCGAAGGTGTAGTGATAGAGCCATCCTATTTTGACGAAACAATGCAATAAACAGTTTGGGTTGATGCCATGGTTGAGGAGTATGAATCCATTATCGGAAACAGTGCATGGGAATTTTTCCCAATACCAGAGGGGAAGTCAATTGTAGGATCCAGGTGGATCTATAAGGTGAAGCAAGCAGCAAATGGGAGTGTGTAGAAACACAAGGCCAAATTTTTGGCCATAGGGTTCTCTTAGGTGGAGGGAATTGATTATGATGAGACCTTTGCACCATTCGCAAGGTACTGTTGGGAAAAATACTGAGAGGGGGGGGGGGTGAATCAGTATTTAGAGCTGACTAAAACATTTTACTTTTATGCCTTAATTCTTTACTTAGATCATTGCATCATTCATTCATCAGATATTTAATAAGCATTAATCATGAGTAGTAACAACAGAATCAACCATCACACATAAGCAACACACATGAACACCATTATTTAAGGTGGAAACCCAATTCAGGAGAAAACCACCGTTGTTGTTGTCTCAATCTTCAGTATTTATTATAAAGAAAACTTCTTACAATTTTTTACTAGCGCAGACTTATACCAGCACGTAGGCACCAACCTGTAGAAGGCTACAACCTTCTCTCGTTCTCCAGTCAATGCTGGAAGGGAGCTCCAACCCCCTGATTTAACACCAGATTGTACTGGCAGCAACCATCCACCCTCATACTGAAGGCTTCAACCCTCAGATTCACTAAATTTCTTCAATTTGTACATCAGACTGGCAGCATGTCTTCATCATTTATTTTACAGATCTTCCAAGAGATTCATCATTTCTAGATCTAGAGATCTTGAACCTTCGTCAAATCCACAGGTGCATCGTAGATTCATATCTATCAGAGTTCAATCATGCAGATATCTCTTAAAGAGATTTATTCGGTATCATTTCCTCTGCATACACCCCTCGTACAATGATCTTGTTCTCCTTATATAGTTTTGCCTTTATTAATACCATGAGTCAATACCACCAAACCGCTAATGGTATTCCTTGGACGTGATCAAATAGATAATCCAGTGGTGTCTACCAGAGCCCCAAACAACTTCTCATTGGCCATTAGATAATTAATCTAAGGCTTTTTAATATCTCAATCTGAGATTGAGATATTAATCCAAATTTCTCCTTTAGTAATAACCCTCATATGTCGACCCCCAGGTTTATTCGTTCCACCAACTTTTGAATAATATTAAAAAGTGATGGTCCATTCGCTTTTTATATTTAATTTAAATAATCCTTGGTTAAACCCGCAAACATTAATTTGAATAGTCCTAATCAATATAATTTAGGTTGGGCCCACATATACAGTCAACAACCCAATCACATATTCACACCATATCGTGATTATCCATCATGCACCTTCCTCATACATCCACCGTCCGATGGTTCTCCTCCAGATCGACGGCGCACGACAATATTGCGCGGATTCCCTGGTCGATCATTAACGTGCGATGGCGCACAGTGATGGCAGTTTTGCAAATTCATCCAGGGACGCGTGTCGCTCATTCTATGGAATCGCTCCCCCTCCTCAAATACTGCTCACCGTGAAAAGGTGGTGCGATAAAAACCAGAAACCGCCTTTACTGTTCCTCCTTCGTGGTTCCGCCCCTTCGCTCAAGGTTCCTTCCGCCTTTATTCCGTCATCGCTCCGTTTCTCCATGAAGACATAACCTTGTTTTAATTGTTCTTCCTCCACACGATTATGTTAATGTAACTTAGGTTATATATATATGTGTGTGTGTGTGTGTGTGTGTGTGTGTGTGTGTGTGTGTGTGTGTGTAAAACATGCTCTGCGATCATGTGTCCATTCAATTTCATTCTTCAGCAAACAGGTTAACCCTATCGAATCCACCAGCCCTTTACGCAGATTTACTCAGCCATACTTAACACATATTGTGAAGAGACCAGAACCCTCCAATTTTAGAGGTTTGTCAGGATGTATGAATACACCGAACTTATTCACACATGATTTAAATCCACAGGGACTCAAATATCCTTCCTACTGAATTCAATCAAGAATATATAATTCACAGAGAATTTAGCAGCAATCCCTCATCATTATATACAAATGTAACCATTTACTAGTACATTCACTTATTCTTCTCAATTGGCCAGATTTTCTATACGATGGCCTCTTTCTCTATCTCTGGACAATTTTGTTTCAATTCACTGCTTGTCTCTGTTCCTTGTCTGATACTACTCTCTGTAAATGCACTCTTCCTCTGTTCTTCTCTGCTGACCTTTGTTCTCTGCTAATTTTCTTTTCTCTTTTCCTAGTTACTGTTGCAGATGCTCCTTCTTTGCCACTTCCTTTGCCATCAATGACAATATTTCCAACAA
The DNA here is from genome assembly GCA_034641835.2 of Pinus albicaulis. Lineage (NCBI taxonomy): Eukaryota > Viridiplantae > Streptophyta > Pinopsida > Pinales > Pinaceae > Pinus > Pinus albicaulis. The sequence continues at coordinate 1,600,890,733 of CM076582.1, forward strand.
TATCCCCCTTTGGCATTGATGGCAATACTCTTCCTCTGATTGTCTTATAGAAGCCCCTTGTTGCTTTTCCTCCCCCTTTGACATCAATGGCAAAGAGTTGATCAAGATCCTTTGAACCGACAATACCATGCTCCCCCTGAGATCATGTTGCATCTTCAAACAAAAATGAATTATAAATGCCAACAATGTATCCTTTTCATATGACCAATGCTCCCCCTTAGCCTGTGCATTCATAGATGCCCAACAGCACCTCACAACCAATTTAATCTTCTGTATTTAAGTAGATCTGATCTTCTGCATGGCAGAGACTACTCCCAATTTCTGTCTGAGATATTCGAACGCTTCCCTGGGTAAAGGTTTGGTAAATATATCAGAAACTTGTTCTTTGGAGGGAACATCCTCCAATTTCACCTTTTGTTCAAGCACTTGTTCACGTAAAAAGTGATACTTGATGGGAATGTGCTTGGTCTTGGAATGCATAACAGGATTCTTTGAGATACTAATGGCACTTGTGTTATCACACATAATGGATATAGGAGGTGAACATTTGATTTGAAAGTCTTGTAAGGTTTGCATCATCCAGAGAAGTTGAGTGCAACATGATGCGGAAGCCACATATTCTGCTTCTGCTGTAGATAAGGCAATAGAGCTTTGCTTCTTGCTGAACCAAGATACTAACCGGGGCCCCATATAGAATGCACCACCACTAGTGCTTTTCTGATCATCAACATTTCTAGCCCAATCTGCATCAGTGTATGCATGAAGAGTAAGATCAGAATTCTTTGGATACCATAGTCCAAAGTCTTGAGTTCCTTGTAGATATTTGAATGTTCTTTTCACAACCTGAAGGTGAGACTCTTTTGGATTAGCTTGGAATTTTCCAACAATCCCAATTGCATGCATAATGTCTGGTCTTGTCCCAGTGAGATAAAGTAGACTTCCTATCATAGATCTGTATTCTGGTTGATTCACTGTGGGGGAATCATCATTATAGCTGAGATTGCATCCGGTTATCCTTGGTGTACTTACAAGTTTGCAATATTCCATGCCATACTTCTTCAAGATTTGCTTAAGATATTTTGCTTGTGATAAGAATATGCCATCTGTTGCTTGTTGCACTTGCAAGCCAAGAAAGAATATTAGTTCCCCAAGTAAAGACATTTCAAATTCTTGTTGCATATCAAAAGAAAATTTCTGACTCATAGACTCTTCATTACTTCCAAAAATGATACTCCATTGAGAAAAGCAGATTTAACATCCATTTGATAAAATTTTATTTGTTGGAAGCTTGAAAAAGAAAGAAACATTCTTATGGCTTCAAGTCTGGATACAGGAGCAAAAGTTTCTTCAAAGTCTATACCTTCTTGTTGAGCATACCCCTTGCAAACAAGTCTAGCTTTATTTCTTATAACATCCCCATTCTCATTTAACTTGTTTTTGAATATCCATTTAGTTCCAATGACAATTTTGTCATGAGGTCTTGGTACTAATTCCCAAGTGTGATTCTTTTCAATTTGATCAAGCTCTTCATTCATGGCTTGAATCCAAAATTCATCTTTGCTAGCTTGACTGACATTGTGTGGTTCAATAGTGGACAGAAATGCCAGATTGCTAGAAGATCCCACAAGATTCCTTCTTGTTTTTACACCTGATCCAAGTTTCTCCCAAAATTTCAGATTCTGGATTATTCTTTTGAACATATCTGGATGGAGCTTTTTCAGATAAATCATCTTCGGGTTCTTCATTGGGTTCACTGTCTATATCCTTCCTATTTGATGTAGAAGGATATATGTCATCATCATCTTCATTTGTTGCTTGTTTTTCTTCTTTTGGAGCTGCAGTAGACTCATCAACAAAGGTGGTGCGATAAAAACTAGAAACCGCCTCTACTGTTCCTCCTTTGTGGTTCCGCCCCTTCGCTCAAGGTTCCTTCCGCCTTTATTCTGTCATCGCTCTGTTTCTCCATGAAGACATAACCTTGTTTTAATTGTTCTTCCTCCGCGCGATTATGTTAATGTAACTCAGGTTATATATGTGTGTGTGTGTGTGTGTGTGTGTGTGTGTGTGTGTGTGTGTGTGTAAAACATGCTCTACGATCATGTGTCCATTCAATTTCATTCTTCAGAAAACAGGTTAACCCTATCGAATCCACCAGCCCTTTACGCAGATTTAATCAGCCATAATTAACACATATTGTGAAGAGACCAGAACCCTCCAATTTTAGAGGTTTGTCAGGATGTATGAATACACCGAATTTATTCACACATGATTTAAATCCACAGGGACTCAAATATCCTTCCTATTGATTTCAATCAAGAATATATAATTCACAGAGAATTTAGCAGGAATCCCTCATCATTATATACAAATGTAACCATTTACTAGTACATTCACTTATTCTTCTCAATTGGCCAGATTTTCTATTCGATGGCCTCTTTCTCTGTCTCTGGACAATTCTGTTTCAATTCACTGCTTGTCTCTGTTCCTTGTCTGATACTGCTCTCTGTTAATGCACTCTTCCTCTGTTCTTCTCTGCTGACCTTTGTTCTCTGCTACTTTGCTTTTCTCTTTTCCTAGTTACTGTTGCAGATGCTCATTCTTTGCCACTTCCTTTGCCATCAATGACAATATTTCCAACAGGTACTCATCAATCAGATCCATCCTTGCACTTTTAACGTAGATAGGATCGCAGATACATCAAATAGATGTAAATAAGCCTTCATCAATGAAGTTCTTGAGGAATATGTGTACATTGAACATTCAAAAGGTTTTGAGACCTTTGACAAAGGGTCACGTGTGTGAAGAATAAGGAGATCACTGTATGGGTTGAAGAAAGAACCTCGTGCTTGGTACACCAGGATTGAGATCTATTTCACCGGGTTGGGCTTCACCAAGAGTGAAGCAAATGTGAACCTTTATCATATTGAGATAGAAATTAATCTTTTGATCATTGTACTTTATATCTATGATTTGATACTGACAGGTGATGAGCAACTCATCAAGTCTTTCAAAGAGGATCTTGCGAGATAATTTGAGATGAGGGACATGGGGCTTTTGCACTATTTCCTTGGATTGGAAATATGGAAAAGAGATGGAGAGCTATTTGTATCTCATGGAAAGTATGCCAACGAGATTCGTAGGAAGTTCCACATAGAGGGCAGTAAACCCATGGAGACTCCTCTAGCAGGAATCTTGAGGAAGGAGGATGTTAATTTAGGCGAAGTAGTAGATGCCATTGTTTATAGGTAGCTTGTGGGTTCACTCATGTATTTGGTGAACACACGACCAGACATATGTTATGTGGTTAACTATCTTAGTCAAGCTATAGTTAAGCCTACGAAGCTCTTTTCAAAGGAAGGAAAGCATGTGTTGAGATACCTCAGAGGCACTACAGAGTATGGGCTATGGTACAAACATACAGAGGGATTGAAGCTTCAAGGCTTCACAGATGCAGATTGGCAGGGATTCCATCCAACAAGAAAATTACATCAAGGGGCATCTTCAGCATAATATCAACATCAGTTTCCTGGTACAGCAAGAAACAAAGATCAGTTGCACTCAGTTCAATAGAGGCAGAGTACATGGCAGCCAGTCATGTATCATGTGAGCCCGTCTAGATGAGGAAGATACTTGTTGGTTTTTTTTTTCTATAGATGGATCCGACAGTGATTTATTGTGATAACCAAAGTTGCATCAAACTCTCGTTTAATCCATATTTTCATGATAGGTCCAAGCATATTGATATTTGGTATTACCATCTCAAATATTGTGTGCAGAGGCAGATTATGTCATTAGATTACATTCCCACATAGGAGTAGGATGCAGACATCTTAACAAAGGCACTATCAAGAATAAAATTCGAGTTGCACAGAGGCAGGACCAGGGTAGCAGACAATCCCTTTCTTGTTGAAAGAGAGTGTTGAAATGGAACCCTAATATGGCTTCTAATTTAATTTACCCTTAATTAAATTAGAAGTAAATTGTAATTCCACATCACATGACAGTTTGTACGAGCTAACTTAGTTAGGAAGACTTAGTTAGCTCAATGAATTCAAGTTGGGTGTCAAACTAAAGACATGTAGAGTTCACTCTAAGTTTTAGAGGGTCCAATTACAGTTTATTTAGAGTTTTAATTAGTTAACTCAATTATTTGAGTTAAAACCAATTAGTTCTAACTTAGATATGAGCTAGTGATAGGTCCAGTGAATTAAATATGATTTAATTCACATACAGTGATCAATCAGATAACTAATAATTTTCTATAAATAGTTGTTGCATGTCACTTCTAAGGAAGGCCTAGTTGAGATTGGAGTTAAATGGAAGAAAACTATCAGTTTTATAATTAGAAAATTGTATAGGTCATGCATGAGGTCATCAGGATGCCTTGGATGTATTACGCAATAAATTAGTTGGAATTTCCTAATTAATAGGGGCTCAATTAGCCCAAGAATGTGTGAGCAAGGCTGGTAAGGGAAAGGCAAGGAATTGGTTAAATATTGGACCAAACTTGCTTAGATCAGAGTGAGACAGTCAGCAGAATGTGGAGGTTTCTCAGGAAGGGAAATAACATTGTATTGTTTCATGTTCTTGACTTTATGAAATAAACAGATAGCAGAGTTTTTAGTTGAGGCTTTCCCTAGATAAATCTGTGTTGTGCGAATTAAATTTGTTCTCTTACTTGTTTATGTGATTGTACGATCGTAATTTATTTCCACAATTTGTAGAATTGATTTAGTATTTTGTTTTAGTACATTACAAGATCAGTTGAATATATTTAGATATTTCTACAATGGATGTGGGAAGTTTGATGCACATGGAGCCATTCACCCATGATGCATATAGAGAGGAATATTCATAGGATGAGAACTTCGAGGAAGATTTATGCTTCGTTGTACCAATAAGCCTAGTAACATGAAATAGGGTCTATATCATCTTACATGTACCAACTCTTCCTTGGGAAAACATTTCCATGGACTTTGTAGGAGGTTTACCAACAACCAGGAAGGGATATGACTACGTTTTCATGGTAGTTGACAAGTTCAGCAAGATTTGTGTTCTAATGCCCTGTAAAAATGCCATCAGTGGGAAAGAAGCAACAAAATTGTTCTTTAGGCAGGCCTAGGTGCACTTTGGGATACCAAGGAGCATCGTTTCAAATGAGGACAAGATTTCTCAATGCATTTTGGACTACATTGTGGGAGAAGATGGAAAAGAATTTGAAGAGGTATACAACGTTCCATCCACAGACACAAGTAGTTAACATGACTTTGGTGCAACTTTTAAGGGGCTACAATCAAAGGCATCTGAAGACTTGGGATGAAAATCTGGTATATATACAACACTCTTATAACAGATCAGTCCACACTTCTACTGGTTGCGCCGAGAGGCGCATTCTACAGCCCAGTATGACCCCGATGTGTAAGTATGTCGGAAGCCAAAAAAAAATGTCGGCTTGAACAATAACTTACATAAACATATAAATGAACAATTAAAAATTTATTAAAAATAAATTTAAACGATATAAACTTAAAATATGAAGAGTTTACTAACACTAAAAAAAAGAGATATGGTAAATAAATAATATATGGTAAATACGTAAAAATATAAATAAACCATAGGTATGGTAAATAAATAAAACCTCTTTTTATATTACTCAGGAGGTATGGTAAATAAATAAAAATATAAATAAACTAGAGTTATGGTAAATAAATAAAACCGATTTTTATATTTACTCAATAAACCACTTTATATTTACAAAAACTCAAAAACAGGTTTTATTTAGGTGAAGTCTATGGGACAAATTATTATTAATACCATGGGCCAAATAATATATTTATAAAATAGGTATGGTAAATAAGTAAATATAAAAGAGGTATAAAGAGGTAAGGTAAATAAGTAAAAATATATCAAATATGATTAGAAATCAAGATATAATTATATATGAAGTATAAGGGTCAAATACCATGGACCAAATTATTATTAATACCATGCCAAAAAAAACATTATTAACCCTAACATTAATATTAAAATATTAATATTATTAAATTTAATATGTTGAGATTAATACAATATTAAATTTATTATATTGTAATATATATTAATATATCATGATATATGATAGAGGTGGAGAAATAGGGGGAGTGACAAGGGAGACATGGAGATAAATTGAAGGAGAACGGAGAAGAGGAATGAAGAGAGAGAGAGTGAGAAGAGTGAGAGAGTTACAGAAGGGTACGAGAGGGAGAGGGAGACATAAAGATGGAGGTGGGAGAGAGATAAGGAGAGAGGGGATGGAGAAGGAGAGAGGATTGGAGGGTAAAGAGTGAGAGAGAGAGAAAGAAGGGGGAAGGGAGAGGGAGGTAGGAGAGAAAGGGAGAGAGAGAAAGGATGAGAGGAGGAGAGAAGGAGGGATAGAGAGATGGAGCTGGAGGCGGAGTGAGGAAAGGAAGAAGAAATACATAGAGATGGAGTGACAAGGGAGAGATGGAGAGAGAGTGTGTGTGCTTATGGGTGGGATAAAGATACATAGGCATGATGGAGACAAGGGGGGAGAGAAGGATAAAGGGATAGAAATAGTAAGATAGTTGGAGAGTGAGATAGATTTGTTAGGTCTCTGTAACAAGCAAGATTGGTAAAGTCCGATCACAGAGTTAACATCATTTCAACTAACTTTGGGATTCTAGGATCTAGCCCTCCTGAATCCGGAGAGGGATCTCTCCAATATGTACAAAGATGGATATTGTCTTTGAAGTTTTAGGGTGATGGTATTAGGCTAGTTATGAGGGCCAAGTGTTTTTTTTGGTTTTCTCAGATGGTGGAACATAGTTGTTGTCTGAGACGGAAAGATCTATATGCAAATAGGTTCAAAGGTGAGAAGTTGCAAGTGAAAAAAATAAACTTTGATTCTGAAGAAAGATGATGGCAAGTTTTCAATCCATTGGGCTATGGAGTCATAAGAGAATTTAATTGAAGCATCCAGGTTCAAGATTGATCTATGGGGCAAGTCATCTAGGCCTAAGGATCTCTTTGAAGTTTGATTTATGGAATGGGGTGATACAACAAGAAAGGGAAATTTAACAGATGCAGAACAAAGAGCAGCCCAAGATCTGGTAAGTACTTTGAAACTAGCCAGCCTTTGACCAGGCACTTAAGGAAAACGTAGAAGCCAACTAGGATCTGGTAAGTACTTTGAAACTAGCCAGCCTTTGATACACTTCTGATAGAAAACATATTAAAACAAAGGGAAACTTGAAGGCAACCTTTGGAGCAGAGACTAGCGGGCAGGGCTCACCTTTCTCCTCATCTTAGTTCTCCTTTACTCAGTTATTTCCAAGACAATCACCAAGATAACACAGAATGGCCCAAGATCTGATAAGTACTTTGAAACTAGTCAGCTTTTGACACATCCTAAGGGAAACAGACAGATAGTTGAGCAAACAAGAAAGGGACTCGGGGCTAACCTTTGATTTCCTCAATTCATTCCTTACACAACATATATGAAAGTAACATTTAAAAACAACATTCGGCAGTGACGAAAAGATGAGGGAACGCCAGCATCTCTGTACTTAGACCGAATTAAATCATTCCTAAATAACACAATAAGAAGAAAACATTGGGATAAAGATTTTTCAGCCAGAGAAGATCACTGGTATACAGCAAATTCTAACACTGTTTAAACTGTTCTTTATAGTGGAAAATGAAACAAATTGAAAACAGAAATAAATGACAAGTTACAGTGAGAATAACATCACCATCAGCGTAGACCAGGATCCCATAAATCGGCTTGTATTGATTGCTTCAAACCGGTTACAATCTTCAAGTCCAATGTTTTAATACATCTCTCTTCACAACCTAACCTATTTGTTACAAGCAGAGCTCCAAGAGCCCATGAAACCACTATTTACAGTCAAGAGTTCTCCACTCAGAAATAGCTACAGCGCTTCAGCAATTACATTGACAACCAACTAACAAAAAACCAACCCCTCACTCATCTTCTATTGAAGTCTTTATAGAAGAATGAGGAGGTAAGATCTTATTAAAAGATCTCAAACACACTCAATGCAGAATTAATGTCTTCCTGACCCCGTGAGGTTCGATGAAGAAATTCTACAGGTGTTACATTGCATTAATGTGTTTATACTTAAGAAGTAAGCTCGAAGAGAGCTTATGTTGACCTTTGAGGCTCTGCGTACTGTTAGGGTTACTCTGCAAACATTCTGTCATTGAAATTCGGTGCAGTAATAACTTCTTTGGTTGTTCGAGGCATAATATCTGATCTTGTTCAATAAATTCATCCTCTGATTGAGCTTCCTGAGGCAATAGGTGGCACTGTGGTGGTTGAGGAATCAATTCGCCTCAAAGTATGGCGGTGGAGGCGATCTGTCTGCCGAACACTTTTAGGTTTTTGCTTTAATCCGTGTTCTGAGCCGGGGATTAGGCTTTTGATAACCGTCTTAGCCGTAATCCCTGCCAATCTTCACAAAACTGCTGCTCTGGTTCATTCTGTCTTCAAAATCGGATACTCTTTCTCTGCTTCTGATATCGATGGCATTTCCCGAGCTTTACAGGGACGTGAGGCAACCAGAGCTCATGAAACTTTGCAAATATCACTGTTCTTCTCCGTATGATCGATTCCCTGGACAAATCGGAAGGATTGGAGTCGTCACCCTCATCCTTTAGATTTCGTAGAATACGAAGGAAAAACCTTTGAAAACCTGCAAAAAACAAGAAAAATGAGGAAATCCTTGCGCTTATATGGATAGACTGCATTGGAGGGCGTGCGGGAGAAAGGAGAGATCGAGGCCGTTGATCGTATCGCGATCAACGGTTGGGAGCAAATCGAACGATCAACGCGGAGGAAAGTGGACCGTATAATGTAATCGGGAGAGGGAATGCAGATCGTCGATCTACAGAGATCGACGGCGGGGATTGGGTTTTAAATGCGCCGGGGCAATTTTAACGGACGAGCGAATTGGTTAAAGGGCGAGCGGGAAAAGGTGATCGGGGACCGTCGGATGGGAGGGCCCGGATCCGACGGCGGGAATGAATCCCGCTGCATGGCCATAGGACAAGGTTTAACGCGCGGGGAAAAGACTCGGAACAGCGGTTTTGGGGGTGAGGCGAAGAACACGTGTCGGCCAGCGTGTGGAATCGCTGGCCGACGGCACAAAACTGCTTCCGGACGACAGGCGGTGCGGGCACGAAACAGGCGGAAATAAAAAACAGCGCGGCGGAAAAAGGGGTGGGGCCCACCAGATGACGGTACACTCCGCACCGTTGATCCGTGGGATAGATCGACAGCGGAGTTTTAATATGATTTTCTTTGGTGGAGAAATAAAATAAACCCGACTTTGCGTTTTCAAAGGTTTTTCAATGCTTTTCGGGTGATAAATTATTTCTGAAGGTTTAAGCGCCTGGCGGTATTTTTAGCACACGGTTCTGGCGGGGGGGACATATGGAGGGAGAGAAAGCACGGGCTTAGCCTGTGGGGCTAAGGCCCAACGCATAGAAAATGTATGTTTTTCTATGGTTTTTTAATGACTTTTGCAAGAGGGGAAAGGTTCCGATAGGTCAAAAAGTGGGTTTTTGACCTTAGGAAATGAGATAAAATGGAGGAATAAGGAATATAAAATGGTTTGATGGGGTTTTTTATGGATGAAAGGAGACCTGAAGAAAATGAAGGAAAGATGGAAGAAGGGGGAGATGAAAGAGGAGGAGGATGCAACAATATTTGATCAGGATTTTCATGGATCATCAGAGGCAGAAAGGAGGAAGAGTATATAGAACCAATCAGTAGTTTGTGATCTTACCAACAGACTTCAAGCACCAACAATTTTAGGCCTGAATTTGTTTCTTGAAGGTTGCAAAGAAAATTTAGCCACCAGCTGATATAATTGAAAAATATAGGTGGCTAACAGTGGCTCCACTTGGGGATGGTGCCTTCTTGAAGGCATCAAGAATTCAGACTTGATTTCTCTGGGACGTTGACTGGTGTCTGACCCATCACTTGCTCTTGCTTTACTTCTGGATAAAATAATGTCAGTCATTAAAGAGAGATGAATTTCATCAATACAACTTCTACCTACCCCAATCCTACTGATCTAACACTTTTTCTTCATCAGAGTGCACTTGGATTGGCAAACTCTTAACACAACATTTTATTCTTTTTGAAAGCAGTAAATCTAATCTACTTCTACTCCTTATTTCTCCCTGAACTCAGATTACACAGTTGAATTCAGATATTCCTATACCTATTCTACTGTTTGTTGGGTTTAAACAGTCCAACAAACTTTTGTTCTCTAAATTCTACAACAGAAATTTTAAAAATAGCCAAGTCAAGATTGAGCGGTTTGACTTGCTATGATCTATGGCATAAAGACAAGCTGCACACAGATTATTATTTGCAGAAAAATTTAAATCAAAACAGAAGGCTTAAGATCTGAAAATTTTCTCATTATGGCCTTCTCTCATATTCACAGCTCTGTTCTTTCTTTTCAGTGAGCTATCTTTGCTTCTCTTCTGGTTCAATTTTTGAGTGAATTAGAACCAGGTCTTTTCTCTTTGACTCAGAAATTGGAGTAGTTTTGAGTCAGTTCTTTGGAAACTTTGGTTCAGATTTTGAGTTTGTTTGAACCTTAATTTCTACCCCATTCTATCTACTGATAAGCCAGATTAAATAGTTTGGCAAATCAAATTTGCTACCCTATCAGCAGGAAATTGAAAGCTAATTAGTCAAGATTAAACAGTTTGACCAATTAGAAGTGTGTTTCAAGGAGTGGTATTTAAGCTTGCACACTTTCAGATTTATTTCTCTTTTTTTGCATGGGGCTTTGCCTTTCTTGTTTTCATCTCTGCCCTCTTTTCTTTCTTTCTTTGTTTTTTTTTGTATTTATTTATTTATTTATTTTTTTTATTTTTTTTCATAAATCAAAATGCAAAAGTGGATGAGATATTTACAGTGGAAAACAGATGAAAAGACTTCAAACATGAAATAATTTTAAGACCGGTAATGCTTAAGCATCCTGCCATTGACAGGACCCCCAAACAATTATGTTCCATTCAGTTCTTGTAAGAATAATGCATTGTTTCCAGCAACTGAATGAATGGAGTAAGGGCCAAGCCACAGATTGTCAAATTTACAATGCTTTCCCTTGTCCTCCCTCTTTGATTCCCACTTTAAAACTTTGTCCCCAACTTTGAAATTACTGGCCTTTGTTCTTTTGTCAAATATCTTCTTGATATTGTCTTGCTTCTGTAATGCTTTGTGGTACACTTCCTCTCTGGTTTGCTGAAGATGGATGGTCTGATTTATTCTTCTGATTATATCATTCTCTTCAGTCTGCAGCTCTTGAATTAACTTCATAACGGGTACACCAAGGCTGTTAGGAAAAATTGCATCTGTACCATATACAAGCTGGAAGGGTGACATACCAATGGATTTCTTCAATGTTAATCTGTCAGCCCATAGTGCATGGACCAGCTTTATGTGCCAAGACTTCTTGTTGTCCTCCAACAGTTTCTTTATTATGTTCACTAAGCTTTTGTTGGAAGACTCTGCAAGTCCATTACCTTGAGGGTAATAAGCTGTGGAGTGCCCCAATGTTATCTGATACTTATGACAGAATTCCACCATTTTCTTTGATCCGAATGCTGTTGCATTATCTGTAATGATCTTGGTAGGACAGCCGAATCTGGAAAGGATATTGGTTTCTATAAATTTTATGATAACTGAACCATTGGCCTGTCTACAAGGAATGACTTCTATCCACTTAGTGAAATAGTCTGTGGCAGTGAGGATCCACCGGTGTTGGGCAGAGGATGATGGGTGGATTTCTCCTATGAAGTCAAGTCCCCACTGTTGAAAAGGGGCTTCAACAGTAATTGGATGCAGAGGAAGGGGTAGTAATTTTCTCTTGCCTTCAAACAATTGGCATTTATGGCAAGTGGTTGTCAGTTTATGTACATCAGGAAATAGAGTAGGCCAATAGAAACCAGCCCTCAAAATTTTGTTGGCTGTTGACTTCCAGTATAAATGGCCTCCACACTCTCCTTCATGGAATTCCTGCTTAATCTTCTCTGCATCAAACTCAGGCAAACATTTAAGCAATATACCACTAGCATTTTTCCAATAAAGACATTTATCAATTATGCAATAGTTTACAGCTTTTAACTTTAGGAATCTTGCCTTTGTTTTGGATAAACCAGGAGGTGTATTTAAATTAAGCAAAACATAAACAATATCAGTATACCAAGGAGAAATCGCAAAATAATCTTCAATAATGGGAGTTGGGAATTCTTCTTGGTCATCCAAAGCATTAATCATATTAATATCAAGAACTTCACAATTTGACTCAGCCATTAACTTAGCTAGACCCTGACCTTTGATAAGCTTAGTGGGTTTAATCTCTAAATCATATTCAAGAATAACAGCAATCCACTTACCTCTTTTACCATCTGGATCCTGGGTTAGGATATCTTTAACAACTGAATTTGGGACAAAGGCAACGATGTGTGAGTGAAGGATGTATACCCTGAAGTCCTTTAAAGCTTTTATCAAAGCAAAAGCCTGTTTTTCCATAATGTTATACTTCAAAGGGGCATCCCTCAATGCCTTGCTAAAGAATTCAATGGGCTGCTCTTGTCCTTGTGGATTTTTCTGTAAAAGGACAGCAGCTATAGTATGTTCTGATGCAAATGAGAAGATATAAAAATCTTTTGAGAAATCGGGACTTATGAGAACTGGTGTTTTGGTTAACACTTGTTTAACCAGTTCAAAGGATGTCTTTGCTTCCGAGGTCCATTTTACCCCTTGCTCCTTCTTTAACATGTTTGTGATATTCCTAAGGAGCTCGGCCAGGTTGGGGATGAACCTTCTCAAAAAGTTTATCTTTCCGATGAAAGACTGCAACTCTTTGATATTCCGAGGATGGGAGATTTGCAATATGGCTTCAATCCTCATGGGATCTATCTTTATACCCTACTCTGAAATGATGTGCCCAAGAAGCTTACCTTCTTGGAGACCAAATAATGTCTTCTTGGGGTTCAAAGATATCCCAAACCTTCTGCACTTCTCGAAAACTTTCTTCAAGTGTTCTAAGTGTTCTTCATCTGTTTTTGAAAACACAGTTACATCATCAAGATAGATAATGATGAAGAAGCCTAATTCTTCCGAGAATGCTATGTCCATGGCTCTCTGAAAGGTTGCTCCAGCATTCATTAAACCAAAAGGCATTTTCACATACATGAAAGTGCCCCAGGGTGTAGTAAAAGCTATCTTTAATTGATCATCAGGGTGGACTAAGACTTGATTATACCCTGAATACCCATCCAGCAAAGAAATTATTTTAGACCCTACCACCTTTTGCAAAATATGATCCATTTTGGGTAAAGGGTAGTTGTCTTTCAATGAAGCTTTGTTTAAATTCCTGAAGTCTATACAAAGCCTGATTTCTCCAGTCTTTTTCCTAACTGACACCAGATTAGATACCCACTCAGAATATCTAATAGGGACAATAATACCAGCATCATGCATCTTCATAATTTCCTTCTTAACCAATGGCAACTGGACAGGGTTGATTCTGCGCAGTTTTTGTTTGAATGGGTTTTGGTTTTCTTTAAGAGGGATTTTGTGTTGTATTATTTCAGTGTCATAGGATTTAAGATCTTCGTAACTCCATGCAAAAACATCAGAAAATTCTTTAAACAACTCTAAGTATTTGAGTTTAATGTGAGCTGGTAGAGTTTTAGACAGTTTGATCAATCTCGGTTTTTCCTTACTGCCTATATTACATTCCTCCACTTCAGTTTCCACAGGTTCCAGTTTTGGTTTGTTGGCCACATCATCAAAATCAAATAGTTCTTCTAGAGGGGCCAAACCCTTGGGCAGACTATCATTATTAGAATGCAGAGTTTCCATTTCTTCTGTTTCAGGTTTTGGACTTAATTCTGTTTGGTGTGTGGATGCGATAGTCTGAAGGTTTATATCTACCAGCTGTGGAGATGGCTCTTCTTCACCAAGAAAATTTTCTTCACTGCAGTCTGTATCATAGTCTGAGTCTGAACTATAGGGTTCAAACTCATTTCTGAATTGCATGAAGTCTTCTATTTGTTTATCTCCATCAAATACCTGCCAATATTTTTTGTTATCTGGGATAGCTGGTCTGAATTTTATCTGAGAGGTGTCATCATACAGCATTGGGCAGGTTCTAGCAGCAAAGGCTAAATTGTGTGCTGCAATGTTTCTTTTCCTTGGGACAAAAGATAAGGTGTACTCCTCAAATGTTTTTAAAAGATCAATGACATCATTCTTGTAGGCCCTAAGTCTGGGGTGATTTGCATTGTACTCCCCATTGACTTGCCTAATGATTAATTCAGAATCCCCATATACATCGATTCTCTTGGCACCTAATTTTTTCAAAAGATGCAAGCCTAAGAGAAGGGATTCATATTCTGCTATGTTGTTGGAACACTGAAAGTTTAATTTGCATGAGATACATTCTGTATGATTGTTTTCAGTGTTAGTAATCCAGACACCTGCACCAGCATTTGTTTTGGTGCATGACCCATCAAAATACATAGTCCAGAGAGGCAGAATTTCAGTTTGGTGAATGGACGTTGTATCATTTGATCCCTCAAGTTTTTCATCGGGTTGAGGACTGTCTTTCTGACTGTCAAGTTTTGAGCTTAAAGGATTGATAACTTGGAGTTCCAGGTCTGTGTTAAGTTTGCTAGGATCTTTAGACACAATAGATCGTTTCGGCATTTCAATCTTGTGTTCCCCCTCTTTTATTTCAACCATCGATTCTATTGAAGCAATTTGTTCGGTGAGTGCTTCATCATTAAACATGATGAAAGAATCAAGGCTTGTGTTTATAGCGTAGAGAGGGGAGTTTTGGGGCCGATCCTGACTTTTTACTGTGTACTGCATGTGGGATTCCCTATAAAGCTTCCTAGTCTGATTGAAAACAGGGATAGTTGCATAGGTCATGTCCATTTGCATGGTTCCCTGTAACTTAGCCCCCCAAGACCTTGATAAAAGCATTCCGTACTTCGGGGGGAAATCAACCACAACAACATCCATGACTAAACATTTGGCTGGAATTTGGGCTAAATTAACACAGAGATCTTTAATCAATCCAAGACACTTAACTCTGTTTGAGTCAAAAGAGTACAGATCTTTGTAAGGTCTGGTAATTTCAAGACCCAGGCTCTCCATTACAGCTTTTGGCATTAAATTATGGGAAGCACCTGAATCATGCATAGCATTATGCAGGATTTTGTCATGAATGTTTAAGCTTACATAAAAGGGAGGGACAGGACCTTCTTGGAATTTTCCTTCAATCTTTGGACCGAAAATAAGCTCTGGTTGGTCATCATTAAGATTGAGGGTATCTTCATTATTTTCTAAGTTCAAAGCCTTCAAAATTTTGGACCTATATACATGCTGGGCAGCTAACTCAGTCAAAGGAACAGAGATTTTGATCTTTGAGATCTCCTGTTCCAGGCTGAAAAGGTTTTGATTCTTCAGAGCATTGACTTCGGCCTTGTTTACTGCCACTTTATCAGCAAAAACAACTTGCTGATTTGGTTTATCTACAGTTGAAATAGTTACTTTTGCAGGGGTACTAACTGAGGTGCTAGTACTACTAATGTTTGCACTCTGTTTTTCGATGTTTTGAGTGTCTTTCTCTTTATCATCACCAGAATCAACAGCCACCGTTTTGTCCTTTTGTTTGATTGTTTTAGACTTGGTTGCAGTGCTGTTTTGAGAAGGTTTGTCAGAGGTTTTATTGTTGGGTGTTTGTTGATTAGATTTACTTCTGAGTTCATATTCCCTTAAAGGTTCTATGACAGCGTTCTCCATGTTTTGGTAGCTGTTTTCAGCATCATCTCTTCTGTCATCATAAGGTGTATAAAGACCTTGTTTATTATCATAATGAACCTCGAAGTCATCATCATCTACCCCAAATAAGTTTATATCATCTTCCTCTGTTATTTGATCTGTTTGTTCAACCTCACTTAAAAAGTTCTGATGGAAGGGAGGGATGATCTGCTGATCATCTTCCCTGGGTCTGTTAGGAGGCTGATTTCTTCTAAGATTCTGATTCTGGTTTTGATTTCTGTTTTGAGGAGCATTTTGATTTAGACTCGCTCGTGCTCTCTCTAGAATGCTCATTTTCTTCATCATTTCTTCCATCATTCTTTCCATCTTTGAGCTTGAAGTGGAAGGGGTGGATTCCTCTCTAAAAGATACTTTCTTTTCAGCTTTCATCCTTGCTCTTTTCTCCATAAGGTTCACCTCTACGGAAAGGGCACCTCTTTGCATATCTTCAAGGGTTGCAAAGACTCTTTCTCTGAGTGAATATGTCATGTCTAGATCAAACCCTTCAGGAAATTTGTTTAAGGCTGATCCCTGAGGAGGTTTCAGTTCAGGGGAAAGTGCATTATACACACTGTTGAATCTAGTACAATAAGCTTGCACACTTTCCCCAGGGTTCCTATGGAGATTGTTATAGTCAGCAAGGACTTGGAGAGGGTTTTTCCTTACTTCCCATTTGTTTAAAAAATTTTGATGGAAGGCTTGAAGGTCGTTAATACTATGGGGGGTTAAACCTTTGAACCATTTTCTCACATCTCCCCCCAAACTTTGAGCAAACAATCTGATTTTGACAGATTCGTTATCAATTTCATTTCTGTCAAAGTAGTCATTCATCTTGTCCACATGTTGAGATGCTGTTATGGTATTATTAGCATCATATAATGGGATTTTGGACTGATAGTCCTGTGGAAGATTGACTAATGGTACAGGAAGGACTAAGGGAGCATACCATGCTGCCATGATATGTGGTGGGGGTGGGTTTACAAGTGGAGGTGTGGGTTGAAGTGGAGTGGTTTGAACAGTGGATGAAAGATGAACAGAAGTGGATGGAACAACAGTAGATCTCTGAGCTGATCTCGGGTGAGAGATACCTAGATTACGTAAGAAATGTAAATCAGGAGGTGTCGATTCTCTATTCCCAAGAGTCTCACTAGTTTCGGGAGATGAAAGGGTAGGCTCAGAATCTAACTGATCTAAATCGCCAAATGACCTAGTTCTGAATGGGTTTAACAAGTCAATTTGTGATTCATGAAGAGCTGAAAGGTTTTCAGGTACTGAATTGGCTCTTAGGAGTGGCCTGAAGATAGTTGAGGGTTGTATCCTAGGAGACTTCCTAAGAATTTTTTCAGGGTTATCAACTATTTCAGGAGGATCTGGGTCAGGATGGGCTCTAGTGTGAATCTTTTTAGGAGCCACAATGTTTATGTGATTAGACCCAAATAAACAGGAAAAGTTCAACCAGATATGACAATCTTCAGACGGTTAACTAATCTGCTTTCTTAATTCGTACCCTGCAGTCTTATAACTGAGTTTGAAGGATTTAATAATGATGAGGGTTCTTCCCAGTGGAGTCTTAAGATCTGTTCAGGATGGTGGAGTCGCCAGGTGGAAAGTTCAGAGTGTTTTCAAAGGAATGCACTGTCCACCACAGTGTTTGTGAAACATTCTTCTTCAAGGATATCTTAAAACACAACAAACTCTAACCAGAGATTGACTGGGAGGGCATTCACCAGATATGTCACCCCCAAAAGAGGATGGGATCCAGAGGCTACCTGGCCCTTTCCAGACTCTGTCTAAGAGTATAGGGTAAAACACATGAAAGACGTATACAAGATATCAAAAACTAGTGTTTTACTACCAATCTGAAATGTTTTTGGTATTTTCTGAATTGTTTATATTGTGGTTTTAAAAGAATGTCCTAACTTCACCTCAAAACTTAGCTACGGTTATGAAACAAAGACAGTCTGTCCTTATGGCTAAGCTAGCTGATTTCCCAAGGTTAGATAAAAACTTCAAAGAACCCTAGGATTGACCTAGCTTGTCACTGATTCAAACAAGTTTTATCATGATTACCATTCTTTGGTAGTGCTTGAAAAGGCTGCTTTTTACTCTCAAGGTGTTATATGAAAATAAAAGGGAAAAAGATGAAAAACTCAAGTCATCCCCAGTGGAGTCGCCAGAAATGTTAGGTCTTCGTAACAAGCAAGATTGGTAAAGTCCGATCACAGAGTTAACATCATTTCAACCAACTTTGGGATTCTAGGATCTAGCCCTCCTGAATCCGGAGAGGGATCTCTCCAATATGTACAAAGATGGATATTGTCTTTGAAGTTTTAGGGTGATGGTATTAGGCTAGTTATGAGGGCCAAGTGTTTTGTTTGGTTTTCTCAGATGGTGGAACATAGTTGCTGTCTGAGACGGAAAGATCTATATGCAAATAGGTTCAAAGGTGAGAAGTTGCAAGTGAACAAAATAAACTTTGATTCTAAAGAAAGATGATGGCAAGTTTTCAATCCATTGGGCTATGGAGTCATAAGAGAATTTAATTGAAGCATCCAGGTTCAAGAGTAATCTATGGGGCAAGTCATCTAGGCCTAAGGATCTCTTTGAAGTTTGATTTATGGAATGGGGTGATACAATAAGAAAGGGAATTTAACAGATGCGGAACAAAGAGCAGCCCAGGATCTGGTAAGTACTTTGAAACTAGCCAGCCTTTGACCAGGCACTTAAGGAAAACATAGAAGCAAACTAGGATCTGGTAAGTACTTTGAAACTATCCAGCCTTTGATACACTTCTGAGAGAACACAGATTAAAAACAAAGGGAAACTTGAAGGCAACCTTTGGAGCAGAAACTAGCGGGCAGGGCTCACCTTTCTCCTCATCTTAGTTCTTCTTTACTTAGTTACTTCCAAGACAATCACCAAGGTAACACAGAATGGCCCAAGATCTGATAAGTTCTTTGAAACTAGTTAGCTTTTGACACATCCTAAGGGAAACAGACAAATAGTTGAGCAAACAAGAAAGGGACTCAGGGCTAACCTTTGATTTCAATTCATTCCTTACACAACATATATGAAAGTAACATTTAAAAACAACATTCAGCAGTGACGAAAAGATGAGGGAACGCCAGCATCTCTGTACTTAAACTGAATTAAATCATTTCTAAATAACACAATAAGAAGAAAACATTGGGATAAAGATTTTTCAGCCAGAAGACTACCCATATTTTAGAATTCTAACACCGTTTAAACTCGTTTATAGTGGAAAATGAAACAAATTGATCTCCAAATAAATGAAAAGTTGTTAAAAGTGATAATAACATCACCATCAGCGTAGACCAGGATCCCATAAATCAGCTTGTATTGATTGCTTCAAACCGGTTACAATCTTCAAGTCCAATGTTTTAATACATCTCTCTTCACAACCTAACCTATTTGTTACAAGCAGAGCTCCAAGAGCCCATGAAACCACTATTTATAGTCAAGAGTTCTCCACTCAGAAATAGCTACAGCGCTTCAGCAATTACATTGACAACCAACTAACAAAAAACCAACCCCTCACTCATCTTCTATTGAAGTCTTTATAGAAGAATGAGGAGGTGAGATCTTATTAAAAGATCTCTAAGGAAAATTAATACAGATTCAGGACTTCTCGGCCTTTGAGGGGCTCGATGAAGAAATTTTCAATAAAACATATTGCATTAATGCGTTTATACTTAAGAAGTAAGCTCGAAGAGAGCTTATATTGACCTTTGAGGCTCTGCGTACTGCTAGGGTTACTCTGCAAACATTCTGTCGTTGAAATCTGGTGCAGTAATAACTTCTTTGGTTGTTCGAGGCATAATATCTGATCCTGTTCAATAAATTCATCCTCTGATTGAGCGTTCTGAGGCAATAGGTGGCACTGTGGTGGTTGAGGAATCAATTCACCTCGGAGTATGGCGGTGGAGGCGATCTGTTTGCCGAACACTTTTAGGTTTTGCTTTAATCCGTGTTCTGAGTCGGGGATTAGGTTTTTGATAACCGTCTTAGCCGTAATCCCTGCCAATCTTCTCACAAAACCACTACTCTGGTTCATTCTATCTTTAATCCGATACTCTTTCTCTGCTCTGATATTGGCGGTCTTCTTCGAGCTTTGTAGGGACGGGCGGCAACCAAAGCTCATGAAACTTTGTAGATATCTTTGTTCTTCTCCGTATGATCGATTCCCTGGACAAATCGGGAGGACTAGAGTCGTCACCCTCATCCCTTAGATTTTCATAGAATACGAAGAAAAACCTTAAAAACCTGCACAAAAACAAGAAAAATGAGGAAATCCTGCGTTATATTGGATAGACTGCATCGGAGGGCGTGCGGGAGGATGGAGAGATCGGGACCGTTGATCGCATTGCGATCAATGGTTGGGAGCAAATCAAACAGTCAACGAGGAGGAAAGTGGACCGTATAATGGAATCGGGAGAGAAAATGCAGACCGTCGATCTACAGAGATCGACGGCGGGGATTGGGTTTTAAACGCGCCGGGGCAAATTTAACGGACGAGCGAATTGGTTAAAGGGCGAGCGGGAAAGGTGATCGGGGACCGTCGGATGGGAGGGCCCGGATCCGACGGCGGGAATGAATCCCGCTGCATGGCCATAGGACAAGGTTTAACGCGTGGGGAAAAGACTCGGAACAGCGGTTTTGGGGGTGAGGTGGAGAACACGTGTCGGCCAGCGTGTGGAATCGCTGGCCGACGGCACAAAACTGTTTCCGGACGACAGGCGGTGCGGGCACGAAACAGGCGGAAATGAAAAACAGCGTGGCGGAAAAAGGGGTGGGGCCCACCAGATGACGGTACACTCCGCACCGTTGATCCGTGGGACAGATCGACGGCGGAGGTTTAATATGATTTTCTATGGTGGAGAAATAAAATAAACCCGACTTTGCGTTTTCAAAGGTTTTTCAATGCTTTTCGGGTGATAAATTATTTCTGAAGGTTTAAGCGCCTGGCGGCCTTTTTAGCACACGGTTCTGGCGGGGGGGACATATGGAGGGAGAGAAAGCACGGGCTTAGCCTGTGGGGCTAAGGCCCAACGCGTAGAAAATGTATGTTTTTCTATGGTTTTTTAATGACTTTTGCAAGAGGGGAAAGGTTCCGATAGGTCAAAAAGTGGGTTTTTGACCTTAGGAAATGAGATAAAATGGAGGAATAAGGAATATAAAATGGTTTGATGGGGTTTTTTATGGATGAAAGGAGACCTGAAGAAAATGAAGGAAAGATGGAAGAAGGGGGAGATGAAAGAGGAGGAGGATGCAGCAATATTTGATCAGGATTTTCATGGATCATCAGAGGCAGAAAGGAGGAAGAGTATATAGAACCAATCAGTAGTTTGTGATCTTACCAACAGACTTCAAGCACCAACAATTTTAGGCCTGAATTTGTTTCTTGAAGGTTGCAAAGAAAATTTAGCCACCAGCTGATATAATTGAAAAATATAGGTGGCTAACAAGAGTGATGGGGGAAGAGATAGGATCGGAGGACAGAGAGAGAGAGAGAGAAAGAAAGAGATTTGGGGGGTCAAATAGAAGGAGGTGAGAGAGGAATGATGAGAGAGAGGAAGAGAGTGATAGGGGAAGAGGGGATTGTAGGAGAGAGAGAGAGAGAGAGATGGGGGAAGATAAAGGGAGGTAGGAGATAAAGGGAGAGAGAGGAAGGAAAAGAGAGGGGACTTGAAAGAGAAGAGGAGAGAGGGGAGGAGAGAGGGAGGGATAGAAATATGGATTTGGAGGGGGAGAGAGGGAGGGATTGAGAGATGGAGAGAGAGAGAGATGGGGGAAGAGAAATGGAGGTAGGAGAGAAAGGGGGAGAGAGGAAGGAAAGGAGAGGGGACTTGAAAGAGATGAGGAGAGAGGGAGGGATAGAAATATGGATTTGGAGGGGGAGAGAGGGGGGTTTTGAGAGATGGAGCTGGGTGAGGAGAGAGGGAGGGAAGAATAAATACATAGAGATTGAGTAGTGGAGAGAGAGAGGGAGTGACAAGGGAGAGATGTAGAGGGAGTGTATATGTTTTGGGGTGAGATAAAGAAACAAATAAGGAGATATGGAGAGAAGGGGGGAGAGAAGGAGAGAGAGAGGCATATGGTAACAAAGTTGGAAGGTGAAGATAGAGAGGGGGGGGGGAGAGAGAGAGAGAGAGAGAGAGAGAAAGGAAGAGAGGTAGGGAAAGAGAGATGAAGATGGAGAGGGAGAGAGGGGGAGGTAAGAATAAAGACATAGAGGGTGAAAGGTGGAGAGAGAGAGAGAGGGAGTGATAAAGAAGATGGAGAGAGAGGGAGAAAGGGTAGCAGGAAGGAAGAGAGAGAGAGAGGAGGAGGAGGAGGAGGAGGGAGTGAAAGATAGATATATATATTGGAGAAAAAGATTTTATGTTTTGGAGTTGATATAGAGAGATAGAGTGAGATATAGATATAGATGTAAGGTGAAGAGAAAAAAAGATAGATGGAGAGAAGGAGGGAGGGACAAGGAAATTGATAGATATGGAGTGAGAGAGAGTGTGTGTATGGTGGGGTGAGATAAAGAGAAAAAGAAGGAGATATGGATGGATATATAGATATATATGGGGGAGATAAGGAAGAAGGTTTCTTGTAGTAGATGCATTGATTTCAGTGTAGATGGTGATTTCTAATCCTATTTGATTTCTTGCACTAGATGAATTGATTTTGGTATAGATGTTGATTTCTAATTATATTTGATTACTTACACTAGATGGATTGATTTTAATGTAGATGATTTCTAATCCTATTTGATTGCTTGCACTGAATGCATTAATTTCTGTGTAGATGATGATTTCTAATCCTATTTTATTGATTTCACTAGATGCATTAATTTTAATGTAGATTTTGATTTTTGGTTATATTTGATTTCTTTCACTAGATGAATTGATTTCAATGTAGATTATTTTTAATCCTATTTGATTGCTTGCACTGAATGGATTGATTTTAATGTAGATGGTGATTTCTAATCCTATTTGATTGCTTTCACTAAATGCCTTGATTTCAGTGTAGATGGTGATTTCTAATCTTATTTGATTGCTTGCACTAGATGCATTAATTTCAATGTAGATGTTGATTTATAATTATATTTGATTGCTTGCACTGAATGCATTGATTTAAATGTAGATGATTTAACTAAATGCATTGATTTAAATGTACATGATTTATAATCCTATTTGATTCCTTGCATTAAATGCATTTATTTCAGTGTAGATGGTGATTTCTAATCCTATTTGATTGCATGCACTAGATGTATTGATTTCAGTGTAGATGTTGGCTTTAAATCCTATTTTCCTACTTGCACTAGACTCATTTATTTGAGTGTAGATGTTGATTTCTAATCATATTTCATTACTTGCATTATATGCATTGATTTTAGTGTAGATGTTGTTTTCTATTATTATTTGATTTCTTGCATTAGTTGCATTGATTTCAGTGTATATGTTGATTTCTAATTTGATGTATGATGGTACATTGATTTTAAAGTCATTGGATTAATAGTGTGTGTGCAATGATTTCAGTGTAAGCACAAAAAATTATTGACAATGTACATTGATTTTTGTGTTATAGTAATTCAACCTATTAATATTGGAGAGCAAGAGAGACAAGGTATGATGTTTACTACACCAGCTCGAGCTAAATATTCAAATGGTTTATGATTCCAACTGTCCTTTTCAAATAATCAATATGAAAATATGACAAAAATAACATGGGTGAAAACAAGAATAGTAGAAGAAAATAGTTTGAAATCGATCGCAATGAAGACTTCATAATTGACTACATTCTTATTATTCATAGTTTCTATCATTCAATATTATTACATTGTCACTTTGCGTTCAAAATTTTATTTCATCATTAAAGTTATCTTACAATATTTATCATCTCAACAAGCTGAGGTAACTAATCAAATTTAAAATTAAAATGACTCAATGAATCCCAGACATATTTAACATATTTAAAATGGTTGTTAATATTAGATGTATTTACATATTATTGATAAAATTAAGCATATGTTCCTCATATTATCGATAGATTTTCCTTGGTCGCACACAACTGAAACCAGCCTAGATCCATCTTAACTCCGGATCTATCAAGCGCCAAGAGGGATCAAATCTCTCGAGGTGAAAACCTTTCCTCAAGTTTTTCACTCAAAAAAGAGGTTTTCACCTCGAGAGATTTGATCCCTCTCTGCGCTTGATAGATCCGGAGTTAAGATGGATCTAGGCTAGTAAGTCACCATTTGAAACTTGTTTTGGATATTTTCCACCTTCATCTTTGGATATTGCATATGGGTACCATGGAGGAGTAAGGGAGTAACTTATAGGGGATGATCTCATGATTCAGACTTATGCAAGAATGCAACAAAATATAGAAATACACATAAACGCAGAGATGTAGTAGAAATAAGACTTCATTTCATTAATATCACATAACTGAAATATGCTTACAGACAAAGTGGAAATAAACTAGCTAGAGTGTTGGTAGCTTATCTCTGAGGAGAGATGTGGTGGCTACAGGCCTCTGAATTGTGCTACAATGAGGCTCGAAGGCCTGTTTATTATTTAGAACCAATGGAATACCCTAAACATCCAAAAACCTAACCCTAGGAGATGAAACGCTAAACTATGGGCCTTGTTGAGGTAAATTGGTACATCAACTTTCCAGGGTCGTAACTTTGGCATACGATCTTCGTTTGACACACATGATACCTCGTTAGAAATATCTATTTGAGGACTACACTGTTGACAGCGAATATCGAGTCTTTGAATCAAGATTGATTCTTCGACTTATATTAGCCTGGAATGCCTTTTCCCAAAAAATGTCATTTAGGGCCTCAAAACGGCTCTGAAAGTTCAAGACCCGAAAAACTACCAAAAATAGTAAATTGTGCTACAATTAAGGAAACTGAAAAGATGAAAGAAAAAATGGTGGGGGTCCAAGTGGAATAGGTGGGTGGCCACCAATATCTACCTAGATCATTACTCCCCTCTTAGGAAGCAATGGTCCCCATTGCGTTGAGTTCCTCCATGAGATGAGGAAACTTCTGTTGAACTTGTTCCCTAGTGAACCACTTGCCCTAGTGAAGGAGTTGGCCTGATTTGACAACTCGATATAGCTAGATCCTATGCTGGTGATTGTTATTTATTTGTGTGTCCATGATACGATCAATTTTGGCTTGTTCCATGAAGTCTGGGTTTAACTCTATTGGTGTGAGTTGTTTTTTCATGTTGGATGTGTCCAGTAGAGCTGGAAAGTAAGGCCGAAGATGGTCCACATTGAACACTAGGTGAAAAATAAAGAATGGTGGAATACTGATCTCGAAGGCATTATCCCCTACAGCCTTGGTGATAGTGTATGGCCCATATCGGAGCGGGCGAAGCTTGCGGTGGGGTCCAGCGAGGCGCTACTTTCACAAATGTAGCCACACTTTGTCACCCACATAGAAGTTGTGTGGCATCTGATGTTAATCATGTCGCTGCTTGTACTTACGTTTTCTCTTTCAAATATGTCATGAACCTATTGGCGGATGTGCTGAATACGCTCAATGAAGTTGTTCGTCTTGTCAACTTCAGACTAGACATGAGCCAAATCGACCTGAGTAGCTGCAAATGGCATGGCTAAGTCAATGGGATAGAGTGGCTAGAATCCCAAGCTCACCCGAAAGGGGTTGTGGGTGGTTGAGTTGTGGAGGGCCCGGTTATAGTTGTGTTTTACATAGGGGAGGCTCTCATCCCATGTGCGTGCATGCTTTGAGTTGTACATACATAGAATGTGTACGATCATCATGTTGACAACCTCTGTCTGGCCATCGGTTTGGGGATGGAAAATTGTGGACTTGGTGAGCTTGGTGTCTAGAATTGACTAGAGTTTGGACCAAAATGTGTTGAGGAACCTATTGTCTTGATCTGAGATGATAGACTTTGGGATCCCAAAGTGTACCCACACTCGTTCAAAGAAGAGTTTAGCAGTGGATTATGTTGTGATATTCTTCTAACAGGCCGCCATAATGGCCATCTTCGATAATCTATCGACGATAAAAAAAAAATAGTCATTTCCATGCTTAGTAAAAGGAAGGCCCGACATGTAATCCATGGAGATGGATTCCCAAGGTCGACTAGGGGTAGGAAGTGGAGTATATAGGCCTTTCTTCTTGATGGTCTATTTGGCAATGGCGCAAGAAGTGCAAGATCTGATGTACTTCCTGACATCATATTGAAGGTTCGGCCAATAGAAATATTTATGTAGTACTGCCACTGTTTTCTCAACCCCAAAATTCCCAGCGACCCAACTATAGTGCGCTTCACAAATCATCTTGGCGCACTCTCTTGAAGGAACACAAAGGTGTCCCAGGTAAAATAACAATGCATCTTGAAGGTGAAAATTTGGAACTTGGTTACCCTCCAAGGGCATATTGTATGTGTGGCCGAATTCTAGATCGCTCTTGTAGAAAAACGGTTAATCAGAACTCTCGTGCCCACAAGAGTTGAGCATGGTGGTTAGCGCCACGATCTGTGGTCGGTTGAGGCAGTCTGCAACATTATTGATGCTTCTCTTCTTGTACTTGATGTTCAAATGAAACTGTTGCAGATATGTGGACCACTTTTGATGGCAATCGTTCTGCAACTTCCCTTGTGTCTATATGAACTACAAGGGTCGGTGGTCTGTATGGATGACTCTTTCCTTCCACAAAATGTAATGCTTCCATTTTTGGCAAGCCTGCACAATGGAATACATCTCTTTTTCATAAGTTGGATACTTCTGAACTGTGTCAGACAATGTCTCACTTTGATATTCCACTGGATGTCCTTGTTGAGTAAGAATTGCTCCAGTAGCATAGTCAGAGGCATTTGTCTCGATCTCAAATGGTTGTTGTATGGTAATGTGAGCACTGGGGCAGAGTAGAGGTGATGTTTCAAATTTACGAATGCATTATGTTGCAATTCGGACCAAAATAATTTTGCTTTCGCTCCTCCCTTGGTGACTTGACTCAAGGGCCAAGTGATCCCGAATGACTTGAATCTTGGTTAGATCCACATGCAACCCCTGCTCATCAATAATGTATCCCAGGTACTGAACCTGGGTCATGCCAAAAGTGCACTTCTCCAAATTGGCACACAACTTGTGTTGTCGCAGTGTTTGGAGGACCTGTCATATGTGGTGGAGGTGTTGTTCCCAATTATGGCTGAAGATCAGGATTTCATCCAAGTACACGACTACAAATGAGTTGGTGAATGGCCGTAATATTTCTTCCATCAGCATCATGAAGGTTGCAGGAGCATTCGTCAACCTAAAAGGCATGACTAGCCATTCGAACAAGACCTCCTTGGCTTTGAAGGTAGTCTTCACACATCTGAGGGTTTGATTGGTACCTGGTGATACCCAGACTTCAAGTTGATCTTGCTAAAATATTTTTCCCCCTTGAGTTGGTCCAAGAGGTCATCAATCCATGGGATTGGGTACCTATTCCAGACAATGATCTTGTTTAGCACCTAATAGTCAATCCAGATTCTCCAAATCCCACCCTTCTTCTGCACCAACATGATTGGGCTCCCATAGGGTGATGAACTCGGTCGGATGTGACCTTTCTACAGCAACTCTTGAATCTGCCTCCTGATTTCATCGTTCTCCATAACATAGCACCGATAGATTATTCCATTGGGCAGTAGCGCACCTGGAGTCAGATCGATGGGGTGCTTGACCTGACAGTGCAATGGCAACCCTATGGTTGAGGTGAAGATTTCCCCGTACTCCTCCACGACATTGTCCATTGGTTATTGTTATGCAGAGGAGCCATGTCTGGAGGTCGTGACCACACTCTTCTTCTTTCCCTGAGGTCGTATATTTACGAAAACAAATTTCTTAGTTTCGGAAATGAGCTTACTGCATTATTTTGTAGTAACCAAAGAGATGGTGGTAAGCAGTGCTACCTCAGGTATCCTGTACAACTTATTTACCAAAGTAATAATAATAGCGCGAGGTCAAGACTCATACATAGAATGTCACTTCCACAAGTATGTTTGGCCTAAAAATACATCACAAGCATCAAGAGGGGCAATGTCACATAATACCTCATCCTTGGAATGTCACAAGTGCTTGATGTTGTAGGGAAGGTGACACTGTTGGCTGACGCAGAGATCTCGTCCTTGGTGGAGCCACCCGATGGTGTACAGTTGTGGGTGTGTTGTGGTGGAAAATCTCAGTCGCTTCACGACCTCTACTGAAATGAGGTTCTTTTGGCTCCCGTTGTCGACAATGAACTACAACAAGGTACCCTTTACCCACATCTGGGAATGGAAGAGGTGCTCCTCCTCCTCTAGATCTTCTGATTCCTCCTTTTGGATCTTCATTGTGTCAATGGTGGTGTTGGGATCTACATCAATAATTTTCTTCCCTTTGTCACTCCCCTTGTCGAGTTTTGATTCAGAATCGAAGCATGTATCCGATTCAGAAGCCTTCAACTCAGCCACCAATGATTGCTTGGCCCGACAATCACTTGTGTTGTGAGTGGATATCTTATGGAACTCACACCACTTTGCCATTTCCTTCTTTGGCTTTGTGGTGTTGTTCTTTGGTTGCATCTTTGGCAAGTTATCCTGGGCCGCCCCACCTTGGCTTTGTCCTTTGTTCTGGAGTTTGGGGGTGTTAGGGTCCTATAATAATAGGGTTCATAAAATTTTGAATTTACTTTGATAAGTCTTGTAAATATGTACATACCTTGCTTTCTGCAAGTTGTTTTCCCATATTTTGAAAAATGAAAAATAATAAAAAATCAAAAAGAGGGTAGAAGTCCTAAAAAGAAAAATCAAAGAAATTAGAAAAATATAGACCCCAAAAGAAAAGAAATAAGATCTGAAAGTGAGAAAATCCAAATTCCACTACTTTTAATTTTTACTACAAGAATAATGATTATGTGCAGAGTGTCAATAAATTCCATAATCCATGATCAGTTAAACAGTTTAATCTTAACTTTTCATGTTTCCATTTCATGTTTTAGATAGTGAATAAAGATTTTTCATGTTAGCCCCCTATGAATTTTTTGACAAGAAAACAGGGGGCTAAAATTTTTTTGAGCCTTCAAGGAATGCATTTCCCTCTGAAAAAACATCATCCTTGAAGCCTCCTTATGCCTTTGTCCTTTGATAAACCCCCACTGTTGTTTCCAGTTATAAAGCCTCTCTGATTGTGAAGAAATGCCCAAAAGGCCTCCTCCTTTTTCCCCTTATAGCATCCCTTCTAAACCTCTGCTTCATCCCCTTTTACTCCTCTCTATTTCCCCCATTAACCCTCTAAACCATCTCAAGTTCCCTTTTAAACCCTTAAAATACTCTTTGTTTGGTTTAATAAACCCTTTCCTCTCTATCGTTGCCCTTCTTTGGCCTTAAAATGCATTAAAATGGGCCAAAAACCCACTTTCTACCTTATATTAAGGCCTAGCCCCGCAAATCACTTCCCCATGTGACCCGTGCCTAGAACCAAGCGCTAATGGTCTGGGCACTAATCGCAATCGCAACTTACGAAGAAGTGCTTTTCTTTGTTATACGAAAAACTCCGATGCGATTGGGCTTTGGTCTTTGAGATCTCCACCGTGATCTCCACCATTGATCTATCACTTGGATCCGACGGCCGGGCGCTAATCGCACTCCCGCTCCGATCGCAATCGGAACTTTGTTGTGCCACTCCTCGTTTCCTTCCGATTTCGATACCCCGATCCAATCTGAGCCGCCCATCCCTCCAGATCCAATAATTCAGATTTATCCCTCTCCCCTCCCATCGCTCCATTCTTTCCTCCGCTGATGATAATTCTAGCCGTTGATTCCCCTGTTGATCCAACGGCCCTCGCTCTCCTGCTCCAATCGCAATCACATTTTCCAATCGCTGCCACCTTCCGCCCTTTGTGATTTCGATTTCCCCGATCAAATCCTGACCGTCCGATTAGTCCAAGATCCAATGGCTCGGTGCTAATCGCATCATCGCCCTGTCGCCCCTCTCCATCTCCCTCTGATTGAATGTGGGCCGTTGATCTGGTCCCTGGATCCAACGGCCAGCGCTCAATCGCACCATCACAATCACAAAGTTTAAAAGTGTCAACCCCTGTGCCCCCAATTGCGATCCGTCGATTCGATCTTAGCCGTCCATTTCTTCAGATCCGACAGCTGGGATCTAATCGTGCCCCCCATCAGTTTTCTTCATCGGAGCCCTTATTAACTTCAAATTTCAACCTCCACCATCGATCTCTTCCTGAGATCCGACGGTCCTAAATGAATCGCCCTCCACCCACGTCGGGTCCCACATCCAAAGGCTCTGTTTCATTGTTTTTTCGTGTTTTCCTTTGTAATTCGCCCAAGCATTGAACTTTGGGATTTACACTAATGATCATTTCTTTCGCCACTCTTCATTGTTTCCACTGTTCTCCACTACTCCGCCACCATTCCTCCGGCCTCCACAGCATCTCTTCCACCGCCCCTGATATTTCAAACAAGTTTATTTCATTATACAGGAATCACAGAGAGACCATTATAGCGGCCCAGTGAAGCAACAGAGATGGATTTGAAGGATTTAAGCATGTAATTGAAGATTTAATGTGCTAATCCCATGTTCAAAGGATTAAGGCACAGTTTGAAGACTAAAGAGTGCACCAGCAAGTTATGTCAGCGCTACATAATATCAGAACGCATTTTCTCCAGAGGTACACCTTCCTACAGCAGTCTCCATGCCTCCTGAAACAGTTAATTACTCTGACAGAAACTTCTTAAATACTGTCAGGACCGCAATTATGGAAGCATGGAGACCTGAAGACCTTTTCAATCACCTTACTTGCTTCAGAGGATGGAACATAGGTCCTTACAGCCAGAAGGACTTCACGAAACATCAGAGGTCAATCTTGGCCTGACAGAGTCTCCCAGACCATACCAAAAGTACTTACAGCGATGCAGATTTCCATTAAGCAGAGTGGGCATGAACTCTTTCTCCACTCTGTCTTAATGAGATCCATTTAATGAATGTCACCTACCATTTTTATTATCTTCTCCTATAAGAATTCCCGAGAACATATTGTAAAGGTTGTTGTTCGGTTGTTGCCGATTGTTGTTAGAGGGATCCATTTTGACTGTTAGAACAGTCTTGGGAGGGAGTAACAGAGTAGTTTGTATGTAGTAGGCTGGGAGGGAAAAGTCTGGACTGTATTAGCCATTAAGCTCAGTGTATGTGACTTATTTTGCATCAATTAATCAAGCACATTTCTTTGGATCCTGGTCTATTACTACGGGTGATGTTTCTCTCTTTGTATCCTTTATTTACATTTTCATGTTGTTCATTGGTCTTCTGGCTCGCATCAGAAATATGGCATAGGATTTACCCTTGTTAGGTACCCTATGTATCTACTCTCCTTGCCTTCAATGTTTTCTGTTGTATGTGTTATCTAAGAGTAAATTCAGCTAATTTAATCAGTGTAGCGGTTCCATAGGCTGCTAGCTTATGTATGAATTCGGGGTTTTCTTCTTGGATGTCCTTGCTGGTGTCAAAGCATTGAAGGTTCAAATTCCTTCTCTGATCTATAGACCCTGGCTCTGTTAACTTATCTATGTTTTCCCTTAGAGCATGCTAAAGCTGACCTGGAGTTAAATGACCTCTGGTCCGGTCTACAAGCTGCCCCTTTGTCCCTCCATTGAAAGCTACCTTTGAGTATGTCCAAGCAGGTATGGAGTTAAATGACCTCTGACCTAATCTATAGACAGAAATTGGGTTGCTTTCCTTCTCTCACTTTCAATCCTTAATTTTCCATTCCACCATCTATCTAAAAAGATCCTTTAGTGTAGATGACTTGCCCTCTGAAAGCCTTGGCTAGTTGTGCAAGTAATCCCCTTTCATGACTCCATAGCCCAATGGATGGCACATTCTTAACCTATCCTCTTTTGCTGAAACATCCTACTGCTTTGCTCCTTTCCTTCCATTTCTTTCTCAGTTTATGATCTCATGACTCAACCCAGAAACCAACCAACCAAATCATTTTAAGCCCCCTTTGTGCTTCATACCTAGCCTAACATCTCATTTTGAGCTTTCAAAGATATATCATTCTTTGTATTTATGGAGAGATCCCTCTCCGAGTCTAGGAGGGCTAGATCCTAGGTTCCCAAATTGGTTATGATGTTGTCTCATCTTTTGGTCTTGCCAATCTGGCCAAAACATGGGAACCCCAACATAATGGTGACTCCGCTGGGGAAAATCTGAGAGCCTGTAACCGATAACATTTGTCTGTCTCCCATTGTCGTCACCAACATAATGGAGACTCCGCCGGGGAAAATCTGAGAGCCTGTAACCGATAACATTTGTTTGTCTCCCATTGTCGTCACCAACATAATGGCGACTCCGCTGGGGAATTGAGTGTATTTCACCTTAAAAATTCTTAGGCACTCAAAGACCCAGAATCTCTGGTTAGATTGGCTTTCAATTGCTAATGGTGGACAGCAACCTGCTTCAAACATTCATATACATCCACCTGGAGACTCCACACTCCCTATGATCTAAAGACCTGATGACTCCACTGGTGGAGGACTCTGAACTGGTTGAGAAGAAGCAGTAGCCTTCTTTGCATAAATATGGATCCAGACATGGACAGGGATACAAATTATGATGCTTTGTATGATCAACTCAATGAAATAGCAGAAACGTTTGGTAAAGTGCTAGAAATGTACATGGCTAATCTAAATGCAAATGATGATTATTTAGAACAGCCCATGCTTATTCCAGAACAAGAACAAATTCAAGACCGAGAGGATGAGCAGGACATGTATGATGCTCAAGATTCTATAGAAGATGAAGAGGAAAGTGATCAAGAACTGCCTGACTGCTTACCTATGTCTTGTGTTATGCTGACTAGAGAGTATCAGGACCTAATAGCAAAAGCTAATAGGGAATGCTGCCTTGAGGAAACAAGAGACCACATAGAAGAGGCAGAATCTGATGTGGAAGAAGAGGCTCAAGAAAACATCCCGCCTCCAAATCAGCTAACACAAGAGAAAGAGGATTGTTATCCTTTTGTCCATAATGAGAGGGAAACCCCTCTTTTGACAGAAGAAGAGATTGATCAGATATTAAGTCAGCAGTCCACCTTGGAAATATTTTATAGAACACACGCTCCTTCTCATTCATCTCCTGAGTTTGATGATACAGATCCAGAAAGCTCCTCTGTGGATCAGGATGAAGAAAGACCTACTGAGAATCCGACAGGTTTTATTGGTGACATTGCTTACGATTATGACTTTCCTAGTTATGATCTATTTGATGATCATTGTTTCCAGAGAGAAGCTGAGCTTGCAGAACCATCATCAGTAGACCCATGGGAGGAAAGCCAGGGCCAGTAACTCCAGAGAAGCAGTGAACTCAGTCAGCCTATCTATGACACTGATGGGGAAAGTTATGAAAGCATCAGTGATGAGTGTCATGAGATTGGTGGTCAGTAGTATTTCCTTTCAGAAGATGAGGAGGAAAGCAAAGAAGAAATCCTTGAGCAAGATGAAAATAATGAACCTTCTCTTGAAAAAGAGGAAGCAATGGAACAAACCACTGCTTAAGAATACACTGATCTTTTCACGGAGCTCAGCACATCAGAGCAGAACATATCAAAGCTCCAAGAGGACTCAGCTCCAATATATGATGATTCCTCCAGTTCAGAAGATCAGGGAGGTTCTCTCTCTCAAGAGAGTCTTCTTCTTGATCCAGTGGAAGAAGAAGAGATCCTGGTTGAAGCCTGCCTGCCAAATATTCATAGCCAGGTATCTTTTCATGATCCTTATGCTCATTTCCTACAAACATTTGAGGAAGGATCAAAGGTATTTTTGAGCAGCATGTTGCAAACAGAAAGAAAATTTTTCAAAGCTGTTGTTATTGAACAAAAAGAGTGGGAGTAGCCCTACCTATCCAGCCTGCTCAAGGAGGTGAGCAAGAAAGACCAGTCATGGGATCACTTGATGGACTGGTTGCATTGGAAGACAATGTTTGTAAGCTAGACTTGTAAATATTCCAGTTAGAGTAGGGTAGGTAGGAAAAGCTCAATAAAGCTCAGTCTGTGAGCATGTAGTTAGTTGTTTTTAATTTCTGCAAAGTCCAAGAAGTCAGACAGTCTAATCCTGGCTTGACTATTTTCAATTTCTGTCTTAGAATGTAGAGAATAAATCTGCTAAACAGTGTAATCCTAGTAGATGTATTTTAGGTAGAGGAACATATGAGACCAACAGTCTAATCTGGTCTCATGGAGTAATAAGGGTAGAAGTAGAATAGGTTTATTTTCCTGCTTGTGCTTGTAAAAAAAAATTGATGATGTAAAGGGTCTGCAAGTCTAAATGCACCCAGAAGAAAAAATATTAGGACCATAGTGTGGGTAGGTAGTTGTTTGGGAGAATGTTTACTATTGATATGATGTCTTCATGATTTGTGGCAGCTGATCCAAGAAAGATAATGAATGGGTCAAGTATCAGGCATCTGGCCTACACCAAAGATCATTCTCTGAATTTTTTACTCCTTCAAGAAGAAGCCATCCCCATGTGGAGCCACTGTTAGCCCCCTATGAATTTTTTGACAAGCAAACAGGGGGCTAAAATGTTTTTGAGCCTTCAAGGAATACATTTCCCTCTGAAAACACATCATCCTTGAAGCCTCCTTATGCCCTTGTCCTTTGATCAATCCCCATTGTTGTTTCCAGTTATAAAGCCTCTTTGATTGTGAAGAAAATCCCAAAAGGCCTCCTCCTTTTTCCCCTTATAGCATCACTTCTAAACCTCTGCTTCATCCCCTTTTACTCCTCTCTATTTCCCCCATTAACCCTCTAAACCATCTCAAGTTCCCTTTTAAACCCTTCAAATACTCTTTGTTTGGTTTAATAAACCCTTTCCTCTCTATCGTTACCCTTCTTTGGCCTTAAAATGCATTAAAATGGGCCAAAAACCCACTTTCTACCTTATATTAAGGCCTAGCCCCTTTCTTCCTAGCCCCGTAAACCAATTCCCCACGTGACCCATGCCCAGAACCAAGCGCTAATGGTCTGGGCACTAATTGCAATCGCAACTTACAGACAAGCGCTTTTCTTTGTTATACGAAAAACTCCGATGCGATTGGGTTTTGGTCTTTGAGATCTCCGCTGCGATCTCCACCGTTGATCTATCACTTGGATCCGACGGCCGGGCGCTAATCGCACTCCCGCTCCGATCGTAATCGGAAATTTGTTGTGCCACTCCTCCTTTCCTTCCGATTGCGATACACCGATCCAATCTGAGTCGCCCATCCCTTCAGATCCAACGGTTCAAATTTATCTTGCTCCCCTCTCATTGCTCCATTCTTTCCTCCGCCGATGATAATTCTAGCTGTTGATTCCCCTGTTGATCCGACGGCCCTCGCTCTCCCGCTCCAATCGCAATCGCATTTTCCAATCGCTGCCACCTTCCGCCCTTTGCAATTGTGATTTCCCCGATCCAATCTCGACCGTCCGATTAGTCCAAGATCCAACGGCTCGGCACTAATTGCATCATCGCCCTGTCGCCCCTCTCCATCTCCCTCCAATTGAATGTGGGCCGTTGATCTGGTCCCCGGATCCAACGGCCAACACTCAATCACGCCATCGCAATCGCAAAGTTTAAAAGTGTCAACCCTTGTGCCCCTGATTGTGATCTGTCAATTCGATCTTAGCCGTCCATTTCTTCAGATCCGACGGTTGGGATCTAATCGCGCCCCCCGTCATTTTTCTTCATCGGAGCCCTTATTAACTTCAAATTTCAACCTCCACCGTCGATCTCTTCCTGAGATCAGACGGTCCTAAATGAATCGCCCTCCACCCACACTGGGTCCCACATCCAAAGGCTTCGTTTCATTTTTTTTCCGTGTTTTCCTTTGTAATTCGCCCAAGCATTGATCTTTGGGATTTACACTAATGATCATTTCTTCCGCCACTCTTCATTGTTTCCACTGTTCTCCATTGCTCTGCCACCATTCCTCCGACCTCCACAGAATCTCTTCCACCACCCCTGAGATTTCATAACAAGTTTATTTCAATATATAGGAATCACAAAGAGACCATTATAGCGGCCAAGTGAAGCAGCAGAGACGGATTTGAAGGATTTAAGCCTATAATTAAATATTTAATGTGCTAATCCCATGTTCAAAGGATTAAGGCACAGTTTTAAGACTAAAGAGCGCACCAGCAAGTCATGTCAGTGCTACATAATAGCAGAACGTGTTTTCTCCAGAGATACACCTTCCTACAGTAGTCTCCATGCCTCCTCGAGCTCAAAAACAGTTAATTACTCTGACAGAAACTTCTTAAAGACTGTCAGGACCGCAGTTATGGAAGCATGGAGACCTGAAGACCTTTTCAGCCACCTTACTTGCTTCAGAGGACGGAACAGAGGGCCTTACAGCCAGAAGGACTTCACGAAACATCAGAGGTCAATCTTGCCCTGACAGAGTCTCCCAGACCATACCAAAAGTACTTACAGCGATGCAGATTTCCATTAAGAAGAGTGGGCATGAACTCTTTCTCCACTTTATCTTAATGAGATCCATTTAATGAATTTCACCTACCATTGTTATTCTCTTCTCCTATAAGAATTCCCGAGAACATATTGTAAAGGTTGTCGGTCGATTGTTGCCGATTGCTGTTAGAGGGATCCATTTTGACTGTTAGAACAGTCTTGGGAGGGAGTAACAGAGTAGTTTGTATGTAGTAGGTTGGGAGGGGAAATTTTGGATTGTATTAGCCATTGAGCTTAGTGTATGTGACTGGTTTTGCATCAATTAATCAAGCACATTTCTTTGGATCCTGGTCTATTACTACGGGTGATGTTTCTCTCTTTGTATCATTTATTTACATTTTCATGTTGTTCATTGGTCTTCTGGCTCGCATCAGAAATATGGCATAGGATTTACCCTTGTTAGGTACCCTATGTATCTACTCTCCTTGCCTTCAATGTTTTCTGTTGTATGTGTTATCTAAGAGTAAATTCAGCTAATTTAACCAGTGTAGCGGTTCCATAGGCTGCTAGCTTATGTATGAATTCGGGGTTTTCTTCTTGGATGTCCTTGCTGGTGTCAAAGAATTGAAGGTTCAAATTCCTTCTCTGATCTATAGACCCTGGCTCTGTTAACTTATCTATGTTTTCCCTTAGAGCATGCTAAAGCTGACCTGGATTTAAATGACCTCTGGTCCGATCTACAAGCTGCCCCTTTGTCCCTCCATTGAAAGCTGCCTTTGAGTATGTCCAAGCAGGTCTGGAGTTAAATGACCTCTGACCTGATCTATAGATAGAAATTGGGTTTCTTTCCTTCTCTCACTTTCAATCCTTAATTTTCCATTCCACCATCTATCTAAAAAAATCCTTTAGTGTAGATGACTTGCCCTCTGAAAGCCTTGGCTAGTTGTGCAAGTAATCCCCTTTCATGACTCCATAGCCCAATGGATGGCACATCCTTAACCTATCCTCTTTTGCTGAAACATCCTACTGCTCTGCTCCTTTCCTTCCATTGCTTTCTCAGTTTATGATCTCATGACTCAACCCAGCAATCAACCAACCAAATCATTTTAAGCCCCCTTTGTGCTTCATACCTAGCCTAACATCTCATTTTGAGCTTTCAAAGATATATCATTCTTTGTATTTATGGAGAGATCCCTCTTCGGGTCCAGGAGGGCTAGATCCTAGGGCCCCAAAGTGGTTATGATGTTGTCTCATATTTTGGTCTTGCCAATCTGGCCAAAACATGGGAACCCCAACATGTCAAACAGTTTAAACTTTACAAATCAATAGATAGGTAGAGAATAATGAGGATCTCAACAGTTTAATCTGAGCCCTCGAATGAAATAAGGTATATTTAGATTAGTTCTATGCTTTGAAAGAAAATGTTTTAAGGTTGCAAGCCTAAATGCACCTGCAAAATGAAGAAAAAATGTTAGAAATACAAGATTGGGTAGGTAGAAAGCAATGGAGAAATCATGTAAATAAAACATCATCGAGAAAAATCACTAATTTTCCCTCCCCCATGAGTGTTCAGTATTCTAAACTATCAGTCAGATAGGCTCAGAGAATTTCTCTAACTTTTATTGGGACCAGACCCAAGGCTCTATGACTGGTTAGTTGAAAATATTGAGTTCTTATGTTAATTTTTCAATTATCATCATTTACCCTTCATTTATGTACTAAAACCCCTTTTTCCTAAGTAAAAACACACTCTTACTGAGTAAAATTGTAACCCTGGAATAATTGACTTCATCCCTTCATAAACATTCATAAAAACCCACAAAATCACATTTATCCTAAGTATTATTCAAAGAAATATAAAGATGAGCAAATGCTTGATTATTTTATACTAGAGATAATGTGTATTTTGTTTTTCACTCCCCTCTCATATTAACCTATAACATATTTTATTAAAATCCCTAAGAAATACCTTTTCCTACTTATAAACTCCATTATACCTAAAAATTTCAAAAACTCACTACTATAAGATTTTGACCAAAGTATATTATCCCATGTGCATAAATGAAAAACCCAAAATAAAAAGCCCTTTGGTCTATAAGGTTATCCATATTCAAATATCCCGCCCCATAGTTTTTTAACTATAAAAAATGGTTGAAAACTATATAAATACAATGTATAAACCCGCACGCTTATGTTTAATTAAAAACATTTAACAAATATTTTAAATAAATACATTAACCCTGCCATATATATATACCAATGAATAAGGCTTAAAAAACCTTGTTTAAATGCACCCTTGTATATTTATTAAAAAATTATCATATGTTTTAAAAAAACCATTCATCCCGTCGTTGTATATAAATAAACCATTGCATACATTTTTTAAACCTTTACCCCTCAACCCTATTCTAAAGGTTTAAACCTATCCCAACCCTTCCGCTTATGAAATTAAAGCCTAGTCCCACCATTACTTTACAATGCACCTCCTGAACAAATCTCCACCGTTCACTTCAAAGCTTTTAATTCGACGGTTGAGGAGCGATATCGTGTAAACAACATGCCCGACCACTCCAATGTAAAATCCACGCAAAATAAGAAGTTTTGCACTGACCCCTCCCCTCCACGTGGCCCCTTTTGATTTGATCGCGTGAGTTTGGCTTAAAACCACTTACCACTAAAAATCTACGTGATAAACCACTGGTTTTATTCGCCTTTGTAATTCCCAAACTGCTTCCCGCCTGATGCGACCTGTAATTAATGCCAAGGGTTGATACGAACAATTGTTTAATTAAACCTTTGTATATGCATTTCTCTGCCTATATTTCGTGTTTAACCTTTGTTTTGCCCTCTCGACTGTGTAAATTTGCAAAGAGCCCCCAATAGCCATTTTCTTCCATCTTTACACCTAAAGCTTGTAAACCATTGCCCAATAAACGTGATAAAGACTGTAGAGGAGCTATATCGCTCCAGTTCAACCATTGAAGATATCAGTTCAACCAAAAGATAGAATTATACCCTGTTAAAACCTATACCTGCGTCAAAAATAGGTATTTTTATAAGAATTTAACCTGCAACTCAATTCAAAAACCTTTTAAAAGAGAGAAAAGTGTCCTAAGATTAAGAAATTAATCAAATTAAATTGGCCCAAAGTCCCAGAAATAGGAAAAACCTTGGCAAAATTTTTCCAGGAACCCTAGAATCCGCTGCGCACCATTTTCAAAGAAAATTATCATTTTTTCACAGTTTTTAGGGTCAATTTCAAGCTCTAAAGGCCATAAATCCTCTGGAGGTGCCCTATATCTTCTAAAAAACCTTTTTCAGCAGATTTTTAGCCCAATTTGGAGTCAAAAGTCTCAGAAAACCCCTGTTTTTTGTTTTAGACCAGTTTTTAGCATCAGAACTTCATTTGAGAGACCAAATTGAGCATAAAATCCAAAGAATCATTCTATCTTGCTGAATTCGCCTAATCCAGCCTCTGTTATAGTAAAATTGCCTCTACAAACAGTTTAAACTTGCATAAGCCAATAAAAATGCCTAAAAAACAAAGTGAAAACAAATATGAAGGTTCAAAAACTCTTAAAGCTACTCCTGCCATCACTCCAAATACTGCCATTATAGTCAACCCCCTCCGACCCCCCGATTAGCTGATCTTCGATTGCTTTCTCTGTGGTATTGATAATACAAATAGCTGATCCTATAGTTGAGTTCAATTTGTTAGATATACACAACTGGTGTTTTGAAAAATCCCTAGATGGTCAAGAAGATGTTCACATATTGGAATCCAATTTTCCCAAATAAGTAGTCCCTCTGACTCACCCTTGTCAAGAAATTATCAAACTGTATCACCAGTACTACATTCCTGAACAGAGATATATTGTCAATGTAAATAAATAGGTCATATTTACCATTACAGCAGAGTCTATAAACCAAATGTTGCAACTTCAATCAAACCCTCAAGCAGTCCCATTATCTATTGAAGCCCTCACTAAGTTATACATTAACTTAGACTTTCCTAAAAGGTTTATGATTTCCAAACTTTCATGCCTCTACATTTTGAAATTCCAAAATTAAAACCTCCATATTCCACTGCCAAGTTCCCTGAAGGATCAAGGCATGTAATCTCCATGCTTTCCTTCATACTTGGGTATTTCACCGATGAACATACTGATGAGTCAATATTGGGATTTTTGTCTACATTTTCTCCAGGACAGTCGCCCTTCGTTATATTTGACTATGCTGGTTTTATAGCTGATAGCATTCACTATCAATTGTCTAATTTGGAGCTGGAAGGGGTATTTAGATATACATCCTATATTTTTCACTTGTTTCTATTCTTCCAATCAGAGAGTTTTCCAATTTCACTTCAGAAGTTGGATATAGAATGAAAAACTCTATCAAATGTCTTTTGGACATCTATACTCAGAAAAGAAGGCACAGAATTCAATTATTCAGAGTTTGCAAAGTTTTTTGTACATCCATTGACCACCATTTTGAAAAAAACAGAGCAGCCTAGAATCAGTGAGGAAATGAAGACAATTTTGCAGCTATCAGAGCAAAGCAAAGTAGGTGATTGGTATTTATATGAGAAATTCACTTAAATTAGAGTTTTTGGTTCTAACTTGTTACCTTACAGGTTACCTAAGAATCCATCTATGAGGATATTTTCCTTAGAGTACATTAGGCAAATCCTGAATTCAGATTCAATTAATTTTATGGCAACTAAGAAAAAGGGCAAATTTAAACTCAAAAATCTAATTGGGCCTTAGAAGAAAGCTTCCCATGGAATTATGATCCACAAGGGATATTAAGTAAACTAAGGGTAAAATGTAAATTGACACCCTTAATCCATGAGTCAAAGCCAAATATAGAGAAATTTTCTAATCAAATTGAGTGGGTTGAAAATACTTTAACAGAAGTAGTAAACCAAAGGAATACTAGTCACCCTTTGGAAGTTTCCAAACAGCCAGAGACATCCACTAAAAGAATCAGAGAAGAAGGAGCTTATACTGCAGAGATAACAACAGAGACAAAATTTAAAATCATTTACAATAAGAGGCCAAAACTGGATACAACAGTTAAAGGCAAAGTAACAATAGATGTTGAGGAAACAGAGACCT
Organism: Pinus albicaulis; assembly: GCA_034641835.2. Classification (NCBI taxonomy): domain Eukaryota; kingdom Viridiplantae; phylum Streptophyta; class Pinopsida; order Pinales; family Pinaceae; genus Pinus; species Pinus albicaulis. Next base: position 1,600,932,219 of record CM076582.1, read on the forward strand.
TGAATACCAACACTGCACAGACAGAAACCAATGTAGCCACTGTAATCATCAGTGAGCCAAATCATAATCAAGAAAAGTTGAATAATGAATATGCACAGATAATGGAAAGGCAACAAAGTATGGAGGCTTCTTCCTCACATTCAGCTGAGGAGAAGGATTTATATATTAAGGAAAAATACAAGAAAATCAAATTGAAGAATGAAGAAATCAAAACTAAAATATATTCTCAGTTTTTGAAGCAGAAGCCAGGTAACCAAAAATAGATTCCTATCAGCCTTTGATTATTCAACTCAAAAATTGATTATGTCAGTTTTACAGCCCACTGTACTATTACCAAAGACAGTGGCTGATTATAAAAATTTGATATGGAAGTAGCCACGGATAAAATCCATGAGTTAGATCAAATTGAATTTCACGGGAAAACATCAGAGATGCTCTATTCCACAGTGACCACAAAAGCTATGAGTTCTCATAGGCTTCAAAATACAATTTCTAATATGCAGGACCAAATGAAAATGGATAAATCTTCACTATATGCAAAGGATCTAAGGATAACGGCCTTAAAATAGTTAGTATTACAGGCAGGATATGATCCTACAAATATCAAAGCAGTTGAAGCATTGGTTAAAAAGAAAAATGAGGACATTTTTGCCTTGAGGAAACAGCTCAAGGTGAGCATCTTCAAACAAAGGAAGTTTTACAGGATCAAAAGGAGAAAGATGAAATGATGAGCTTGATACTTCAACTCACAGCTCAAATCAAAGAAATGGAAGTACAGATGGACCAAGTTGTCCAAGAAAAGGAGATAGTTAAGGAACCAGTCATTCCCACTGTCATCCCAGTTATTACAGCAGTAGTACCATCTACTTTAGGAGAGAAATTGGCACCTAAAGAGCCACTAGCCACTGCAGTGCCAGTGACATCTTCAACAACTTCAGTAACTGAATCTTATACAACAGTGTTGCCACCTACAAATGGAAGCAATCAACTGGTAAAGGCAATGGAAGAGATGTCCTTGAAAACCAATGAAATCAACAGATTGACTAAGATAATTGAAAATCTTGAGAAAAAAAGCAAAGCAGCTCAGATAGATGCCAAAATACATGAACAGAATGCTCACAGATTGAGTGAAGAGGTAAAGAAGCTCCATAAAGAATCAACTCTCAAGGATCAAATATCATATATTAAAAATTACCTATGGAATAATGTAATTGAAGCCATTCATGATGTTTGGCCATCAATTCAGGTGATTTTTTAGCAGAGAGAGTTACTATTGGCAGCTCAGGCAGAGATCCAAAAGACACAAGAAGAATTGGCAGATAAACCAGAACAGGCTGTTAGGTTAATCAATTTCCTAAACAGCAAGAACAGATAGCAACTTGAGGAATTGAAAATAAATGACAGGACAACCACAATCCTATAAATTAGGAAAGTAACTACCAAAATAAATCTAATGAAGCATCTTGAAGAGAAATGTGGAGGAATGAATACTGTTGTCACTAGATTCATGGTCAAATTCACCAGTTTGAGGCAAAAGGGACTTCCTGATATCATGGTGATTAATTACAAGTTAATGCCTCAGAATTATTATGACAAAAATATCAGAGAACATGCGGGTGAACAAGCCAACAGGCCAAGGTATTCCCACAGGAAAAGTATTGCTAAAAAGTTTTGAAGATTTATTTTATTTGCAGTATGAAACCAAATATTTTTTTGTCATCAAACCTACATTTTCCAGGTACACTAAGGCTGATGAGAATTTTAGGAAAATCAAGAATATTAGAATTCCTAAAAATGAGGAGTGAGAAGCATTGACTGATTTGCTATGAAGAAAGAAAGGCAAACACATGAAAAAGAAAAATTTTGTTTGTTGATTTCACAGTTAAAACAGATTTTTACAGCAAGAAGGCAGTTTTACTGAAGGTAAAGAGTATCTGAAGTGAAAGAGTATAAGTGATAAAGAGTATCAGCGAGAAAGAGTATCAGTGAAGGCAACTAGATTCTGAAAATATCTAAAAGGCCAGCAGAGAAGACACATAAGCAGCCATCTGCTTCTTATCTTAAAACTATTTCTATTTATTTTGAATAAAATAGGACAGCTTGCTAGTTTGTTGAGCAAGTTGTCACTATTATTGTTGTAAGAGATTTAAGTTTCCTTATTTTATTCCTAGAATTCATCTAGGATATTTTGTAAGACATTTTGTATAAATGTTTCACTCTTTGAATTATTTTGGTGTGGAATAAAATTGCTGGAGATTACTATAGATATTCTGTTGACTTGAAGGATTTGGAATTTGATTTTGAGTAGCAGAATGGATCACATTTTTGGCATCATACTTCAGGATCCCTGTGATAATCTATCTGGAGTGAAGTACTCTCTTAAAATTTTCATTTTTATCTTCTTTTGTTTCATGCATACATCTGTGTTTTACTTCTAAATCTGAATGTATAACTAGGAGTATTACTATAGGACATGTTAATAGCGCTCTGTTTTTAACTAGTTATCATTTCCTTGTTTGCTTCTGATTTCCGGTGTAGGGAACCCTTAATTTCACCCTCTCCCATTTTACCTCTGTATTCTACTTCCCTTTTTCGGATTTAAGGATTCTTAAGTGCTCGTTATCCCGATCATACCACCTCAAAAACCATTTTTCCCAAGATCTCCAAGGGTTATCTACCTCTCCCTGCATCCATTTGACCTTTAGGCCTTGATCCCAATTCTGTTAGCTTGACTTAGACTCCATAGCCCAATGGAAAAGTAGATTTCCCTCTATCTACCCTCCAAGTGAAATTTTCCCACAAATCCAACAAAACCAAACCAAATTTGCTCTTTAATAACTAGCCTAATATTCAAAACTAAAACAAAGTTAAACTTGAAAGAGAGATCCCTCTCTGAACCCTAGGAAGGCTAGATCTTAGAGTTTGAAGTAGGTTTGTGGTTACCTCTAGTATTCTTTGAATAAAAACCAAAATCCCACAACTTAAGAATTTACTGGAGTGATAACATTACTGGGGAATAACCAGTCCTCAGTCATAAAATTAGTCTTAAAGGAATATTTGAATCATCCTTTTACTTTAAGATTTCTTTTATAGGTTGTGGGTATTGAAAAATTGTAATTCTGGCTTCTAGGAAAGTCTATTATACTAGGTCTAACCCGGATCCTAAGCTTGTTGTAATAGTAGATGACCTAGACCGAATTGTTAAAAAGAAAAAACAAACAAAAATTTTAGAAGCAGAAATCTCATTAGTAAGAGTCAATTCATTACTAAGTGAGTTAGAAAGTCTGCAAGACATTGATTTTGATCTGAAATTTGAGCATTCCTTATTTAAAAGTAAATTTGAAAATGATTTAAAAACTATTGTTTTAGACCCTGATTTTCTTTCATTTTTGAATGCAAAACATAAATTTATTGCAGTAAATTCTAGATCTAAGAAAGCTGAATATCAGTCCAAAGTTGAGGAAATTAATGTTACTATTCTAAAGGATATTGATGAAGCTATTGAATTAGCTCATTTATTGACTTATGCAGACAGACCTTCAGCTTCCCAATTACACACCACAATAATTCCAGCTAGAGATTCATCTCTTTATGCTGTCACATCATTCATAAATTCTACTACCAGCTCATCTACATATCCATTTATCCCTAAACTACCTCTACAACCCAGAGTATTATTTCCACCAATCACTTCACCCACTATATCCATTAGTTCACCTTTTGATTTCTTAAAAGCATCATCCTCATTTCCCAGCACTTCAAATACTATAATTATTTCATCCACTATCATTTCCAGCACAACTCCAAGAATTTCAACCTTACATCCTAGTCAAGCCAAGCTTCAAGCTACGGCTGTTAGATATGCTCCCCTTGTCCTACCACGGCAACTTCATGACATGCCACAAGACTATCAAAACCAAATACCATCGTTTGATGGCACTACTCAATATTCTACTCAACAACAAATTACTAAGATGACATAATTTTTTGAAATTTATGAAATTGATGATTCAGATGTTCAAATGAGACTGTTTGCTCAAACTTTAACAGGAGCAGTTAAGAAGTGGTTTAAATATTTAGCTGCTGGTAGTGTAATTGATTTATCTGTATTTTTTACTTTTTTTCTAAATAAATGGGAAAATAAAAATAACCCCCTCCAAATTTTGTCTGAATTTGATAATTTAAAAAGAGCTCCAAATGAGTCAGTTCAATATTACTGCACCCAATATAATAGTGTCTACAATTCTATCCCTACAAATCTGAAACCTACTCCTTATTCCGTTCTGCTCAAATTCCCTGATGGATTTGACATAGATATGGCTTACCAATTAAGGGAAAGAGATGCAAATACCTTATAAAAAATGCAAACTGATGCAGTAAGTGTAGAAGTGAACATCTTAGCTAGAAAAGCTAGACTTAGAAATGAAAGAAGAGTAACTATCAAAGAAGAAAATGCTAATTCAGATACAAAAATGGATGTTATAGCTAAAACTTTAGAAAGAGTGATTGACATATTAGATAATATGGAGAGAAGACCTCAATGGGATAACCAACAACAGATTATAAATCCCAATTTTAGAAAAAATATAAATTCTGGAAAAGCAAAAGAAACATCCCCGGACCAAACAATTAGGCCACCATTCCAAGAGAACTATGCTGAAAGTTCTTAGAATAATAATGATGATTAGGAGGATACTATTAATCTAATGGTAATTGATGACAACAATACTATTTTCCTAACTCAGGAAGATCATGAATTGTTTGAACTTCAACAGCTCAAATTAGATTCTAGTGAATCCTTTGATTATAAGCAAGGTTATGACTATGCAATAAATGAAATACACGGCCAGTACAACCTTAGAAACAAGAAAAATAATGAGTATTTTACTAATAAAACTTCCCAAAATTAGAATCAGAAAACAGTAGAAGCCCCTAAAACAAAAGTTCTGCAAATTCTCCCTAGGGAAAATAAGCAAAACTGAAACTCCTCCCAAAACATTTCTAGTCCAAAGAAAGCATCAGGCCCTAAAATTGTTGATATTACTAATGAAATTTCTCAAGTTTCAAAAGATTCTCAAAAATCTGTTGCTACTAAAGCTTCTAACTCTGTAAAAACAGAAAATTTAGATCCCAAAAATCCTTCTGCTGATCCTAAAATAGTAGACTCAAAAATTGTTTCTTCAAAAGCCTTTGCTGAAAATTCTAATTCAGATAGAACATCTATTTCTTCACAAACAATCCCTGAAAAGAAATTCAGAAGTAGTAAAATACAAGAAACAAAAACAGAGAATCCTAAAATAATTGAAAATGAATAAACAATTGTAGAAAAGCAAGACAGACCAACACAGACTACAGTTACCAAAGAAGAACTGATTCAAATTAGTAAAGCTCAACCTGCATTCAACATACAATCAGAAATTGAAAAACTTAAAATACCAATTCCTTTGACTGAATTGGTAAAAAATGACTTGTATAAATCAACCATAACTGAAACTTTGAATATGAATGATGGAGAAGACTCCATAAATCTAAATGATGATCAAGCAGAGTTGATTTTTGGCCCAGATGTAAATGGAAAACATGCAGTTGGTGCAGTTCCTCCATTCTATATCAGTTTAACCATTCATGATCAAATTACACATAACATAATGCTATATTCAGGAGCTTCCCATAACTTAATGCCAAAATTCATCATGGAAACTCTGAATCTAGAAATTACAAGGCCATACAAAGATTTTTTTTCTTTTGATTCCAGTCAGGTTAAATGCTTAGGTTTAATTAATGATTTGTGTGTAACACTAGTTCAATACCCTGGTAAGAGTATATTAATGGACATTGTAGTAGATGATATCCCACCAAAATATGGTATGCTACTTTCTCGCTCATGGGGAGAAAAGTTGCAAGGATCTCTACAATTGGACATGTCTTATGCTACTATCTCGGTGTTTGGCCAGCCTAAAAATTTATATAGGGAAACATTAATGAAGTACATGGTCAGTAGTGCTGAAAATATATAAACTATCTGTAGAAATTTGAATAATAGATGAGTTATTCACCGATATTATCCTGATTACACACTATTTGAGCTTCATGCATAATACATAACCTCTTCTACCATTGATCATCAATTTGCGAGTCCAAACAAATAGCATGCGCATTGAAACGATGATAATTATTTGCCCTCAACCTGATATGCTGTGGGAAAGCTTACAGCTGAAAACCCCCAACTATCTGTATATTATAATGATAGAGAACATGTAACAATACATAGCACAAACTCCTCACAAGCTCTCAGCAGTATCTCCAATTGTTACACACTACACAAGAACAAGTCACAAGTTCAAATCTCCTCCACCTGTTAGCCTGCCTCTACTGCGCAATCCAAGATGGTTAATTGTGAGATCCAAGTTCGAATCCCCTTTTTTTGTACTACGCAATCCTCATTGGAAATATCAATCAATGTGTGTGCAAATCTCATGCACAGCTATAGTCACAACTGATAGTAGACTCACCCTTTCACCCACCTCTAACACTGGTCTCCAGCTCTAAAGAGAGAAGAAAAGAGATATTCACGCCTTAGAAATGAGCCACTTCGAGGGGGCAACCTCCAATACATTACATGAATGAAAAATTCTTGGATGATACAATTTACAAAACCTCCTTTCTATATATAGGAGTCCATGTGGCCATAATGTAATCCTAATGGGCCACAATGTAATCCTAGCCGACCTAACAATAATAATTTAAGGGCACAATAATAACAAAATGGGGGTTACAAGGGTACAATAATAACAATAAGGGGGTTACACTAATAAAAATAAAGGACTATACTAGTAATATAGGGACCTAACATGCCCCTCTCCTTCAAAAAAGTGTTGTCCTCAACGCTTGAGTAGCTCTGGGTGCTTCTGTATAAAATTCTCATCCTCCCATGTAGAATCTTCAGTGGGTAAGTTCTTCCACTTGATGAGATACTCTGAAATTGATCGATTCCGTAGTTGTCGAGTGCTTGTTTCTGTGACCGCTTCAGGTTCCAATATGATTTTCCTTCCTCATCAAGTTCTGGAAATATTGTTTGAACTAGAAGATTTTCACCTATAACCTTCTTTAAGCATGAAACATGGAAAACTGGATGTACTCGCGAAGAAGCAGGAAGCTCCAATTTGTATGCCATAGTACCAATCTTTTGCAACACCTTGCAAGGACCATAGTACTTTGGCGATAATTTATTATCCTTCTTAGCTTGCTTGAGGGACATTTGTTTATATGGTTGTAGCCGTAAAAATACCCAATCTCCTATACCAAAACTTCTCTCGCTGCGATGTTGATCTGCCTGTTGTTTCATTCGATTTTGTGCCAAATTCAGGTTATCCTTTAAGAGTTGGAGAACTTCTTGCTGATGCTCGATGTGATCTTCCACTGCTTGAACCTTCGAATTTTTCCTTAAAGATGATGTGATTGATGGTGGATGATATCCATAAAGTGCCATAAATGGGGTCATTTTTGCTGCAGTATGGAAGGAAGTGTTATACCACCATTCGGCGAGAGGTAACCACTTGACCCATTGTGTTTGTTTATCAGATACAAAACAACGAAGATATCCTTCCAAACATTTATTTACTATCTCAGTTTGACCATCAGATTGAGGATGATAAGATGAGCTATGAGCTAAATTAGTACCCAAAGAAGAAAATAACTCTGTCCAAAAATTTCCCGTAAAAATGGGATCTCTGTCGCTCACAATAACCCTTGGGCTTCCATGTAGCTTTTGAATTCTGTCCACAAATGTAGTAGCAACTGTACTTGCTTTAAATGGATGAGATAATGCACAAAAGTATGCATACTTGGTAAGTCTATCAACTACCACCATGATGACATTCTTTCCTTCGGACTTAGGTAAACCTGTGATAAAATCCATTGAAATCTCCTCCCAACGTTGACTTGGAATGGATAAAGGTTGTAGAAGTCCTGGGGTCTTAATTGTTTCCACTTTATTCTGCTGGCAGACCAAACATTCCGCCACAAACTTTCGAATATCAGATTTAAGGCCATCCCAAAAAAATTCTTTCTTCACCCTGTGGTAAGTTTTTAAAAATCTGAGTGTCCTCCTAAAGGAGAAGTGTGCAATTCCAGAAGAATCTTTTGTTTTAGTTGGGAATTCTTACAAAGATATAAGCGATCTTTGTACCATAAGGAATCATTTTTCCAACTAAATGTATCGGATGTACTAGGATCTTGCTGCAACTTTTGAATGAGTGTCCATACATCTTTGTCCTTCTTCCATTCATCTCTTGCTTCGGTTATCAAATCTGGTTGGATAATAGAAATGGCACAAAGCAATGCTTCCACCTCTTCATTCTTTCTTGAGAGTGCATCTGCAACAACATTAAGCTTTCCTTTTTTGTAGATTATTTCAAAGTCATAACCCAACATCTTTGTGGCCCATTTTTGCTGCTCTTCTGAAGATAGTCTTTGTTCCAAAAAGTGTTTAAGACTATCATGATCAGTTTTTACCTTGAAGTGTCTTCCCATTAGGTAAGTTCGCCACTTCTTTAGTGCATGCAGTATTGCTAACATTTCCTTCTCATAAATAGGTTTTCGTAAATACTTTCCTTTGATTGGACGACTTTCAAAAGCAATGGGTCTTCCTTCCTGCATTAAAACAACACCAATTCCATTTCCTGAGGCATCACATTCCACAATAAAGGTTTTTGTGAAGTCTGGCGTAGCTAATACCGGTGCTAGACACATTGCCTCTTTAAGATTTTCAAAGGCCTTAGTTGCTTCAGGAGTCCATGAAAATGCATCTTTCTTCAATAATGTTGTTAGAGGTGCTGCTATTCTCCCATAATTCTTAACAAACTTGCGATAATATCCTGTTAACCCAAGAAATCCTCGCAACTGCTTTATTGTCTTGGGGAATTTCCATTCCTTAATGGCTTTAATTTTGTTAGGGTCTACTTTAACACCTCGTGAGATATAATATGACCCAGATATTCCACCTCTTGTACTCCAAAGAAACATTTGGATGTTTTTGCATATAATTGTTTCTCCTGCAATAGTTTGAGCACCCTGTCAACATGTTCAACATGATCCTTCCAAGACCTGCTATAGATTAGTATATCATCAAAAAATGCTAGCACAAATTTTCTAAGGAAGGGTTTGAAAATGGAATTCATCAACCCTTGAAATGTAGAAGGTGCATTGGTAAGGCCAAAAGGCATGACCAAAAATTCATAATGACCCTCATGAGTTCAAAATGTTGTTTTTGGAATATCTTCAGTCTTCATTCTAATTTGATGATATCCTGAATGAAGATCCAACTTGGTAAAAATAAATTGCTCCATGTAATTCATCCAATAATTCATCAATCACAGGAATGGGAAATTTGTCTTTAATGGTGAGCTTATTGAGCTCCCTATAATCAGGACACATTCGCCATGATCCATCCTTCTTGTGTACCAATACTACAGGAGCAGAGAAAGAACTTTGACTAGGTTGAATTATACCCGCCTCTAACATTTCTGCAATCATGCGTTCAATTTCGCTCTTTTGGAAGTAAGGATATCTATAAGGCCGGATGTTTGGAAGAACACTTCCTGGAATCAAATGAATAGCATGATCATGATCACGAATAGGTGGGAGTCCTTTGGGAGTTTCAAACACCTTGGAATGATTGTCCAAGACTTGTTGGAGATCTGCCGAAATAGATGATTTTGATGTCGGAACGTCTAGTGAGCATAATTGTGCAATTACGCCTTGTTGTTCTTTCTTTAGAAGCTTTGTCATGACATTAGAGCTTATTATCCTTCCCGGATTCCCTTCAATACCCCGTAATTAGACTTCCTTTCCTTCTGAAAAAAATTTCAAGAAAAGTTCTTGAAAATTAAAAGCTACCGTCCCCAAAGATTGTAACCATTGTACTCCTAGTACAACATCAGCACCTCCATAGGAATGGAAAGCATTGGACTAGTCAATACATATTCCCCCATGGTTAGCTTGATGTTATGGCATTTCCCAGAGCAATTTATAGTTCCTCCATTTGCAACCATCACTTGGCATTCTGGTGTTGGGTATAGGAAACAATTTAATTCCTTGGCTACCTTACAATGAATAAAATTATGGGTGCTGCCTGAATCAATCAACACTATTACCTTTTTCTTCTTGATTTGTCCTTCTATCTTGAGAGTTTGAGGAGTGGTAATTCCTGCCAGTGCATTACACGATATGGTCGGATTCATTTCTTCCTCTTCTAGGGTTGGTTCCTGGTGTATATCCTCTTCTTGTTCATTTTCTTCTTCCTCTTCACAATCTATGTAAATAATTTCTTCTCAGCACACTTATGACCTTTAGTGTATTTGCTATCACAACTGTAGCAAAGCCCTTTTGCTCTTTTTTCTTCCAATTGTTGTGGTGTCAACCTTGTAGGTTGTGGAAATCTAGGCGTAGCAACACTTCCTTCTTTATAGAATTGGGTGGTAGGCTTCCTTGTCGCCATAATTTTACATTCAACTTTTCTTGCCAACCTGAATGCCTTCTCCAATGAATCAGGTTCCAAAACGCGAACTTCATGATGGATGTTATCCTTTAAAGTGCCTAGGAAGAGATCAATCCTGTGTTCCTCTGTAAGATCAGTTACCCTTATATTCAATTTTTGGAAGTCCTCAATGTGCTGCCCCACTAACCCCTTTTGTTTGAGATTTATCAATTGGGTAAAGAAGGTGTTGCTCTTTGTATCCTCATAATGTGCTATCATTTCCTCCGTAAAAATTGACCAAGTGACAATTTTTTTACGGGAGCAAAACCATCGATACCATACAAATGTATTTTGTTCTAAATGTAAAGTTGCAATGCGTACCTTTTGTGTGTTTTGCACGTTATGGAGATCAAAATATTGCTCCATCTGTAGTATCCATGTTACAGGATCCTTTCCATCAAACTTCCTCATATCCATTTTTGGAATATGGTAGTTCTTCCCACCAACATTCGAGTTTATGAAATCACGATTAACATTTATTTTGTTCTCATCATGAGGTTCTTCTCCTATATTTCCGCCATTAGGAATCATTTCTGGTTTTAAGCTTGTCATCAATCCTTCCATGTATGCTTTTAGATCATTCTTCATGTTTTCTATGTTGTCTTTCATGTCATCCATCTTAGCTTCCATGCCCACTTCCATGCCATCCATCTTAGCTTCCACCCCTTTCTTCAAACCTTCAATCTTTACTTCCACGCCATCCATCTTAGCTTCCATGCCCCTGCTTCAAACCATCCATCTTCACTTCCACACCTTTCTTCACTCCATCCCCATTTTTCTTTGCTCTTCTTGAAGGTAGAAATTTATTGCACTTGTTCTTGTAATTTTGATAGATCATGTTGTTCTTCATCTTCATGAGTCATGGTAGAAACTATGCAGAAGGCTTGAATGATTAGAATTCTTTTTGAGAGTATTTAGAATCCAATATTGATATCTATTCTACAAGATGCCCTTGGAATCAATTCAACTTGATTCTTCAAAGCATGGAAGCAAAGACTTATGCAATTGGAAAAAATACACACCTTTTTACCTAGCTTTGAGGAGCTTGATATTGAAATCGGATTATCTCTGTGATTGTAGCTTTTCAATATCTGAAATTTTGCACTAAGGTAGCCCTTGGAATTCTCTTTCGAATTCCACAGGTATGACCTGATTTGGATTCTCCAAGGCAAAGTTATGTCCAATATTCCACAATGACCTAATTATGGACTGGTTCAGTAGAGCCAACTTGTACAAATTGCCACGTGTAACCGTTTTTTCCTTCGGCTCTGAAATTGATAGCAAAGAAACTATAGTTTGTGTACTGATACACTCGGCCGCCAATCGATGCCCAGTTATTGAAGTTTTCCACGATCACCGCTTTAGTGGTGAGAGCCTGAAAAGCACTATTCCTGATCTTATCTCCAAAACTATTGCGAACCAAGTTCTGAAATTTTTTGACGAATTTCCTCAGGATTTCAGCTTCGCACCATATGAATTTCAGACTCTGACCCTTCGTACAAAAAAAATTATAGCGCAAATGCCACGATGACCTGTTTATGAGCCTGAAAACATACCTAACTTCCACAGATGATATCTCCTCAAATATTGCGAACCAAGATCTGAAATTTTTAGACAACCTTCCTCAAGATTTCAGCTTCATACCCTAAATATTTCAGCTTCTGAAGCTTCGTAGAAAAAAAGTTATAGCGAAAATGCCACGATGACCTATTTGGAGCAGCGAAACCCTAGAATCCCAAACCTCTGATACCAAATGTTGTGTAACCAACTCAAAAAGAGAAGAAAAGAGATATAAACGCCTTAGAAATGAGCCACTTCGAGGGCAACCTCAGCCCCTTACATGAATGAAAAATTCTTGGATGATTCAATTTACAAAACCTCCTTTCTATATATAGGAGTCCATGGGGCCATAATGTAATCCCAGTGGGCCACAATGTAATCCTAGCCGACCTAACAATAATAATTTAGGGGCACAATAATAACAGAATGGGGGTTAGAAGGGTACAATAATAACAATAAAGGGGTTACACTAACAACAATAAGGTACTATACTAGTAATATAGGACCTAACAAGAACAAGTCACGGGTTCAAATCTCCTCCGCAAGTCTTCCCTGCCTCTACTGCGAAATCCAAGATGAATAATGATGAGATCCAAGTTCGAATCCCAATAGCTTGTACTGCACAATCCTCATTGGAAATATCAATCAATGTGTGTGGAAATCTCATGCACAGCCATAGTCACAACTGATAGTAGACTCACCCTTTCACCCACCTCTAACACTGGTCTCCAATGAACTGTCCATGCATTGCAGTTAACTGATGTATTCTTTAGTTGATTTATGAGTTAATAATTAGTGAATTAATTAATAATTAATTCACACCACTCATCACTAGTGTATTTATCAGTTAGACTAAATACAACTAGTTCAACTAAGTTAAACCGAACACAACTCCATCAACTGTCTCATCAACTCCACCAAACTCTGCCACATGAGTTCTAACTGAAGTCAACCATGCAGTAGCTCAACTAAACCCTAGGAATAGCGTAATTCCTTCTGTCAGCTGCATGTGCCACATCCGTAGCTCGAACTGAAGTGTTGCAAGAGGATAAGATAATGTTTATAGTCCAAATATTATTAAGAGCTAATAATATTCGACTGATCTATTTTTAGACTAGCAGTCTAAAAATAGACTCCGCCCAGTATGTCTAAAAATAGAGGTCCATCTATTTTTTCCGACTTGACCAACCATCCACAAATAGCATCCTGCAACTCATAGACCATGATCCATATGTCTAAAAATAGACATAGTCTAAAAATAGACTTTGCGCCAAAAATAGCCTGCGGGCCCACTTAGTGAAGGTGACTTCTTTTCACTAAGCTCCATCATCTTGTTGCATTCTCAACACTCCCTCAACAAGATATGGATTATCTGCAACCCCTATCTTGCCTCTGTGGTATTCGAATTTGCTCCTGGTGAGCGCCTTCGTCAAGATATCAGCATCCTGATCCTCCGTGGGAATGTATGAAAGTAACATGATCCTCCGCTGCACACAATCTCTGATATGATGGTACCTGATGTCGATGTGTTTGGATCTATCATGAAATAATGGATTAGCCGAGAGTTTAATGCAACTCTGGTTATCACAATAAATCACAGTAGGCTCCAAGTGTGACCCGAACAACCCGACCAGGATCTTCCTCATCCATATGGCCTCGCATGCAGCCAAGCTTGCTGCCATATACTCAGCCTCTGCTGAACTGAGTGCCACGGATCTCTTCTTCCCGCTGTACCAAGAAAATGTTGTCGAACCGATACTGAAGATCCCTCCGGATGTGCTCTTTCGGTCCGTTGGGCTCCCTGCCCAATCTGCATCCATGAAGCCACATAGCTTCACCTCATCCTCCTGTCTGTACCACAAGCCATATCGTGATGTGCCTCTAAGATAACGCAGTACATGCTTGCCTGCCTTCCAGAAGAGCTTGGTAGGCTTAACCATAGCTTGCGAAAGTTGGTTAACAGCATAGCATATATCGGGTCATGTATTGACCAAATACATAAGCGACCCCACCAACTGTCGATAAACAGTGGCATCCACTACCTCCGCTGAAGTAGCATCCTCCTTCCTCCAACCACCAGGAAGAGGAGTATCAATAGGCTTGCAGCCATGCATGTTGAACTTCTCTAGTATCTCCCGGGCATACTTACCTTGAGAAACAAATAGTCCACCACTACGCTGCCAAATTTCCAATCCCAGGAAATAATGAAGGAGTCCCAAGTCCTTCATCTCAAACTCTTTGGAAAGATCCTCCTTGCATGAGAGTATCAACAGCTCATCACCTGTCAAAATCAAATCATCTACATAAAGTACAATGATCAGCGACTTACCCTCCACCACAATCTGGTATAGGTTAGGATCTGCCTCACTCTTGGAGAATCCAAGTTCGATAGAGCATCGCACTCTGTCAAAGTGTACCAAGCACGAGTGGCTTGTTTCCACCTCTGAGCACTCTGCCCAGGCACACTTTTATGCGACTCACTGCTGAAGATCTCGAAACCTTCAGGCTGCTCTATGTACACCTCCTCCTCAATGACTCCGTTGAGGAACGCAGTCTTCACATCCATCTGATGAATGTGCCACCCCATCTACGCTGAGAGAGCAAGGATCGTCCGTATGGAAGAGTACCTTGCGACAGGTGCAAAAGGTCTCCTCATAGTCAATCCCCTCAATCTGTGAAAAGCCACGGGCGACAAATCTCACCTTCTACTTCTCCCACCTCTATCCATTGCACACTTCACTTTGTAGATCCATTTCGAACCCACCCGCGATTTCCCTTAAGACGCCAGGACAATCTCCCATCTGCTGATTTCGATATTCGAATCATACTCTTCCACCACCATGGCATCTACCCATGCGGGGTCCTCCCACAGCTTCCTCGAAGAGGATGAATTCTCACTACACATTTTCTCACAAGAGCCATGTATCCAGTGCTCTGGAATTACGTGTGGCCTCTCTGTCTGGGTGTCACGCTGTGGTGGTCTACAATCTCTACATCTTGAGCCGGTCGCTCGACACGCCAGTCAGCTCGCCCTGCGTGGTTGGCACTGCATGAGTGGTCTCTTCCACTCCATGAACTTCCTCTTGTGGCTGATCCACATCCTGAAGCTCATCCTTAGGAACTAATATCTCCTCCTCTGCATGCAAGTGTGGCTCCCTCTCAAGCGAACACTTCATGGCTTTCTCCTCCTTAAATTTGATATCCCGTCGCACAACAATCTTGCGATTGTCTGGAAAATACACACGATAGTTGTGGGTGTATCAGTGTACCCGACAAATATCCCAACCTCTGCGGTTGGCTCCAGCTTCTTCCTGGCATCCTTCGTCGCATGAATGTAAACAGGTGAACCAAAAATCCTCAAATGGGAAATATCAGGCCTCTTACCAGAAAACGCCTCCTCGAGTGTACACATGCCAAGTATCTTGTGAGGACAACGGTTCTGCACATATACTGCAGTATTGCATGCCTCCGCCCACAAGTGAATAGGTAGGCCCTGATCATGCAACATCGCCTGTGCAGCACCCATGATCGTTCTGGTCTTCCGCTCAGCAACCCTGTTCTGCTATGGGTTATGAGGTGCTATGAGCTCTCTTCGAATTCCTTTTGTGCTGCAAAAGTCCTTGAATTCGCCAGAGATGAATTCACCACCATTGTCGCTCCTAAGAGCCTTCACTTGCTTCCCCGATTCTTTCTCCACCAACGCCTTGAACTCACAGACCTTTGAGTATGTCTCGCTCTTCTTCTGCATGAAGATCAGCCTCAGAAAAATCCTTGACAAGATCTGTATTTGTGCTTTGGTGGCAGAGCTGCGAGAAGGTCCACACACGTCTATGTGAATTCTCTCAAGGATCGTCGTGGCGCGACCTATCCATCTCATGAAGATTGAAGCTTTCTAAATTTTCAAAGGTGTCTGCAACGTCTGAATGCGCAAGAGTGCCTTTAGGAAGCCCAGTAGAAATCTGCTGCAGTATCTTCAAAGCTCCATGGTGAAGGTGGCCCAATCTCCGGTGCCACAACTCGCCATCATCCCGGCTCACCACTCCTTCTGCCTTACCTACCATTGATGCGCAGCCATCTACCTACAATTGATAAATTTTCTTGACTCGAACCCCTATCTTCCGGGTTTCTCCAGTTGTCTTACTGCGCAGGAAGGCCTTTCCCTCGCTGAAGACAACATCATATCCCTTGTCTTCTAACATCGCCACAGAGATAAGATTCTTCTTCAATCCTGGAACATGCATCACTTCCTTCAATACGAAGGGTTTACCAGACTCCCTCTCAAAGGAAATGGTACCGATACCGGCTACCATCATCGCCCATCTCGATGTGCACTCCAAGATCTTTCTCATCCAGATCAGAAAACAAATCTCGATCTCCTGTCATGTGAAAAGACGCACCACTGTCCAAGAACCAAACTGAACCCATCACACTTGATACCAAGCATGCGATCAGTGAAAAATCTAGCTCAAACTGCGAGGCTAAGGCCTCTCCTGCTGCAGATCCAGTAGCCTGCTTATTTTTCTTCTTCTGCGAACAATTTGTGGCATAATGTCTGTGTTGGTGACAGTGAAAGCACTTCACCTTGGACATGTCCTGCTTCTTGCCTTTCACACCGGATTGAGAAGATTTCTTGCTCTTCCCCTTCTTTGCTTTGGCAGCCAAAGCGCAATTTTCTTCATCAGATGCCTTTGATGAAGATCCGTCCCTGGTACTCCGCCTTATCTCCTCTTGCACAAGATCTGACCAAAGTCGCTCCCATCCTGGCAATTTCTCCCGACCATTGACAGAGTCCTTATAGGAATGCCAACTCTTCGGAAGCCCAAGGAGAGCCAAGCTCACCAATTCCTCATCATCTACAGTCACCCCCACACTTCCCATCTCATCCCTGCATTGGGTGAACTTCGTGAGGTACTTGGGCATATTGTCTCCTTTCTCCATCTTAATGTTCCTGAGTTTATCCTTGAGCGCTAACTTCCTCTGGTCGCTCTTGCTTTGGAATAAATCTGTCAAGGCTTTCCACATCAAAAATGGAGAAGCCTTACCATGCAGGCTGGACACTATGTGATCCTTCACGCCCTCCAACAGAATCCTTCGACACTTTGCTGTCTTCTTTTTCCAAGACTCAACCAAGGCTGCATCGCTAGGATTTGGAACTTCAGCATCTATGAACTCCTTCAGCCCATTTTCATCGAGCACCGCCTCCATCCTGTCCTTCCATGCAATATAATTCGAGTTGCCCTCAAGGGCATACTCCAATCGCAATCCGTTGAAAGACATCTCAACTTCGACACCAAGAAAACACTGCTGCAAATTCGAATTCCACTAGCTCAAAACTCAACCACTTCTGATCTGAATTTGTGAGAACAAAGTACTTCTAGTACAGAGATAGACTGTAGGGGCATTTACTGGATATTTCACCTTTCAAATAAGGGATGAATCCAGAGGCTACCTGGCCCTCTTACAGACTCTGCCTAAAGAAATAAAATGTAATCACTATAATAGATCCGATGATCAACTTTGCTCTGATACCATGTATAAATTTGAATAATATATGAGTTATTCACCGAGATTATTCTGATTACACACTATTTGAGCTTCATGCATAATACATAACCTCTTCTACCATTGATCATCAATTTGCAGAATTAAAAACAATCGCATGCGCACATTGAAACATTAATCAATCACACATATCAACACAGTATGTAATGGGGAAAGCTTACAGTTGAAAACCCCCAACTATCTGTATATTATAATGATAGAGAACATGTAACAATCATAGTACAAACTCCTCACAAGATCTCAGCACTATCTCCAATTATTACACACTAACTAGCTTAGATATGAACAAGTCACAAGTTCAAATCTCCTCCACCTGTTAGCCTGCCTCTACTGCGCAATCCAAGATGGTTAATTGTGAGATCCAAGTTCGAATCCCACTGGATTGTAATGTGAAATCCTCATTGGCAATATCAATCAATGTGTGTGCAAATCTCATGCATAGCTATAGTCACAACTAATAGTAGACTCACCCTTTCACCCACCTCTAACACTGGTCTCCACTGAACTGTCCATGCACTGCAGTTAACTGATGTATTCTTTAGTTGATTTATGAGTTAATAATTAGTGAATTAATTAATAATTAATTCACGCCACTCATCACTAGTGTATTTATCAGTTAGACTAAATACAACTAGTTCAACTAAGTTAAACCGAACACAACTCCACCAACTGTCTCATCAACTCCACCAAACTCTGCCACATGAGTTCTAACTGAAGTCAACCATGCAATAGCTCAACTAACCCCTAGGAATAGCGTAATTCTTAATCAAAATGCATGTGCCACATGCAGCCAGCTCCAACTAAGTCTTTTGCAAGAGGATAAGATAATGTTTATAGTCCAAATATTGTGAAACTAATAATATTCGAGTGATCTTATTTTATTTGTAGGTCTAAACAAAATTTATCGAAGACAGTGTATGTCTAAAAATAGAAGTCCATCTATTTTTACCAACTTGACCAATCATCCATAAATAGCATCCTGCAACTCATAGACCATGATCCATATGTCTAAAAATAGACATAGTCTAAAAATAGACTTTGTGCCAAAAATAGCCTGCGGGCCCACTTAGTGAAGGCGACTTCTTTTCACTAAGCTCCATCATCTTGTTGCATTCTCAACACTATAGAATTTACTCTACACCAATTGACCTTGATTATTTCATCCTTTGTAACTCTGTAACAAATGAAATCCAAACTGAACTAGTAGATAAAA
Organism: Pinus albicaulis; assembly: GCA_034641835.2. NCBI lineage: Eukaryota > Viridiplantae > Streptophyta > Pinopsida > Pinales > Pinaceae > Pinus > Pinus albicaulis. Next base: position 1,600,951,091 of record CM076582.1, read on the forward strand.
AGAGAGAACCAAACAATGATAACATTTTTCATAAATCTCAATGGAATTTAGACTTTTATGGTTCGGTGAATAAGTTAGGAGCAGGAGCAGGAATCTTGATAACAAATATGGAGAGCAATCATTCTAAAGGTCATGCTTTCAGGCTAAATTTCAAATGTACAAACAATATGGCCGAGTATGAAGCCCTTATCCTAGGACTCCAAATAATTAGAAACTAGGGAGGAAAAAGAATTTTAATCATGGGAGATTCAGATTTGATCATAAAACAGGTAAATGGAGTTTATTCTGTCTACAATCCTAGACTGAGAAGATATAGAGACACTGTCATAGATTTAATTGATGATTTATTGGAATGTAAGTTTGTTGTTATACCTAGAAAACAAAATATACAAGCCCATTGTCTTGAAAATTTTGCTAGTACATGCAATTTACCATTCCAACCTAATCATAGATATAATGTTGAAGTCAAACATAGGCCAATAATTCCAGATAATCTTATGTATTGGCAGATTTTTTCTCAGGATGAACAGATTTACAAGTTTATAAACAATGAAGGAGAATTTCAGAATTGTATTATAGATATAGATTGTACAATAAATCATGATTTGGATTGTGAAATAGATTTAAATGACTTAGATGTAAATAAAATAAAGTTTGATAAACCCACTAGATTTAGTCAAGTTGAAATTGATAGCTTAGAAAAAGTAGAGATTGAAGAAATTGTCGAAGATGAATCAGACATAGTGAATCTTAAGGATAATTTTTTACCTAAAGGTTTAAATCCCTTAGAAGATCTTTTTGACTCTAATGATGTATAGCTAGAAAACCAAAAATGGAGCCAGTAAGATCTTACATAGAAGATTGTAACATTGGTACAAAATCAAAACCAAAGATAATCAAACTGTCCAAAATTTTAACTCAACAAGAAAAGGATAAATATATTGAGCTTTTAAAGGAATATCAAGATGTGTTTGCTTGGAGTTATGAAGATTTAAAATCTTATGATACAAACATAATTCAACACAAAATTCCAATAAAAGAAGATCAAAATCCATTCAAACAAAAGTTGAGAAGGATTAACCCTGTACTATTACCTTTGATTGAAAAATTAATAAGTGTATGATGCCAGATATTCCAGCAATCAAATATTTGATTGGGGTTTCAAACCTAGTTCCTACAAGAAAGAAAACGGAGAAATTCGTTGTGTACAGACTTTGAAATCTTAACAAAGAAATATCTTTAAGGATAGTACCCTTTACCTAAAATGGATCAAATATTACAAGAGTACTTCTTACAGGATTCCATTGTTAGATGTTTTCGGGATACAACGGATCCTGGTTCAGAAGAGATGGCCCCCTAAAACGGCTTATTTTACTCCTTGGGGCACTTTTATGTATGTAAAAATGCCCTTTGGACTAATGAATGCAAGAGCAACCTTTCAAAGGGCTATGGACATAGCCTTTTCAAAGGAAATACATGAGTTCTTAGTAATTTACTTAGATGACATTACTATGTTTTCCAAAATAGATAATGAACACTTAGATCATTTGAGACAAGTTTTCATTAAGTGTAGGAAATATGGCATCTCTTTAAATCCTAAGAAAATTTTATTTGACCTAGAAGAAGGTAAGTTACTTGGACATGTAATCTTAAAAGAAGGAATTAGCATAGATCCTGCTAGGATAGAAGCAATTCTGAACATCAACCCACCAAGAAACATCAAAGAATTACAAGCTTTTCTAGGTAAGATAATTTTTTTAAGAAGATTCATATCTAATTTAGCTGAGATAATTAGAGAATTGAATAACATGCTCAAGAAATATTCAGTTCTTAGATGGACTGTTGAGGCTAAACAATCATTTGACTCTATCAAACAAGCCTTAACTTAAACTCCAGTCCTAATAAGTCCTGATTTCAAGAAAGATTTCGTGATTTTTTCATTTGCTTCAGAACATAACATTGTTGTAGTTTTACTGCAGAAAAATGACCATGGATTTGAACAACCCATAGAATTTTTCAGTAAAGCACTTAGAGATTCCCCTTTGAAGTACAACATTATGGAAAAACAAGCCTTAGCCTTGGTTAAGGCCATTAAAGACTTCAGAGTTTATATTCTCTACTCACACATTATTGCCTATGTCGCAAATTCTGTAGTTAAAGATATTGTTACTCAGGATGGTCCTGATGGAAGAAGAGGTAAGTGGATTGCCACTACCTTAGAATATGACATAGATATAAAACCCACCAAGCTCATTAAAGTTCAAGGATTAGCTAGACTTATGGTTGAATACAATTGTAATACCCTAGATATAAATTTCATTGCTCAAGTTGATGATCAGGAAGAGATGGTGACTCCATTAATCAGTGAAGCCTTTTCACACTCCCCTTGGTATACAGATACCATATTTCTGCTCCAAAACTTACAAGCTCCTCCTGGATTTTCAAGAACCAAAGCTATATTTTTGAAACTTAAAACAGTAATATTTTGTATCTTATATAATGTAATTTTTTGGAGAGATTATAGTGGGATTTTACTAAATTGTTTACTGAAGGAAGAAGCTGACAAAATACTTGAAGAATTTCATGCAGGTGACTGTGGAGAACATTTATACTGGAAATATACTGCAGACAAGATTCTGAGAGCTGGCTTTTACTGGCCTACCTTGTTTGCTGATGTCAAAAAATATGTTACTTCATGTCATAAGTGCCAAATTTTTTAGGGTAAAAAGAAATTATTACCCCTCCCTTTAAAACCTATTTCAACTGAAGTGCCATTTCAACAATGGGGTTTAGACTTCATTGGTGAAATTCACCCTCCCTCTTCAGGCCAACATAAGTGGATTTTGACAGCCACTGATTATTTTACTAAGTGGATTGAAGCCATACCTTCCAGACAATCCACTGATACTATCATTATTTCCTTCCTAGAAAACAACATCCTTTCAAGATTTGGGTGCCCTCAAAAAATAATTACGGATAATGCAGCAGCATTAAAATCTAAGAAAATGATTGACTTTTGCCACAAATACCATATTACCCTAGGCCACTCTACTGCATATTACCCCCAAGGTAATGGCCTAGCTGAACCCTCAAACAAAAGCCTAGTAAATATCATAAAAAAATTACTTCAAGACAATAAAAAGACTTGGCATAAAAAGTTAGTCAACGCCTTATGAGAAGATAGACTTACTACTCAGAAATCCATTAGTACTTCACCTTACCAACTAGTTTATAGAATGGATGTTGTTTTTCCTTCCTCCCTAGGTGTACCAGTGATAAAAATTATCCAAGAATTGTAGGTTGAAACTAATGACATCCAAAGAAGGATAAATCAAACTATCACTTGCAACAAACAAGGGAAGAATTTTATGTCAAATCTCAAGTCATTCAGGATAAGATCAAGAAAATCTATGATAAAATGACTAAAGAGGATGATTTTTACATAGAAGATAAAGTGTTAAAATGGGATTCTAGAAGAGAAGACAAAGGAAAACATGGAAAATTTGATTTTCTATGGAAATGAATTTATGTAATTTATGGATATAGCGGTAATAATGCTTTCTTTCTGAAAGAATTGGATGGAACAGATATGTAAGAAGGACCAATTAATGGTATAATGTTGAAGCACTACTACTCACCTGAGTTAAAGAATAGTTAGTTTTTATTCACTTTGATCATTGTACATATACATTGCAAAGTTTAGATTGGATTAGATGTTTCCTTAGCAAAGTTGAGGCCCGAAGAGAAGGCCCTAAGCTTTGAGAAGTAAATATCATAAATATGAATAAGTTGCAGATATCAAAAGACATTTAAAGGATCATCACTGTCAAAGTTCAAAGGCTACTAAGTCTTAGATTTATTGATATTTCACCAGGAAATGTCATCCCCATGTGGAGCTACTGTTAGGGTCCTATAATAATAGGTTTCATAAAATTTTGAATTGAATTTGATAAGTCTTGTAAATATGTACATACCTTGCATTTTGCAACTTTTTTTCCCATATTTTGAAAAATGAAAAATAATAAAAAATCAAAAAGAGGGTAAAAGTCCTAAAAGAGAAATCAAAGGACTTAGAAAAATATAGACCCCAAAAGAAAAGAAATAAGATCTGAAAGTGAGCAAATCCAAATGCCATTACTTTTACTTTTTACTACAAGAATAATGATTATGTGCAAAGTGTCAATAAATGCCATAATCCATGATCAGTTAAATAGTTTAATCTTAACTTTTCATGTTTCAATTTCATGTTTTAGATAGTGAATAAAGATTTGTCAAATAGTTTAAACTTGACAAATCAGTAGATAGGTAGAGAGTAATGAGGAGCTCAACAGTTTAATCTGAGCCCTCAGATGAAATAAGGCAGATTTAGATTAGTTTTATGCTTTGAAAGAAAATGTTTTAAGTTGCAAGCCTAAATGCACCTGAAAAATGAAGAAAAAATGTTAGAAATACAAGATTGGGTAGGTAGAACGCAGTGGATAAATCATGTAAATAAAACATCATCGGTAAAAATCACTAATTTTCCCTCCCCCATGAGTGTTCAGTATTCTAAACTATCAGTCAGACAGGCTCAGAGCATTTCTCTAGCTTTTGTTGGGACCAGACCCAAGGCTCTATGACTGGTTAGTTGAAAATATTGAGTTCTTATGTTAAATCCTCATTTATCATCATTTACCCTTCATTCATGTATTAAAACCCCTTTTTCCTAATTAAAAACACACTCATACTTAGTAAAATTGTAACCCTGAAATAATTGACTTCATCCCTTCATAAACATTCATAAAAACCCACAAAATCACATTTATCCTAAGTATTATTCAAAGAAATATAAAGATGAGCAAATGCTTGATTATTTTATACTAGAGATAATGTGTATTTTGTTTTTCACTCCCCTCTCATATTAACCTATAACATATTTTATTAAAATCCCTAAGAAATACCTTTTCCTACTTATAAATTCCATTATACCTAAAAATTTCAAAAACTCACTACTATAAGATTTTGACCAAAGTATATTATCCCATGTGCATAAATGAAAAACCCAAAATAAAAAGCCCTTTGGTCTAAAAGATTACCATATTCAAATATCATGCCCTATAGTTTTTTAACTATCAAAAATGGTTGAAAACTATATAAATACAATGTATAAACCCGCCCACTTATGTTTTATTAAAAACATTTAACAAATGTTTTAAATAAATACATTAACCCCACCATATATATATATATATATATATATATATATATATATATATATATATATATATATATATATATATATATATATATATATATATACCAATGAATATGGCTTAAAAAACCTTGTTTAAATGCACCCTTGTATATTTATTAAAACATTATCATATGTTTTAAAAAAACCATTCATCTCGCCGCTATATATAAATAAACCATTGCATACATTTTTTAAACCTTTACCCCTCAACCCTATTCTAAAGGTTTAAACCTACCCCAAACCTTTCGCTTATGAAATTAAAGCCTGGTCCCACCATTACTTTACAATGCACCTCCTGAAAAAATCTCCACCATTCGCTTCAAAGATTTTAATCCAACGGTTGAGGAGAGATATCGTGTAAAGGACCTTATGTAATTTATGGATACAGAGGTAATAATGCTTTCTTTTTGAAAGAATTGGATGGAACAGATCTGCAAGAAGGACCAGTTAATGGCAAAATGTTGAAGCACTACTACTCACCTGAGTTAACCAATAGTTAGTTTTTATTCACTTTGAACATTGTACATATACATTGAAAAGTTTAGATTGGATTGGATGTTTCCTTAGCAAAGTTGAAGCCCGAAGAGAAGGCCCTAAGCTTTGAGAAGTAAATATCATAAATATGAATAAGTTGCAGATATCAAAAGACATTTACAGGATCATCACATTCAAAGTTCAAAGGCTACTAAGTCTTAGAGTTCTTGATATTTCACCAGGAATTGTCATCCCCATGTGGAGCCACTGTTAGGGTCCTATAATAATAGGGTTAAAAAAATCTTGAATTGACTTTCATAAGTCTTGTAAATATGTACATACCTTGCATTCTGCAAGTTTTTTTCCCATATTTTGAAAAATGAAAAATAAAAAAAAAAGGTAAAAGTCCTAAAAGAAAAATCAAAGGACTTAGAAAAATATAGACCCCAAAAGAAAATAAATAAGATCTGAAAGTGAGCAAATCCAAATGCCACTACTTTTACTTTTTATTGCAAGAATAATGATTATGTGCAGAGTGTCAATAAATGCCATAATCCATGATCAGTTAAACAGTTTAATCTTAACTTTTCATGTTTCAATTTCATGTTTTAGATAGTGAATAAAGATTTGTCAAACAGTTTAAACTTGAAAAATCAATAGATAGGTACAGAATAATTAGGATCTCAACAGTTTAATCTGAGCCCTCGGATGAAATAAGGTAGATTGAGATTAGTTCTATGCTTTGAAAAAGAAATGTTTTAAGGTTGCAAGCCTAAATGCACCTGCAAAATGAAGAAAAAATGTTAGAAATACAAGATTGGGTATGTAGAAAGCAGTGGAGAAATCATGTAAATTAACATCGTCGGGAAAAATAACTAATTTTCCCTCTCCCATGAGTGTTCAGTATTCTAAACTATCAGACAGACAGGCTCAGAGCATTTCTCTGACTTTTGTTGGGACCGAACCCAAGGCTCTATGACTGGTTAGTTGAAAATATTAAGTTCTTATGTTAAATCCTCATTTACCCTTCATTCATGTACTAAAACCCCTTTTTCCTAAGTAAAAACACACTCTTACTTAGTAAAATTGTAACCCTGAAATAATTGGCTTCATCCCTTCATAAACATTCATAAAAACCCACAAAATCACATTTAACCTAAGTATTATTCAAAGAACTATAAAGATGAGCAAATGCTTGATTATTTTATACTAGAGATAATGTGTATTTTGTTTTTCACTCCCCTCTCATATTAACTTATAATATATTTTATTAAAATCCATAAGAAGTACCTTTTCCTACTTATTAATTCCATTATATCTAAAAATTCCAAAAACTCACTATTATAAGCTTTTGACCAAAGTATATTATCCCATGTGCATAAATGAATAACCCAAAATAAAAAGCCCTTTGGTCTAAAAGATTATCCATATTCAAATATCCCACCCTATAGTTTTTTAACTATCAAAAATGGTTGAAAACTGTATAAATACAATGTATAAACCTGCCCACTTATGTTTTATTAAAAACATTTAACAAATTTTTTAAATAAAGACATTAACATTACTAGATTTTTAGCTTCTGTGATCCATCAATAAATTAAGAAGAAATCTTTCGGTAAAAATCACATTATCATGAACAAAGTCAAGCAGCTCCATGGGTTCTCTTAGTAAGAAGTTGATTGAAAGCAACCCCCTTACTCCTAGAATCTATGGTCTTCCCAAAATCCATAAGGATGGTGCTCCTCTTCGACCCATTGTTAACACCCTTGGGGGTCCTACTTATCTTCTTGCTAGGTATTTAGCCTCTAAGCTTAGACCTCTTGTAGGTCATTCAAATTCCTTTGTCAAAGATTCTGCTTCTTTTGTTAATGAGTTAAAAGATGTAAAAATGGGGCCTGAAGATAGGTTTGTTAGTTTTGATGTTGTCTCTATTTTCACCAATATCCCTATTAAGGAGGCCATTGAAGTCATTAATCGGATTACTGATCCTGACACAGCCTTTTTAGTTGAGATTTGCTTAACTTCCACTTTATTTAGTTTTGAAGGTGAGTTTTATGAGCAAACCTATGGTGTTGCTATGGGTTCTCCCCTTTCTCCAGTTGTTGCTAATCTCTTTATGGAAGACTTTGAGTCCAAGGCTCTTTCCTCTACTCTGCACCAACCAAAGCTTTGGAAAAGGTTTGTAGGTGATACTTGTGTCGTCTGGCCTCATGGTAAGGAAGAGCTTGATCGATTCTTCGTTCATCTTAACAGTCAATCTTCCTCCATAAAATTTACCATGGATTATGAGGTGGATTGGAGCCTTCCTTTCCTTGATGTTCTTATCTGTAGGAATGATGATGGTTCTTTATCTCATCAGGTTTTTCGTAAAAAAACCCATACTAAACAATATCTTCGGGCTGATTCGCATCATTTCCCTGCTCAAAATTTAGGCGTCCTCAACACCTTAGCCACTAGGGCGTTGAGAATCTCAGATGAGTCTCACTTTGAGGGAGAAAAGACCCATCTCCTTGATGTTTTTGGTTCTAATGGTTATAGTAAGTCTCAAGGACTTAAAGCATTTCTTAAAGCTGAAAGAGGTTCCTTGGTTAATAATAAAAATCCTAATCAATGGTCCTGCAATGTAAGGCTTCCTTTCATTCAGGGTACCACTGATAGGATTGCTAGAATTCTTAGGAAGCATAGGGTTTCCTCTTCTTTCAAACCCCTTAACACGATTCGTAGCTCTCTTAACTCAGTTAAAGATCCTGTGAACCCTAAGGATGGAAAAGGGGTCTATCTTATTCCTTGTTCATGTGGGACGCCTTACATTGGTGAAACGGGTAGGTCCATTAGCCAAAGGATATGTGAACATGCAGCTGACATTAGACATGGCAGGTCCCGCACCTCTGCCCTAGCTGAATATGTGGAAAAAACTAACCATCATATCTACATCGAAGAGGCTAAGGTCTTAGCTAGGATTGATCATTTTCATCATCGTAAGTTAAGAGAGGCCCTTGAAATTGAAAAAAGGCCCGTTAATCTCAATAGAGATGTTGGTTGGAATATAAGCAGGTGTTGGATCCCTGCCTTATATTCTTAACCTTTTTTATATATATTTATTTATTTATTATTATTATTAATATATATATATATATATATATATATATAAAGATAGAATTTCAATATAATAATATATAATTATAATTAAATAATATTTGTATTTTGAAAAATCGATTAACGATATTAATAAAAATAAAATTTGTTTTTTATAATAATAATTTTTAATTAAACTATTAATTTGAATATTCAAACTAGCCGTTTCAATTTGTAATTAAATTTGTAAATTAATGGAACTATTTTTATTTTTATTTTTATTATTATTTTTATATTTTTATTTATTATTATTATTATTATTAATTATTTATTTATTTATTTATTTATTTTATTTATTTTATTTTATTTTAAAAATAATATATAATTATAATAAAATAATATTTGTATTTTTAATATAAAAAAATAATAATAAATAAATAATAAATAAAATAAAATAAATAAATAATTAATTAAACTATAAAATTGATATATAAAAAATTTTATTTTTATTTTTATTTTTTAATTAAACTTTTTATTTTAATATTCAAACTAGCCATTTTTTATATTTTTTAATTATTAGAACTAACCGTTTTGGATTTTATAGTCAAATTAGTTGTTTTTAACGGTTTTCTTTGCCTCTCCTGCATCTATTTAAACTTAACTACTGATCTGATCTCTCACCTAGTCCTGATGATGAACCACACTGGTTGGTTCGAAACGCGTTGACTTTGTTCATGATAATGTGATTTTTACCGAAAGATTTCTTCTTAATTTAAAGACATTAACCCCACCATATATATATATATATATATATATATACCAATGAATAAGGCTTAAAAAACCTTTTTTAAACACACCCTTGTATATTTATTAAAACATTATCATATGTTTTAAAAAAACCATTCATCCTGCCGCTGTATATAAATAAACCATTGCATACACTTTTTAAACCTTTACCCCTCAGCCCTATTCTAAAGGTTTAAGCCTATCCCAACCCTTCCTCTTATGAAATTAAAGCCCGGTCCAGGGATAATTTTAAGGATGGAAAATTATCTTGAAGTTTAAAACGTTGGTGAATTTCACTAGTCCCTAATATGTGAACTATAAAATTTTATTGATATGTTTGTAAAATTATACAAATTTATAATGATTTTATATATAGTCTCTATATAATGTTGGCTATTTTTAAGGTAAAATAATTTTATAATATAAAATTTGGGCTAATCGTTTTTACAAAAAAATGAAAATTAGCGAATCTTTTTTTTGGAAAAATCATGGAAAATTAGCCCACCTGTGAATATTAGCCCCTAAAATTTTCCATGGCCCGGTCCCACCATTACTTTATAATGCACCTCCCGAACAAATCTCCACCGTTCGCTTCAAAGCTTTTAATCTGACAGTTGAGGAACGATATCGCGTAAACAACATGCTCGACCGCTCCAATGCAAAATCCAAGCGAAATAAGCAGTTTCGCACTGACCCCTCCCCTCCACATGGCCCCTTTTGATTCGATCGCGTGAGTTTGGCTTAAAACCACTTACCACTAAAACTCTACGCGATAAACCATCGGTTTTATTCGCCTTTGTAATTCCCAAACTGCTTCCCGCCTTATGCGACCTGTAATTAATGTTGAGGGTTAAGACGATCAAATGTTTAATTAAACCTTTGTATATGCATTTCTTTGCCTATATGTCGTGTCTAACCTTTGTTTTGCCCTCTCGACTGTGTAAATTTGCAAAGAGCCCCCAATAGCCATTTTCTGCCATCTTTACACCTAAAGCTTGTAAACCATTGCCCAAGAAACCTGCTAAAGACTGCAGAGGAGCTATATTGCTCCAGTTCAACCATTGAAGATTTCAATTCGACCGAAAGACAGAAGTATACCCTGTTAAAACCTATACCTGCATCAAAAACAGGTATTTTTCTAATAATTTAACCTGCAACTCAATTCAAAAACCTTTTAAAAGAGAGAAAAGTGTCCTAAGATTAAGAAATTAATCAAATTGAATTGCCCAAAAGTCCCAGAAATAATCAAAACCCTGGCAAAAAATTTCCAGGAGCCCTAGAATCTGCTACACACCATTTTCAAAGAAAATTATCATTTTTCCACAGTTTTTAGGGTCAATTTCAAGCTCTAAAGGCCATAAATCCTCTGCAGGTGCCCTATATCTTCTAAAAAAACCTTTTTCATCATAGTTTTAGCCCAATTTGCAGTCAAAAGACTCAGAAAACCATTGTTTTCTATTTTAGACCATTTTTTAGCATCAGAACTTCATTTGAGAGACCTAATTGAGCATAAAAGCCAAAGAAGCATTATATCTTGCTGAATTTTCCTAATCCAGCCTCTGTTATAGTAAAATTACCTCTGCAAACAATTTAAACTTGCAGAAGCCAATAAAAATGCCTAAAAAACAGAGTGGAAACAAATATGAAGGTTCAAAAACTCATAAAGCTACTCCTGCCATGACTCCAAATACTTCCATTGTAGTCAACCCATTCCAGCCCCCAGTTGTTGATATTGAGCATATTCCTCTAGCAGACATTGACTACAAAATATTTGATCCTATAGTTGAGTTTAATTTGTTAGATATACACAACTGGTGTTTTGAAAAATCCCTAAATGATCAAGAAGATGTTCACATAATTGCCCAAATATGTAGTCCGCCTCACTCACCCTTGTCAATAAATTATTAGACTGTGTCACTAGTGCTACATTCCTGAACAGAGAGCTATTTTCAATGCAAATAAAGAGGTCTTATTTACCAGTATAGCAGAGTCTATAAACCAAATGTTGCATCTTCAATCAAACCCTCAAGCAGTCCCATTATCTATTGAAGCCCTCACTAAGTTATACATTAACTTAGACTTTCCTAAAAGGTTTATGATTTTCCAAACTTTCATGCCTCTACATGTTGAAATTCCAAAATTAAACCCTCCATATTCCACTGCCAAGTTCCCTGAAGGATCAAGGCATGTAATCTCCATGCTTTCCTTCATACTTGGGTATTTCACCGATGAACATACTTATGAGTCACTATTGGGATTTTTGTCTACATTTTCTCCAAGACAGTCGCCCTCAATTATATTTGACTATGCTGGTTTTATAGCTGATAGCATTCACTATCAATTGTCTAATTTGGAGCTGGAAGGGGTATTTAGATATACATCCTATCTTTTTCACTTGTTTCTATTCTTCCAATCAGAGAGTTTTCCAATTTCACTTCAGAAGTTGGATATAGAAGGAAAATCTCTATCAGATGTCTTTTGGACATCTATACTCATAAAAGAAGGCACAGAATTCAATTATTCACAGTTTGCAGAGTTGTTTGTACATCTAGTGACCACCATTTTGACAAAAATGGAGCAGCCTAGAATCAGTGAGAAAATGAAGAGAATTTTGCAACTATCAGAGAAAAGCAAAGAAGGTGATTGGTATTTATATGAGAAATTCACTGAAATTAGAGTTTTTGGTTCTAACTTGTTACCTTACAAGTTACCTAAGCATCCATCTATGAGGATATTTGCCTTAGAGTACATTAGGCAGATCTTGAATTTAGATTCAATTAATTTTATGGCAGCCAAGAAAAAGACCCAATTTAAACTCAAAAATTAAATTGGGCCTTTCATATGTAATCAAAGAGAAGAAGAAAATGAAGCAGCAAGTAAACTACTAGAGTACAAATTAGAAGAAAGCTTCCCATGGAATTATGATCCACGAGGGATCTTAAGTAAACTAAGGGTAAAATGTAAATTGACACCCTTTATTCAAGAGTCAAATCCAGATATAGAGAAATTTTCTAATCAAATTGAGTAGGTTGAAAATACTTTAACAGAGGCAGTAAACCAAAGGAATACTAGTCACCCTTTGGAAGTTGCCAAACATCCAGAGACATCCACTAAAAGAATCAGAGAAGAAGGAGCTTATACTGTAGAGACAACAATAGAGACAAAATTTAAAATCATTTACAATGAGAGGCCAAAACTAGATACAGTAGCTAAAGGCAAAGTAACAATAGATGTTGAGGAAACAGAGACCTTGAATACCAACACTGCACAGACAAAAATCAATGTAGCCATTGTAATCATCAGTGAGCCAAATCATAATCAAGAACAATTGAATAATGAAGATGCACAGATAATGGAAAGGAAACAAAGTATGGAGGCTTCTTCCTCACATTCAGCTGAGGAGAAGGATTTAGATATTAAGGAAAAATAAAAGCAAATCAAATTGAAGAATGAAGAAATCAAAACTGAAATATATTTTCAGTTTTTGAAGCAGAAGCCAGGTAACCAAAAATAGATTCCTATCAGCCTTTGATTGTTTAACTCAAAAATTGATTATGTCAGTTTTATAGCCCACTGTACCAGTACCAAAGACAGTGGCTAATTATAAAAAGTTGATATGGAAGTAGCCACAGATAAAATCCATGAGTCGGATCAGATTGAATTTCACAGGAAAACATCAGAGATGCTCTATTCCACGGTGACCACAAGAGCTATGAGTTCTCATAGGCTTCAAAATACAATTTCTAATATGCAGGACCAAATGAAAATGGATAAATATTCACTATATGCAAAGGATCTAAGGATAAAGGCCTTAGAAGAGTTAGTATTGTAGGTAGGATATGATCCTACAAACATCAAAGCAGCTGAAGCATTGGTTAAAAAGAAAAATGAGGACATTGCTGCCTTGAGGAAACAACTCAAGGTGAGCATCCTCAAACAAAGGAAGTTTTATAGGATCAAAAGAAGAAAGATGAAATGATGAGTTTGATACTTCAACTCATAGCTCAAATCAAATAAATGGAAGTACAAATGGACCAATTTGTCCAAGAAAAGGAGACAGTTAAGGAACCATTCATTCCCATTGTCATCCTAGTTATTATAGCAGCAGTACCATCTACTTTAGGAGATAAATTGGCACCTAAAGAGCCACTGGCCACTGCAGTGCCAGTGACATCTTCAACAACTTCAGTAACCGAATCTTCTGCAACAGTGTTGCCACCTACAAATGGAAGTAGTCAACTGGTAAAGGAAATGGAAGAGATGTCCTTGAAAACCAATGAAATCAACAGATTGACTAAGATAATTGAAAATCTTGAGAAAACAAGAAAAGCAACTCAAGTTGCAAAATATTCTCAAAAATCTGCTGCTACTAAAGCTTCTAACTCTGTAAAAACAGCAAATTTAGATCCCAAAAATCCTTCTGCTGATCCTAAAATAGTAGACTCAAAAACTGTTGCTTCAAAAGCCTCTGCTGAAAATTCTAAGTTAGATAGACCATCTACTGCTTCACAAACAATCCCTGAAAAGAAAGTCAAAAGTAGTAAAATACAAGAAACACAAACAGAGAATCCTAAAACAATTGAAAATGAAAAAACAACTACAGAAAAGCAAGAAAGACCAACACAGACTACAATTACCAAAGAAGAACTGATTCAAATCAGTAAAGCTCAACCTGCATTCAACATACAATCAGAAATTTCAAAACTTAAAATACCAATTCCTTTGACTGAATTGGTAAAAAATGACTTGTATAAATCAACCATAACTGAAACTTTGAATATGAATGATGGAGAAGACTCCATAAATCTAAATGATGATCAGGCAGAGTTGATTTTTGGCCCAGATGTAAATGGAAAACATGCAAATGGTGCAGTTCCTCCATTCTATATCAGTTTAACCATTCATGATCAAATTCTACATAACATAATGCTAGATTCAGGAGCTTCCCATAACTTAAAGCCAAAAGTCATCATGGAAACTTTGAATCTAGAAATTACAAGGCCAAGCAAAGATTTTTTTTCTTTTGATTCCAGTCAGGTTAAATGCTTAGGTTTAATTAAGGATTTGTGTGTAACACTAGTTCAATACCCTGGTAAGAGTATTTAATGGACATTGTAGTAGCTGATATCCCACAAAAATATGGTATGCTACTTTGTCGCTCATGGGGAGCAAAGTTGCAAGGATCTCTGCTATTGGACATGTCTTATGCTACTATCTCGGTATTTGGCCAGCCTAAAAATTTATATAGGGAAACTTTAATGAAGTACATGGTCAGTAGTGCTGAAAGATCTACTCTACACCAACTGACCTTGAATCTCAATGGCATTTAGACTTTGATGGTTCAATGAATAATTTAGGAGCAGAAGCAGGAGTCTTGATAACAAATATGGAGAGCAATCATTCTAAAGGTCATGCTTTTAGGCTAAATTTAAAATGTACAAACAATATGGCCGAGTATGAAGCCCTTATCCTAGGACTCCAAATAATTAGAAACTCAGGAGGAAAAAGAATTTTAATCATGGGAGATTCAGATTTGATCATAAAACAGGTAAATGGAGTTTATTTTTTCTACAATCCTAGACTGAGCAGATATAGAGACATTATCATAGATTTAACTGATGATTTATTGGAATGTAAGTTTGTTGTTATACCTAGAAGACAAAATATACAAGCCCATTGTCTTGCAAATTTTGCTAGCACATGCAATTTACCATTCCAACCTAATCACAGATATACTGTTGAAGTCAAACATAGGCCAATAATTCCAGATAATCTTAAATACTGGCAGATTTTTTCTCACGATGAACAGATTTACAAGTTTATGAACAATGAAGGAGAATTTCATAATTGTATTATAGATACAGATTGTACAATAAATCATGATTTGGATTGTGAAATAGATTTAAATGACTTAGATGTAAATAAAATAAAGTTTGATAAACCCACTAGATTTAGTCAAGCTGACATTGATAGCTTAGAAAAAGTAGAGATTGAAGAAATTGTCGAAGATGAATCAGACATAGTGAATCTTAAGGATAATTTTTTACCTAAAAGTTTAACTCCCTTAGAATATCTTTTTGACTCTAATGATGTAGCTAGAAAACCAAAAATGGAGCCAGTAAGATCTTACATAGAAGAATGTAACATTGGTACAAAATCAAAACCAAAGATAATCAAACTGTCCAAAATTTTACCTCAACAAGAAAAGGATAAATATATTGAGCTTTTAAAGGAATATCAAGATGTGTTTGCTTGGAGTTATGAAGATTTAAAATCTTATGATACAAACATAATTCAACACAAAATTCCAATAAAATAAGATCAAAAGCCATTCAAACAAAATTTGAGAAGGATTAACCCTGTACTATTACCTTTGATTGAAAAAGAAGTTAATAGAATGTATGATGCCTAGATCATTGCAACAATCAGATATTCTGATTAGGTTTCAAACTTAGTTCCTACAAGAAAGAAAACAGGAGAAATTAGATTGTGTGTAGATTTTAGAAATCTTAACAAAGTCTCTTTAAAGGATAATTACCCTTTACCTAAAATGGATCACATATTACAAAGGGTAGTAGGTTCTTCAATGATTTCATTGTTAGATGGTTTTTCAGGATACAACCAGATCCTAGTTCAAGAAGAAGACCAAGCTAAAACAGCATTTACTACTCCTTGGGGCACTTTTATGTATGTAAAAATTCCCTTTGGACTAATGAATGCAGGAGAAACCTTTCAAAGGGCTATGGACATAGCCTTTTCAAAGGAAATACATGAGTTCTTAGTAATTTACTTAGATGACATCACTGTGTTTTCCAAAATAGACAATGAACACTTAGATCATTTGAGACAAGTTTTCATTAAGTGTAGGAAATATGGCATCTCTTTAAATCCTAAGAAAAGTTTATTTGAACTAGAAGGAGGTAAGTTTCTTCGACATATAATCTCAAAAGAAGGAATTAGGATAGATCCTGCTAGGATAGAAGCAATTATGAACATCAACGCACCAAGAAACATCAAATAATTACAAGCTTTTCTAGGTAAGATAAATTTTTTAAGAAGATTCATATCTAATTTAGATGAGATAATTAGATAATTGAATAACATGCTCAAGAAAGATTCAGTTCTTAGATGGACTGTTGAGGCTAAAAAATCATTTGAATCTATCAAACAAGCCTTAACTTAAACTACAGTCCTAATAAGTTCTGATTTCAAGAAAGATTTCATAATTTTTTCATTTGCTTCAGAACATACCATTGCTACATTTTTACTGCAGAAAAATGACCAAGGATTTGAACAACCCATAGCTTTTTTCAGTAAGGCCCTTAGAGATTCCCCTTTGAAGTACAACATTATGGAAAAGCAAGCCTTAGCCTTGGTTAAGATCATTAAATACTTCAAATTTTATATTCTCTACTCACACATTATTGCCTATGTCCCAAATTCTGTAGTTAAAGATATTCTTACTCAGGATGGTCCTGATGGAAGAAGAGGTAAATGGATCACCACTACCTTATCATATGACATAGAGATAAAACCCACCAAGCTCATTAAAGGTCAAGGATTAGCTAGACTTATGGTTGAATCCAATTGTAATATCCTAGATATAAATTTCATTGCTTAAGTCGATGATCAGGAAGAGATGGCAACTCCATTAATCAGTGAAGCCTTTTCACACTCCCCTTGGTATATAGATACCATATTTCTGCTCCAAAACTTACAAGCTCCTCCTGGATTGTCAAGAACCAAAGCTAGATTTTTGAAACTTAAAGCAGTAATATTTTGTATCTTATATAATGTACTTTTTTGGAGAGATTATAGTGGTATTTTACTAAATTGTTTACTGAAGGAAGAAGCTGAAAAAATACTTGAAGAATTTCATGTAGGTGACTGTGGAGAAAATTTATACTAGAAATCTACTGCAGACAAGATTCTGAGAGCTGGCTTTTACTGGCCTACCTTGTTTTTTGATGTCAAAAAATATGTTACTTCATGTCATAAGTGCCAATTTTTTTAGGGTAAAAATAAATTATTACCCCTCCCTTTAAAACCTATTTCAACTGAAGTGCCATTTCAACAATGGGGTTTAGACTTTATTGGTGAAATTCACCCTCCCTCTTCAGGCCAACATAAGTGGATTTTGACAGCCACTAATTATTTTACTAAGTGGATTGAAGCCATACCTTCCAGAAAATCCACTGATACTATCATTATTTCCTTCCTAGAAAACAACATCCTTTCAAGATTTGGGTGCCCTCAAAAGATAATTACTGATAATGTAGCAGCATTCAAATCTAATAAAATAATTGAGTTTTGCCACAAATACCATATTACCCTAGGCCACTCTACTGCATATTACCCCCAAGGTAATGGCCTAGCTGAATCCTCAAACAAAAGCCTAGTAAATATCATAAAAAAATTACTTGAAGACAATAAAAATACTTGGCATAAAAAGTTAGTCAACTCCTTATGAGCAGATAGACTTACTACTAAGAAATCCATTGTTACTTCACCTTACCAACTATTTTATGGAATGGATGTTGTTTTTCCTTCCTCCCTAGGTGTACCAGTGATGAAAATTATCCAAGAATTGCAGGTTGAAACTAATGACATCCAAAGAAGGATAAATAAAACTATTCACTTGTAACAAACAAGGGAAGAATTTTATGTCAAATCTCAAGTCATTCAGGATAAGATCAAGAAAATCTATGATAAAATGACTAAAGAGGATGATTTTTACATAGAAGATAAAGTGTTAAAATGGGATTCCAGAAGAGAAGACAAAGGAAAACATGGAAAATTTGATTTTCTATGGAAAGGACTTTATGTAATTTATGGATATAGCAGTAATAATGCTTTCTTTCTGAAATAATTGGATGGAACAGATCTGTAAGAAGGACCAGTTAATGGAAAAATGTTGAAGCACTACTACTCACCTGAGTTAACCAATAGTTAGTTTTTATTCACTTTGATCATTGTACATATACATTGCAAAGTTTAGATTGGATTGGATGTTTCCTTAGCAAAGTTGAAGCCCGAAGAGAAGGCCCTAAGCTTTGAGAAGTAAATATCATAAATATGAATAAGTTGCAGATATCAGAAGACATTTTCAGGATTATCATGGTCAAATTTCAAAGGCTACTAAGTCTTAGAGTTCTTGATATTTCACTAGGAAATGTCATCCCCATGTGGAGCTACTGTTAGGGTCCTATAACAATAGGGTTCATAAAATTTTTAATTGACTTTCATAAGTCTTGTAAATATGTACATACCTTGCATTTTGCAAGTTTTTTTCCCATATTTTGAAAAAGGAAAATAAATAAAAAATCAAAAAGAGGGTAAAAGTCCTAAAAGAAAAATCAAAGGACTTAGAAAAATATAGACGCCAAAAGAAAAGAAATAAGATCTGAAAGTGAGCAAATCCAAATGCCACTACTTTTACTTTTTACTACAAGAATAATTATTATGTGCAGAGTGTCAATAAATGCCATAATCCATGATCAGTTAAACAGTTTACTCTTAACTTTTCATGTTTCAATTTCATGTTTTAGACAGTGAATAAAGATTTGTCAAATAGTTTAAACTTGACAAATCAGTAGATAGATAGAGAATAATGAGGAGCTCAATAGTTTAATCTGAGCCCTCGGATGAAATAAGGTAGATTTAGATTAGTTTTATGCTTTGAAAGAAAATGTTTTAAGGTTGCAAGCCTAAATGCACCTGAAAAATGAAGAAAAAATGTTAGAAATACAAGATTGGGTAGGTAGAAAGTAGTGGAGAAATCATGTAAATAAAACGTCATTGGGAAAAATCATTAATTTTCCCTCCCCCATGAGTGTTCAGTATTCTAAACTATCAGTCAGACAGGCTCAGAGCATTTCTCTGACTTTTATTGGGACCGGACCCAAGGCTCTATGACTGGTTAGTTGAAAATATTTAGTTCTTATTTTAATCCTCATTTATCATCATTTACCCTTCATTCATGTACTAAAACCCCCTTTTCCTAATTAAAAACACACTCTTACTTAGTAAAATTGTAACCTTGAAATAATTGACTTCATCCCTTCATAAACATTCATAAGAACCCACAAAATCACATTTATCCTAAGTATTCTTCAAAGAAATATAAAGATAAGCAAATGCTTGATTATTTTATACTAGAGATAATATGTATTTTGTTTTTCACTCCCCTCTCATATTAACTTATAACATATTTTATTAAAATCCCCAAGAAATACCTTTTCCTACTTACTAATTCCATTATACCTAAAAATTTCAAAAACTCACTATTATAAGCTTTTGACCAAATTATATTATCCCATGTGCATAAATGAAAAACCCAAAATAAAAATCCCTTTGGTCTAAAAGATTATCCATATTCAAATATCCTGCCCTATAGTTTTTTAACTATCAAAAATGGTTGAAAACTATATAAATACAATGTATAAACCTGCCCGCTTATGTTTTATTAAAAACATTTAACAAATGTTTTAAATATTATTAACCCATATATATATATATATATATATATATATATATATATATATATATATATATATATATATATATATATATATATATATATATATATATATATATATATATATATATATAAGACTTAAAAAACCTTGTTTAAACGCACCCTTGTATATTTATTAAAACATTATCATATGTTTTAAAAAAACCATTCATCCCGCCGTTGTATATAAATAAACCATTGCATACATTTTTTAAACCTTTACCCCTCAACCCTATTCTAAAGATTTAAACCTATCCCAAATCTTTTGCTTATGAAATTAAAGCCCGGTCCCACCATTACTTTACAATGCAACTCCCGAACAAATCTCCACCATTCGCTTCAAAGCTTTTATTCCGACATTTGAGGAACGATATCGCGTAAACAACATGCCCGACCGCTCCAATGCAAAATCCATGCGAAACAAGCAATTTTGCGCTGACCCCTCCCCTCCACGTGGCCCCTTTTGATTCGATCGCATGATTTTGTCTTAAAACCACTTACCACTAAAACTCTACGCAATAAATCACCGGTTTTATTCGTCTTTGTAATTCCCAAACTGATTCTCGCCTAATGCGACCTGTAATTAATGCTGAGAGTTAATACGATTAAATGTTTAATTAAACCTTTGCATATGCATTTCTCTGCCTATATGTCGTGTTTAACCTTTATTTTTCCCTCCCGACTGTGTAAATTTGCAAAGAGCCCCCAATAGCCATTTTTTGCCATCAAGCTTGTAAACCATTGCCCAAGAAACTTGCTAAAGACTGTAGAGGAGCTATATCACTCCAGTTCAACCATTGAAGATATCAATTCGACCAAAAGATAGAAGTATACCCTGTTAAAACCTATACCTGCGTCAAAAACAGGTATTTTTCTAAGAATTTAACCTGCAACTCAATTCAAAAACCTTTTAAAAGAGAGAAAAGTGTCCTAAGATTAAGAAATTAATCAAATTGAATTGCCCAAAAGTCCTAGAAACAGGCAAAACCCTGGAAAAAAATTTCCAGGAACCCTAGAATCCGTTGCGCACCATTTTCAAATAAAATTATCATTTTTTCACAGTTTTTTGGGTCAATTTCAAGCTCTTAAGGCCAGAAATCCTCTACAGGTTCCCTATATCTTCTAAAAAACCTTTTTCATCATATTTTTAGCCCAATTTGCAGTCAAAAGACTCAGAAAACCCCTGTTTTTTGTTTTAGACCAGTTTTTAGCATCAGAACTTCATTTGAGAGACCTAATTGAGAATAAAAGCCAAAGAAGCATTATATCTTGCTAAATTTTCCTAATCCAGCCTCTGTTATCGTAAAATTGCCTCTGCAAATAGTGTAAACTTGCAGAAGCCAATAAAAATTCCTAAAAAACAGAGTGGAAACAAATCTGAAGGTTCAAAAACTCCTAAAGCTACTCCTGCCATGACTCTAAATATTGCCATTGTAGTCAACCCATTGCAGCCCCTAGTTGTTGATATTGAGCATATTCCTCTAGCAGACATTGACTACAAAATAGTTGATCCTATAGTTGAGTTGAATTTGTTAGATATACACAACTGGTGTTTGAAAAATCCCTAGATGATCAAGAAGATGTTCAGATATGGGAATCCAATTTTCCCAAACATGTAGTCCCCCTCACTCACCCTTGTCAAGAAATTATCAGACTGTGTCACTAGTACTACATTCCTGAACAGAGAGCTATTGTCAATGCAAACAAAGAGGTCCTATTTACCATTACAGCAGAGTCTAGAAACCAAATGTTGCAGCTTCAATCAGACCCTCAATCAGTCCCATTATCTATTGAAGCCCTCACTAAGTTATACATTAACTTAGACTTTCCTAAAAGGTTTATGATTTTCCAAACTTTCATGCCTCTGCATGTTGAAATTCCAAAATTAAACCCTCCATATTCCACTACCAAGTTCCCTGAAGGATCAAGGCATGTAATCTTCATGCTTTCTTTCATACTTGGGTATTTCACCGATGAACATACTGAGGATTCAATATTGGGATTTTTGTCTACATTTTCTCTAGGACAATCGCCCTCAGTTGTATTTGACTATGCTGGTATTATAGCTGATAGCATTCACTATCAATTGTCTAATTTGCAGCTGGAAGGGGTATTTAGATATACATCCTATATTTTTCACTTGTTTCTATTCTTCCAATCAGATAGTTTTCCAATTTCACTTCAGAAGTTGGATATAGAAGGAAAACCTCTCTCGAATGTCTTTTTGACATCTATACTCAGAAAAGAAGGCCTAGAATTCAATTATTCATAGTTTGCAGAGTTGTTTGTACATCCATTGACCATCATTTTGACAAAAACAGAGCAGCCTAGAATTTGTTAGGGTCCTATAAATATAGAATTCATAATTTGGAATTGACTTTTGATAGTCTTGTAAATACGTACATACCTTGCTTTCTGCAAGTTGTTTTCCCATATTTTGTAAAAAAATAAAAAAATCAAAAAGATGGTAAAAGTCCTAAAAGAAAAATCAAAGGACTTAGAAAAAATAATATACCCCAAAGTAAAAGAAATAAAACATGAAAGTGTGCAAGTCCAAATGCCACTACTTTTTACTTTCAGATGATTATGGCAGAGTGTCAATAAATGCCATAATCCATGATGAGTTGAACTATTCAATCTTGACTTGTCATGTTTCAATTTACATGTTATAGATAGTGAATAAAGATTAGTCAGACAGTTTAATCCTGACTAATCAGTAGGTAGGTAGAGAATAAAGAGGAGCTCATTAGTTTAATCTGAGCCCTCGGTAGATATATGGTAGATTTAGTTAGTTTTTACTGCTTTCAAAAGAATAAAATGTTTCAAGGTTGCTAGCTCAAATGCACCCTGAAAAAAGGAAGAAAAAATGTTAGATTAAAAGTTGGGTAGGTAGAAAGAAGTGGGAAGAAACATGTAAATATTTACACCAGGCAACAATCACTAATTTCCTATCCCTTATAGTTGTTCTGCATTTTAGACATCCAGTCAAAGAGGCTCAGAGAATTTCTCTGACTTATGTTGGGACCGGACCCAATGCTCAATGACTGATAAGTTAAAAAGTGTTGAATTACTATTTTTAAATCCCTAATTATCATCTTTTACCCTACATTCATCTATTACACTTTAATTTCATAAGTAAAGACATTTTACTTAATGAAAAATAAAATCCTCTTTTGACTAATTTCCTTCATTCATAAAAGCATAAAAACCCTCCAAAAATATTATATTCTAGGTCAAAGTGGTCAAATTTTAAATGATAAATCTTGGCTTTCACATTATCACTTTACTTAGTCATATAATTATATTTTGGTGTTTTTTCATTGTCCTTAGTCATATTAACTTCTAATTTATTTATTAAATCCCTATAAATAAACATTATCCTATTGTTATAACCCCTTTTATCTAATTATCCCCAAAAAGCCCACTATTATAAGATTTTTGACCAAAGTTAAATATCCACGTGTTAAATTAAAAACCCAAAAAATACCCCCTTTGGTCTAAAACTAACCATATATAAATAATCCCGCTCCATATATTTATTGGACCCCTCCGTGGTCTATAACTATATAATATAAATATAAATATAAATAAAGCTATCAGAAAAATATAGCTTTACCACATCACCTCTCTTATATCATTTATCCTAAAGTTTTTTCATCCGCGCCACTATAAAAAGCTTATTATCATTCTAAGCTTTACCATATCCTAAACTTGGTTAAAACTCGTCTCGCGTGCTCTTTTACCATATATATGAACTTTGTTTTTATATATAACATCGCCCAATAAAAATTTTTGCATTATACCTGCTTATATATAAACCATTCCATATATTAAAACCTTGGTTATAAAGTCTATTTTTACAAAGGTTTTGTTATATTTATAATGCGCCATCGTATAAAGCCGCTTGGGCCCCACCATAACCTTTTCCCCACACCTTCCCATCACATCTCGACCGTTCGCTCCCACTTTTTAGATCCAACGGCACACGATCTGTTTCGCGCTTCGAAACTGATCGATGGCCCTGAGCTCGAAATCGCGCGAAATGAGTTCTTTTATGAAACCACCCAACGCAACGTGGCACCATATTATTCAATCACATTCGATTTGCAAAAAACAACTTATCACTCTATCCCGACGCAAAACCCACCAGTGGTTTTTCACATTTGAAAAATCAAACTACCTCCCGCCTTGGATTAGACCTGCATTTAATGCATTCTATGTTGATTCATATTAAATTTTAGACCTTTGATATATCATTTTTCATATGTATTTGTGTAGTCCCGACTGATATGAAAACTCTGCTCGACTGTGTAAAGATCCCTAAGCCCCTATTTGTTAATCTCTTGTCCCAAAGCCGAATTCGACCACAATTTTCCTTATTTGAAGATCATTAAAGCCATTCTCTGCATCAGCGATCCAGATCCATACGCAGGAATAACCAGAAGATTCGGAAACCCTTTTAAAAGCATCAAAATACCTACAATATAAGGTATTTTTTATTAAATTACCATCCTGCACAGTCGATTCGAAACCTTCCATTAGAAGACAAACTGTTAAATAGGAGAATTAACTGTGTAAATTGCCCAAAAACAGGCCAAACCCTGGCCAATTTTTTCCAGGAAACCTAATTTCCTCTGTGTGCCTTTTAAAGCCAATCATCCGCTTATGACCTCTGAAGATCAATTCCAAAACACAAAAGGAGTTTAAAGCCTGCGGATCTATTAAAAATCTCATTTTTACAATTTAAATTATTCAGGAAACCTTGTTTCCTGTCTTATCCCAGTATCAATCCTCAGATAAACCTAATTAAGCAAAAATCCCCAAAATAAGATATCTTTAGCATAAATTGCTCAGTTACCCCTCTGTTTAAAGTAAATTACTTCTGTAAACCATTTAATCTTACAGAAGAAGCCAGAATGCCTAAAAACAGAGTTAAACCTCCATAGACAGATCTCATTCCACAGGTCTTTCAAAAGCCTTCAATCGCCTCCTTGCAGACCTTTGTTTCATTAAAAAATTGTTTGATTTTTTCAGGTTATTATCAGAAAATAAATTGGGCCAACAGTTTCAATACTAGTTGACAAAATTGTTTACTCCAAATTCTCAGATTTTAAATCAAAAGCTTCATTCAACAAACATTTTGTATACAAAGAAAAAATAAAATCAAGTCAGAGAGAGATCAGAATGATGAAATTTGCACAGTGAATGGTAAAAGTGAAATCAGAATTCACAATGACACTGAAAACATAACAGTCAAAGAGTATCAGTGGTTAAAGTGTATCAGGTAAAAATCAAAGTGAAAGTTAAAACAAAGTTACAGAGCAATCAAGGTGAAATAGTAAAAGTAAAAACAGAGTCAGTAATGGTTAGAAAAGATGAAAATACTTTCACCAACAACAATGACGTTAGCCAAAGTGAAAGTAAAAACAGTTAAAAGAACAAAAAGGTTAAAAGATGAAAACATAACAATAAGGAACATTTTTGCAGAAATTCATGTTTAAGCCATTGTTTTGTAGAAACTATTGTGACCAATCCAAGGTGAATTTTGAAAAACTTAAGGAGGTTTATATTATTAAGGTATTCTACTACAAAAACCTCTCTCACATTTCTAACAGCCATTATGGTTTTGGAAATATTAAACAATATTTGAAAGCTCTCTTCGCAGAAAATTCCTGTTACGTCATCATTTTGCAGAGAAGATTGTGGCCAATAAGAAATACATCTTAAAAAATGAAGGAGGTTTTTGTTCCTAAGAGACCCTTATAAAAAAACCAATTTCACTTTTTGCACAGGTATTACAGAATGAGAGATACATGCGCATCTTTACAACCTATTTTTCAGACTCTGTAAAACTCTGTTTTACACATCTTTTTGCAGAGCCTATTGTGCACAGCTGGAGAGGAATTTTAGGAAACTGAAAATTTTTTATCTCACCAACATAATCATCCAAAATAACCTCTTTTACTTTTTACATATCTATTTTGGATTGAGAAATACAAAGGTAGCATTGGACCCCAAGTTTGCAGAATTGCTGGAGCAGAATGCACAAAGAAAGGAAACAGTTAGTGACTTGGATGCCTCATCATCAACTAAGAGTTGGATCAAATTCGAATTCTCCTATTTTTCATCACCTATCCATAAAAAATAGTGCCAAATAGATGCATTAGTTTTGAGTGTCCTTTAATTAAGTTCTATTTATGTAAAACAGTTGGAGATATTTGTAAAACAATCTTGACATTTTTTCAAGATATTCTAGTTTAGAATTTGTATAAATACTTCAGTTTGTGAAGTGTTTAGTGTGGAATAAAATTGCTAAGAAAATTATAGACATTTTGCTGGTACGTTGGAGGCTCATGGGTGTTGATTTCAAATCAGCAGTCTAGACAATTGCCAATTGGACTTCATAATTCAGGATTCATGCGATAAGTTGAAGAGTGAAGTACATTTCTTATTGTCATTGCTTACTTTCTAAGTTCCATTCATTTCATATATGTTGTTCAATATTAATGATTAAGTAGGAGTATTACTTCAGGACTAGTGTTAGAACTCCCTGTCTTAACTACTTAATCATTTAAATGTTTTATGCTGATTTCCGGATTTATGAATTCTTAATTGCTCCTAGTCCCGTTTGACCCCTGCCTCCTTCCTCTTTTTCCAGATCAAAGGATTCTTCATTGCCCTTTATCCCGAAACAAGCCATCTCATCAAAAAAATCTATCCAATTCTCTGAGGGTTATCTACCTTGCCCTGAATACATTAGCATTCTCTTGGCCTTGCCTTCTAGTTCTGCTTGCTAGACTTTGACTCCATAGCCCAATGGACTAATAGATCCCTCTTTAATTAGTCTTTAAGTAATCTTATTTTCCACCAAACATTTCAAAACCAAAACCAAATTGAACTATCATAACTAGTCTAAAACATTAAACAAAAACAAAGTTAAATCATAAAGAGAGAGCCCTCTCTGAAATTTAGGAAGGCTAGATCCTAAATTTCCAAAGTAGGTTTGTGGTTACCTCGGACTATTTCTCTTGAACCTGCAGAAATTACTGAGTGATAACAGAATTAGTGAGTAAATGAAGAGAATTTTGCAGCTATCAAAGCAAAGAAAAGTAGGTGATTGGTATTTATATGAGAAATTCACTGAAATTAGAGTTTTTGGTTCTAACTTGTTACCTTACAAATTACCTAAGCATCCATCTATGAGAATATTTTCCTTAGAGTACATTAGGTAGATCCTGAATTCAGATTCAATTAATTTTATGGCAGCCAAGAAAAAGACCCAATTTAAACTCAAAAATCAAATTGGGCCTTTCATATGTAATCAAAGAGAAGCAGAAAAGGAAGCAGCAAGTCAACTACTAGAGTAAAAATTAGAAGAAAGTTTCACATGGAATTATGATCCACAAGGGATCTTAAGTAAACTAAGGGTAAAATGTAAATTGACACCCTTTATCCACGAGTCAAAGCCAGATATAGAAAAATTTGCTAATCAAATTGAGTGGGTTGAAAATACTTTAACAGAGGTAGTAAACCAAAGGAATACTAGTCACCCTTTGGAAGTTGCCAAACAGCTAGAGACATCCACTAAAAGAATCAGAAAAGAAGGAGCTTATACTGTAGAGACAACAACAGAGCCCAAATTTAAAATCATTTACAATAAGAGGCCAAAACTGGATACAGCAGCTAAAGGCAAAGTAACAATAGATGTTGAGGAAACAGAGACCTTGAATACCAACACTGCACAGACATAAACCAATGTAGCCACTGTAATCATCAGTGAGCCAAATCATAATCAAGAACAGTTGAATAATGAAGATGCACAGATAATGGAAATGCAACAAATTATGGAGGCTTCTTCCTCACATTCAGCTGAGGAGAAGGATTTAGATATTAAGGAAAAATACAAGAAAATCAAATTGAAGAATGAAGAAATCAAAACTGAATATATATTTTCAGTTTTTGAAGCAAAATCTAGGTAACCAAAAACAGATTCCTATCAGCCTTTGGTTATTCAACTCAAAATTTGATTATGTCAGTTTTACAGCCCACTATACCAGTGCCAAAGATAATGGCTGATTATAAAAAGTTGATATGGAAGTAGCCACAGATAAAATCCATGAGTTGGATCAGATTGAATTTCACAGGCAAACATCATAGATGCTCTATTCCACAGTGACCACAAAAGCTATGAGTGCTCATAGGCTTCAAAATACAATTTCTAATATGCAGGACCAAATGAAAATGGATAAATCTTCACTATATGCAAAGGATCTAAGGATAAAGGCCTTAGAAGAGTTAGTATTGCAGGTAGGATATGATCCTACAAACATCAAAGCAGCTGAAGGATTGGTTAAAAAAAAAATGAGGACATTGTTGCCTTGAGGAAACAGCTCAAGCTTCCTCAAGGTGAGCATCCTCAAACAAAGGAAGTTTTACAGGATCAAAAGGAGAAATATGAAATGATGAGCTTGATGCTTCAACTCACAACTCAAATCAAAGAAATGGAAGTACAAATGGACTAAGTTGTCCAAGAAAAGGAGACAGTTAAGGAACCAGTCATTCCCACTGTCATCCCAGTTATTACAACAACAGTACCATCTACTTTAGGAGAGAAATTGGCACCTAAAGAGCCACTGGCCACTGTAGTGCCAGTGACATATTCAACAACTTCAGTAACTGAATCTTCTACAACATTGTTGCCACCTACAGATGGAAGCAGTCAACTAGTAAAAGAAATGGAAGAGATGTCCTTGAAAACCAATGAAATCAACAGATTGACTAAGATAATTGAAAATCTTGAGAAAACAAGCAAAGCAGCTCAAATAGATGCCAAAATACATGAACAGAATGCTCACAGATTGAGTGAAGAGGTAAAGAAGCTCCAGGAAAAATTAACTCTCAAGGATCAAATATCATATATTAAAAATTACCTATGCAATAATGTAATTGAAGCCATTCATGATGTTTGCCCATCAATTCAGGTGATTTTTTAGCAGAGAGAGTTACTATTGGCAACTCAGGCAGAGATCCAAAAGACACAAGAAGAATTGGCAGATAAACCAGAACAGGCTGTTAGGTTAATCAATTTCCTAAACAGCAAGAACAAACAGCAACTTGAGGAATTGAAAATAAATGACAGGACAACCACAATCCTAGAAATTAGGAAAGTAACTACCAAAATAAATCTAATGAAGCAGCTTGAAGAGAAATGTGAAGGAATGAATACTGTTGTCACTAGATTCATGGTCAAATTCGCCAGTTTGAGGCAAAAGGGACTTCCTGATATCATGGTGATTAATGACAAGTTAATGCCTCAGAATGATTATGACAAAAAGATCAGAGAACATGCCAAAGAGCAGGTGAACAAGCCAATAGGCCAAGGTATTCCCACAGGGAAAGTATTGCTAAAAAGTTTTGAAGAATTGTTTTATTTGCAGTATGAAATCAAACATTTGTTTGTCATCAAACCTACATTTTCCAGGTACACTGAGGCTGATGAGAATTTTAGGAAACTCAAGAATATTAGAATTCCTAAAAATGAAGAGTGGCAAGCATTGACTGATTTTCTATGAAGAAAGAAAGGAAACACATGAAAAAGAAAAATTATGTTTGTTGATTTCACAGTCAAAACATATTTTTACAGCAAGAAGGCAGTTTTACTAAAGGTAAAGAGTATCCGAAGTGAAAGAGTATAAGTGATAAAGAGTATCAGCGAGAAAGAGTATTAGTGAAGGGAACTAGATTTTGAAAATATCTAAAAGGCCAGCAGAGAAGACACATAAGCAGCCAGCTGCTTCTTATCTTAAAATTGTTTCTATTTATTTTGAATAAAATAGGACAGTTGGATAGTAACAATGTTACCGATGAAATAGGTAACCGCAATGTTACCTACTTTTTTTTGGTAGCATAAAAAGCACCCGATTTTGAAAAGTGGTGATGCAGAATCACCATTTTTTCTTTTGGTGCACATTTTTGACACTCTAATACTTTTATTTATGAAGTATGAATATTTGTTTTAAAATGTTAGTGATTTTCATGCTAATTTTGAAATGTATTGATGCAGCATCAACTTTTTTTTTTTAGAGCGGTGATTTTCATGCTAATTTCGAAACGTATTGATGTTGCATCAACCTTTTTTTTTAGAGTGGTGATTTTCATGTTGGTAATAAAACACAAAACTTAGATAATATATATATATATATATATAAACAATAAAAAAAACCAATAAAATGTAAAAAAAAACAAAAATAGCTCGTAAAAATAAAAAATTTAAACAAAAATAAATTTAAAAAAAAAAACAAAAATATTTGAAAATTATATCAAAGGAAATGAAAAAATTTGAAAAAAAAAAAAACACATAATTTAAAGAAAAAAAACAAAAATTGACCAAAAAAAATTTAAAAAAAAAAAACACCAAAAACATTTTTTTCTAACTTATTAAAAAAAACCATATAATATATATATATATATATATAAAATTAAAAATAATTAAAATTTAGATTTTAAAAAAAATAAAAATAAATAAAAAAATCTAATTTTAAATTTTAAATTAAAAATAATAATAATAATAAGAAAAGAAAAAAAAAAAAAAAATACAAATTTTGGGAAATTTCCAAGACGGAGCTCTGCGCTGCTCTGCTGGCCTACGCAGCCACTGCATGAGCGCTGCCCACGGCCTCCGTGCTGCAGCTTCGGCCCTCACGGCCTTTGGAGAGCTCGATCCAGCCAACACCAGCTTGGATCCGTCCCCCAGGCACCTGATCCCGCCTCTAGCCTCTTCAGAGCTGCGCCTTCTGATCTGTGGCTCGACTTTTGCTGGTTCTGCTGCCCAAATCCTTAGCTGCGCCTCGGATCTGACTCTGCTCGGTTTCGGAAATGCCTCTTGTCTGGAGCAGGAAAAGTGAGTTTCTGATCTAGACTATGGAGACCCAAGGCTCGCCTCTCGGGCCCTCATAGTCTGCTCCTCCGGATGACTCTGCCGCTTACTCTTCCTTGATTGCTTCGTTGCCTAAGAAGAAGAAGCCTGACGCATCAAAGTTCGTTAAGAAGCTCGATGATGTACCAGAGGTAAACCTACCTCCTGAGGGACCGATCTAGGTTGCCTTGTCTCTAGCAGATCGTGCCCTGGTGGGTCAATTTACGGGTCTCTGGCCCTCTTTTAAATCAACCGAAAACTGGGTCGTCAGGAATTGGATTCCGCTGATCAAGAATAAAGTCACCTCGTACTTTCTTGGAAGAGGCTACTTCCTGTTCGAATTCAACACCAAGGAGGATAAAGACCTGATCTTCAGGAATGGACCCTATTTCATGGGACCTCAGGGCCTCTACCTCAACAAATGGACCCCAGACTTTGATCCGGCTGTGGACGTACCGTCGGCTGTCCCCGTTTGGGTTAGGCTCCCCAACCTTCCGGTACACTGTTGGAATTGGGACTCTCTCAAACATATTGGCAACTCATTGGGCAAATTCATAGATAGAGCCAACAACAATGATCAATGTGATTGCGCCCGGATCTGTGTCGAGGTAGATCTCGAGGTGGGTCTCCGGAGGCCATCAAACTAAAGGTTGGAAGTTGGACGCATGTTCAAGTCCTGGACTACGAACAGCTCCCCTTCAAATGTCGTAAATGTCACATCTACGGCCATTTTGCTAGAGGATGCCCAAATAAAAGCGATCCAGAAAAAGGAAAGGAGGAAGGATGGAACCAAGTCAAAAGGCCAAAGACAAACCACAAGAAATCCGGGGCACAAGGATCTCAACCTGCCGCTGCCCAAAACGTATCCTCATCAAGAAGTCAAGAAAATAGGTACGAGATCCTAAGCTCTGCGGAAGAAGTCCCCAGGGAAGAGGAGAGAATCGACAAACCAGCAGAAAAATCGACCTCAGCAGGAACAAGACCCGAAGAGAGCATCATGGCAAGGGACAAAGAAAAGAAAACAGAAGCCTCTGAGGAGGAACATGACTCAGAAGAGTCCGAGGAAGATGGAGAAATCGGAGACACGCAGACTTCGGTCAGAATATCTGCAAGGGGCCGCAAATCTGCAAGAGAAAAGAGAGATCAGGAAACCTACAAAGACAAACTCCAGGGTAGTCAGCCCACGTTGGAAAAACTCCTCAGCAAGAATACGAAAACGGTCAAAAATCAAGCTCATGGCTCCAGGGGAGCCTCCCATCAAAGAAATAAATGATGAAGACCATCTCCTGGAACTGTAGAGGAATGGGGAGTAAAGTTAAAGAAGAAGCAATAAGAAGTCTAATAAGAAGAGAAACCCTGGATATTCTTCTGATCCAGGAGACTAAAATGGAGGACAAAGAGTTTCTCCAAATCAGCAAAAAGTTTTGGAAGGGAAGCAGCGGACTAGCAGTATCATCAAGGGGAGCCTCTGGGGGTTTAGGCTCTCTCTGGAACCCCCTCAAGTTCAGACTGGTCTCAGAGGTGCACAACAGCGATTGGCTTTTCTTGAAGCTACACTCGGTAGAAACAAGGGAGGCTATCTGCCTGTTCAATGTCTATGTTCCTAATAATATAGGCGAGAAAAGGGAGTGCTGGGACTCTATTAGACAACTGGCGGAGACTGAGAACCTGGGAAACCTCATTATTGCAGGTGACCTAAACATTACCCTACGCTCGGTGGAAAAGAGAGGAGGCACAATCATTAGGGACCCAGCAAGGGAGTGGGTGGAAGACCTCATGCAGGACTGGGACCTGCTCGATATCCCTCCAGATAACGGTAAGTACACCTGGACCAATAAAAGAATAGGCCCTGGTCATATTGCTGCTAGACTTGATAGATGTTTGGTGCAGAGTTCTTTTCTTTTGCTTGGATTAGAATCCAGGTTACACATCCTCCCTTGCAGTGTCTCAGACCATAAACCCATTATGTTAGAGATGTCAGGACCCAAGGATCTGGGTCCCATCCCTTTCAGGTTCAACGCTCTTTGGGTTAAGGAGCCCGAGTTTATTAACTTGGTTCAAGACAGTTGGAAAATGCCAGTGAAGGGTTCTCCCTTCTTCATATGGGAAGAAAAGCTTAGAAGGTTAAAAGCTGCCCTCAAAACATGGGCCAAAGCTCTTCCCACCCCTGCTCAAGAGAGAAAGCAGGCCCAAGACAATCTTATTCAGCACCAAGCCCAAAGTGAGGATGTAGAAATCACCGCTGAAGTTTTAGACAAGGAGGAGGTGCTTCAACAAATTTACCATAAAGCCTGCCTCTCAGAGGAAGAGCATTGGAGACAAAAATCCAGGAGTTTATGGCTCAAAGCGGGTGATAGAAATTCTGCCTTCTTCCATAAACAAGCTCAAGCAAGGAAAATTTTTAATTCTATAGCAGAAATTAAAGATGGCAATTTGATCCACAAAGACAATGAGAGTATAAAGAAGGCAGCCTTCACTCACTTCCAAAATCTCTACAAAGAAGAGGGAGAGACTGATCCAAATTCCAAATTTTTGGAGGCGATACCTTCAAGGATCTCCCCCTTTATTAATCAGCAGCTCGAAGCAAAGATCTCCATTCAAGAAATAAAAGAGGCCCTGAACAGTATGGAGCCTGACAAAGCCCCAGGCCCGGATGGCTTCACGGCCAGATTCCTTCAAACTTGCTGGCAGATTGTGGAGAAAGATCTCTTCAAGATGATCCTGAAATCACAAAATTGCCAAAAAATTGGGGGCAGCACGAATTCTGCCTTTCTGGCCCTTATCCCCAAGGAAAAGGGTGCAAAAGAATTCAGTCGGTTTCGCCCAATCTCTCTCTGCAACATTGGATACAAAATAATCACAAAGGTAATAGCAAACAGGCTAGCAGGCATCCTTCCAATGATCATCCCTGAGAATCAAGGAGGATTTGTTCAGGGGAGACAGATTGTTGATAACTACATCCTGGTGCAAGAGGCAATCCATTCGAGTCAACTTCGAAAAGAAAAGGGTATGGTAATTAAATTAGACCTGGCAAATGCCTTCGACCGTGTCAGGCAAAGTTTCCTTTGGGAAGTTTTGAAAAGGTTCGGCTTTGGACTAGGTTTTGTAAATTGGATTCGAGCTAGTATTGTCGACCCATGGATTGCCCCCTTGGTGAATGGGAGAGCAGCTGGCTTCTTCAAAGCATCAAGAGGGCTCAGGCAAGGCTGCCCCCTCTCACCGCTGCTTTTCGTTCTCCAAGTCTCTGCCCTAAGCTTCTTCCTAGACCAGAAATTGGAAGATCAGGAGATTTTGGGGCTTAATATAGCCAGAGGTGTGAAAAATGTAAACCATACTCTTTTCGCAGATGATACCCTCCTGTTGGGGGCTTCCACAGCTCGATCTGCCATAAGGTTTAAGGAAGTTCTAGATGATTTCAGTGATGCTACAGGAAGCAGCCTAAACAAAGGCAAATGTAAAGCCTACTGCTGGAACATTTCTGCTCACACTCTCTCTGCCATATCCAGAATTCTGGACTTTGCTGCCACCCTCAGCTGGTCCTCCTTTATATACTTGGGACTTCCCATCTTTCGCAACCTGGTTTATAGCAGAGATTGGGCCCCTCTTTTGGACAAATTCAAGACAAAATTTCAAGCCTGGGGCTTCTCTTGGCTAAACCTTGCAGGCAAACTTGTTCTAATCAAATCAGTTTTAAGCAGTCTCCCCATATTCCAATTTTCTGTGCTCTTAGCACCCTCTGGCATCATAAAGAAAATGGAAGCTTACATCCGTAAGTTTTTCTGGAAAGGTGGCAAACTAAATGATAGAAAAATTCCGCTGATCAGATGGGAGAAAATCTGTATGCCTTTGATGGAAGGAGGACTAAACATCAAAGATCTCTGCTCCCAAAATATTGCCATGGGGGCCAAGCTCTACTGGCGAATCATCGCTCCACACCCAGGCTGGGCGCAAAGAGCCCTCTGGAAAAAATATCTCATGGGAAACAGGAAAAGATCTTTGGATAATCCTCTGCCCACAACAGGAACGCACTTGGTTAAGCGTTGTCACAAAACAGTGGCTCTCATCAAAGATAATTCGTTTTGGATACCGGGCAATGGTAAAAATGTAAAGATCTGGGAGGACAGTATAATGATGCATCCACCCTTAGCATCGATTACCTCTTTGCAAGCGCTGAGACAGTGGATGGAATGCGCTGGGTTTATTACACTGTGGGACATCTCACAGTTCTCTGACAGAATATGGCAGCGCTGGCGCCTACCTCCCGTGCCTCCAGAGCATGCGCAGGCCAGACATCACCTGTTGTCACTGCTTCATGGTAAATCGCCCCTACACTCAGGCAAACGCGATGCTAGGGGCTGGGGATCCGGTCCAGGTTTCTACACAGTAGCGCAGGGGTATAAGTGTATACAAGAGCGTCCATACGTCGCCCCAGATCCCACTGTGTGGAAGGCGCTGTGGCAGCATAAATCTTTGCCAAAGGTCGACTTCTTTTGCTGGCTGCTTTGCCATAAAGCGATTTTAACAGAAGACAAACTTAAAAAAAAAGGCTTTCAAGGCCCATCCAGATGCCACCTATGCTGCGAAACGGAAGAGAGTGCCCAGCACATCATTCTGGAATGTAAATTTTCTAGAGCAATTTGGCAGATCCTTTTGAATTATTGGAAAACAGAGTTTAACCTTCCTGTCTCTATCTCAGACTTATTTGCTAATTGGCACAGCTGTTATCCAGGAACTCTTCCAAAAAACGAAAGATTTAAAGCAGCTTGGTTTTCCTTGCCAAAATTCATATGCTGGCAAATTTGGCTCGAGAGAAACAGAAGAGTTTTTAGAGATGAAAAACTAAATCCTCAGCTCATCAGCATCAAAGTAAAAAACCTTTGGAAAGAAAACTTGGGTGAACAGTTATCGGAAGCCAATTTAAATCAAAAGGATCTAGATTGGGGTGCCTCAATGGGTCTTCATTTCTCTGATGAAACAAGGCAGCAAAAGAACATAAAAGAGTGGCAATTCAGAGGAAACAAACAAGAACTTTCAGATTTTCTCACCAGACAAGATAGACATTGCTTATTCTTCGATGGGGCTGCGAAAGGCAATCCCGGTCTCGCTGGGGCAAGAGGAATTATAAAGAACAAGGAGGGCAGAACAGAGATTAAGTATGCTTGGGGCCTCGGGCACTCAACAAGCATCCAAGCTGAATCCTTGGCACTTCTGCAGGGGATTAAGCAAGCAAAGGCCACCGGCATATCAGATTTAAGTGTCATAGGAGATTCTCAGTCTATCATCAAAGTTCTAGTGGAGAACTCCTCTCCTACAGATCTTCGACTAGCTAGAACGATCTTAAGAATTCGAAGCATGCTGAAAGCTTTTCGAACTGCAAGCTTTCTCCATGTTTTGAGAGAAAACAATAAGGAGGCAGATTCGGAAGCCAACAAGGCGGTGTTGCTTTCAGAAGGCTCCCTTTTGATAGACGAAACTGAGGAGTGGGACTCCATCCCATAAAGCTGCAATGTTTTTTCGTCTTATTTTACAACAGTTTGTGTGTTTATATAAGCTAGGAAAAATAACAAATATAGAATATCTAGCCATGTGTAAAATTGGAGGATTCCCAAAACTTGGGATCTATGCTCAGACAAAGGCAGAAAGACTAAGGGCTAGGCCCGACACATTGTAATCTTGGATGGCATTTGGCCAAGTTCTAATATAAATTCATAACCGTTCTTGTAAAAAAAAAAAAAAAAAAAAATACAAATTTTAAAATTAACCCAAAAAAAAAAAAATTAAAATTAAAATTAAAAAAAAAGTAAATATAAATAAAAATAAAACAAAAAATAATAATAAAATTAAAAAAAACAAAACAAATTTGATTTTAAATAAAAAAATATTCATTAAAAAAATATATATTTTTTTGGAAAAAACGATGTTTTAGGGCCTCGCCCATTGGCGCGGGTTCGGGCTAAGCGCGCCACGGGCGCGGCCCAGCCATTTCACGGCGCCACATGTCTCTGCACCACCACCACCCCATCGTTCTTTTTTTTAATTTTTTTTTTTTAATTGATTTTTTTTTATTTTTATTTTTTTATTTAAAAAAATTAAATTCTTTTTTTTTATTTAAAATATATATATATATATATATATATATATATATATATATATATATATTTTAAATTATTATTATTATTATTATTTTAATTTTCTTTTTGAATTTTAATTGTTTTTTTTTTGTTAATTTTAATTTTTTTTTTTTTTGGTTAATAATTTTTATTAAATTTTGCTCTTTTTTTCTTTTTTCTTTTTTTCTTTTTTTTTTCCTTTTTTTTTTCTCATAATTTTTCTTTATTATTAAGTTTTACGTTTAGTTTTTTAATATAATTTTATAAAATTTAATAAATTTTGTATTTTTTTTTTTAAATTTATTTGGATTTAATATTGTTTTTTAAATGTTTTACTTTTTTATTATTTTTTTTTGTTAATTACATAAAATTTTTATATTTTTATATTTCAATTAAAATTGTGTATTTAAATTAGATTTTTTTATAATTAAACTTAATTTTTTTAAATTAGTTTGTTTTTTAATTTTTTTTATTTAATATATATATATATATATATATATATATATTCAATTTTCCATTTTTAATTGATTTTTAAAGTTTTTAAAGTTTTTTTTATTATTAGTTTTTTTTTTTTTAATATTGTACGTTTTTAATTTAATTTGTTGTTTAATATTAACCTTTTTATTTAATAATGCGATGTATATACATATTTTAATTTAAGTTCATATATATATTTTATTTTTTATGATTTAAATTTAATTTATTTTTTATAGTTTATTTGTTTTTTTAATATATATTGTTTTAACTTTAATATTTTCATTGTATTTTATTTTTATTTTTTATTTTTAATTAATTTTTCATTTTTTTACTTTTAATTTAAATAATGTTTTTTTTTTTGTTTTTTTTTTAAATTTTTTAAGTTATTAAAATTTAATATATTTCCTTAAATTTAATTTTTTGTTTTAAATTTTTCTTTTTTTTAAATAAGCATTTTCTTTTTCTTTTTTAAATTTAATTTCTATATTTTATTTTTTATAATTTCCTTCTTTTTTTAATTTTTTTTTTTTAATTTAATATTTTTATTTTGTTTTTATTTTTATTTTTTAATTTCTATATTTTTTAAATGTTAATCTTTTTTTCTTTTTTTCTTTCTTTCTTTTCTTTTTTTTTTAAATCTTCATATATTTTTAAATTTTAAACTTTTAAATGTTTTTATTTTTTAAATTTATTTTTTTTCTTAAATTTTAGGTTTTTTTTTATGTTTGAATTTTAAAAATTAAAAAATGTTATTTCTATTTTTTAAAATGCCAAAAGTATGACACAAATTTTATTTTTGTTATTCCAGCATCAACTTGTTTTGTTTTGAGGGTGTTTTTTCAATCCTTTTTTCAAGAAACAATTTTGTTTTTACCATAATTTTATAAAATGTTGAAATTTGACCTTCAAAAAAAACGAAGTGCGTTCTGGAATACACACTTTTTGTTTTTGGGGTGTTTTTTCATATTTTTTGAGTCTTTTTGGGCTAGAGTTCCCGTTTTGAGGTCAGGTTACCTATTTGATCGGTAACAGTGTTTAGTTTGTTGAGCAAGTTGTCACTATTATTGTTGTAAGAGATTTAATTTTCCTTAGTTTATTCCTATAAGTCGTCTAGGATATTTTGTAAGACATTTTGTATAAATACTTCACTCTTTAAAGTATTTTGGTGTGGAATAAAATTGTTGGAGATTACTATAGATATTATGTTGACTTTGAAGGCTTTGGAATTCAATTTTGAGTAGCAGACTGGATCACCTTTTTGGCATCATACTTCAGGATCACTATGATAAGCTATCTGGAGTGAAGTACTCTCTTAAACTTGTCATTGTTATCTTCTTTTGTTTCATGCATACATTTGTCTTTTAATTCTAAATCTGAATGTATAACTAGGAGTATTACCACAGGACATGTTAATAGTACCATGTTTTTAACTAGTTATAATTTCTTTGTTTTCTTCTGATTTTCGATCTAGGGAACCCTTAATTGCTCCCTCTCCCATTTGACCTCTGTCTTCTACTTCCCTTTTCCGGATTTAAGGATTCTTAAGTGCCCTTTATCCTGATCATACCACCTCAAAAACAATTTTTCCCAAGATCTCCAAGGGTTATCTATCTTGCCCTGCAAACATTTGACCTTTAGGCCTTGATTTCAGTTCTGTTAGCTTGACTTAAACTCCATAGCCCAATGGACAAGTAGATTTCCCTCTATCTACCCTCCAAGTGAAATTTTCCCACCAAATCCAACAAAACCAAATCAAATCTGCACTTTAATAACTAGCCTAATTTTCAAAACTAAAACAAAGTTAAACTTGAAAGAGAGAGCCCTCTCTGAACCCTAGGAAGGCTAGATCCTAGAGTTTTAAGTAGGTTTGTGGTTACCTCTAGTATTATTTGACTAAAAATCAAAATCCCACAACTTAAGAATTTACTGGTGTGATAACAGGGGGCACCTTTCTTTTGCTTCTGATTTACAAATCCAAAGTCTCGCTTCTTCTGTCTGAACTTATGTTCAATCTTGGCAGCATACCGGTATGCTACACCAAGCGAGGAGATGTCGAGGAACTCCATTTCCTCCTGAATGTGTTTGTGTAGACAACTGTGGTAC
This sequence comes from Pinus albicaulis, assembly GCA_034641835.2. Taxonomy (NCBI): domain Eukaryota; kingdom Viridiplantae; phylum Streptophyta; class Pinopsida; order Pinales; family Pinaceae; genus Pinus; species Pinus albicaulis. Next base: position 1,600,990,780 of record CM076582.1, read on the forward strand.
TTCAGCACCAAATGTTTCTCTGAATCTTTGGTACCCAATTTCGTGCGCAAGGTATAGAAAAGATTCGTTAGCTCATGCACATCTTGATCCCTTTATTGCCGCAATGTATTCCATTGTATGTACTTGTCCTCATAGCTCCCCATGGGATAATATTGTTCCTTGATGGCATCTCGGAAAGAATTCCAAGTAGGTGTGGCCGAAAATAGAGAAGGTTCCCTCTCATCCTTTTGCTCAGAGTAGGTTTCCCACCAGTCCTTGACATGGGGGGCAGCTTTAAAGAGTGAAAAAGTAATATTTCCCCGGTTGGAAAAGTCATGAACCGAGAAATACTCTTATAATAGATTGAACCACCTATCTACGACGTCTGCATCTATTTGGCCCTCAAATATGGGAAATTCAAAGTTTACTTGTGTTAGCCACCTATAAAAATTTTCAAGCAAATAGGTGGCTAAATATTTTTCTAAGCCTTCAAGAGATACATTTCCTCTGAAAACATATCACTCTTGAAGCCTCCTTGTGTCTTTTTCCTTTGAAAAGATCTTCATTGTTGTTTCCACTAAAAAAGCCTCACTGTTTATGAAAAAATTGTGCTCAAGAAAGCCCCCTTTTGCTCCATTTTACCCTTGCAAATTCCCCATTTTACCCCTTTTTTTTCCCTTCTCAAAATCTCCCTGAAAACCCCCAAAATCAATTCCTAAGTCATCCAAATCACCAAATTCCCCTTTTAAAACCTTGTGGATCCCCTCATTTGGTGAAAAAGTCCCTTTGTTTCCTTATCGGAACCCCTTTCTAAGCCTCAAAAACTCTGTTTTTGGCCTAAAAACCCCACTTTTACCATATATCAGGCCTAAGCCCCTTTCGTCTAAGCCCCTAACCCCTTCTCCGCATATGACCCGCACCCGAGACTAGGGGCTAAAGCCCCGAGTGCTAATCGCAATCGGAAGTTTGATAGTAAGCGCGTTCCCTTTGTTAATTCAAAATTCTCCGATGTGATGTTATTTGTTCTATTGGCCGCGGATGCAATATCAACCGTTGATCTGTATAGATCCAACAGCCAGCGCTGAGGTTTCACCGCGTCCATCACACCTTTCGTTACCCCGCCGATTGCACACAGACCATTGATTTCCTTTTTAATCTGACGGCCCTCGCATGATCGCCGATCGCAAGTTCTTAATGTGCCACCCTCTGCCCCCTCCGATTGCGATCCTCCGATTCAATCCTAGCCGTTGAATCCACAAGAACCAACGGTCAGGATTTGATTGTGCTCCGCCTCATTCGCCCTCCATCATTCCCCTCCGATCAAATCTCGACTGTCGATCCCCACTTTGATCTGACGGTCCACGTGTAATCGCAATGTCCAAACCTCAGAGTTTCGGCCCCTGCCTTTCTCCAATGCGATTGAATCCCCGCCGTTCATTTCCTTTGATCCGACAGCCCTCGTTCATCCTGCCTGTTCACTTACCCTTTGGCCTTCTTGCTCCCTCTTTCAATCCTGATCGTCCATTCTATAGATCCGACGGCCGGGATTTAACCCGCCTTTGACCTTTCCCCACCTAATCACCCGCGCATCTTTCCATATCGCGCTGCCACCTACACCATCAGATCTCTTCGCTCCATATCTGTTAATTTATGCCTATGTTCTATGCCATTTCATATTAGGGCATAATACTGAAGAAGATAGAACATGCTTAATAGATCGATAGAAGACAAGCCAAAACTGAGATGAAGGGTGGTGGCGTTACGGCGATCAGCAGGATGCTTCTACCAGCAAAGTCTTCAGTAGGTCATTCAGCCAAGCGTGTCACACCTAACCCCAGAAAAACCCAAACAAAGAATACGCAGCTCCAACGCCATCAAGAGAGAGAGAATTCCTCCACCCCAATATGTGTCAAATGAACTCTAAGTCTCTCCAATATATAGGAATCTTTGGGGGTGTGTGACACGTCCTTTAAGACATTTAAGTCAATATTTTATTCCAGGCTGACCTAGCACATAAGTGGAATAAATTCAAAGTACATGTTCTGCTCATCCGATCGAGATGATCTTTAGATCAATATTACACCTCTCCGAAAGAGGAATCCAATAAAAATATTGCGATCGTCATCTGAGCAGCACAACCCGGAGTTTGGACCTAGTTGTCCAATTTTAACACTCCCTCTCAACTAGGGAGAACTCCGTCCACTAGTGCAATCCAAACATCGTGTGTCATCCCACCGTAACTTGCTTTGCTGGCCTCTTTATTTCAGAACAGAAGTGGGTCAGTCACAAAGACATCATTCCCGACTGACAGATTCAGCCCAGAGGTCAAAACCTCTATCGGACTCACAAAGAGTCTCCAACCAACCCGAAGTTGGTTCATCTGACCCGAAGTCAGGCAGAGGTCTGAAACCTCACTATACTTGATCCCAGATCAAGTGGTTGGACCGTGCCATCCTAGATAGAGAGTACGGAAAATTCTGATGTGTCCATCAGTCTTTGCTACTAGTCTCTAGCCTTTCCCATCTCATTGGCCAAATGAGAGGTACTTCCCATGAGCCCTAAACTCAATGGGTAGGATGTATACGGGGCATAGATAATGAGAGGTAAACCAACTCAATAATCATAACGGTGGGGTCCAAGCACATCAACAAGGTTCGGCAAGCCTAGCCTTGCGGTTGCTCATAGCTCCGAGAAGCTGTCCCCAAAGCCCCCCAGAGCTCCCAAAGCTCATCGTCCAACAGGACCCTCAGAATAGGATCATTCCATGATACCAAGATTCTCACGGAAGGTTATGAACATGACCTTCCCCAAGGGCATTTTGAGAATATCCGCGACCTGCTCATCACTTCCTATATGATCGAGCCTTACGGCGCCTCGCTGTACCATATCCCAGATAAAGTGGTACCAGCCATCAACATGCTTGGATCAATCGTGGAACCTGGGATTCTATGAAAAATGAATCCCCCTCTGGTTATCACAAAGGATAACGGTGGCATATAGCACATGCTCAAACAGCTCACAGAAGAGCTTTCGCAACTAAGTGACTTCACAACAGGCCATACATGTTACAAAGTATTCGGCCTCAGCGGTGCTCACGGCTACCGACTTTAGTTTCCTACCCGAATCAAATCTACATGTGAAGTAGCATTTAGATGTGCTCTTGCGATCCACCACACTGCCAGCCCAATCGGCATCAGTACATCCATGGAGTGTCATACTCCCGGCAGTGTATCTCAGCCCATGGTCTATCGTGCCTCAGAGATATCTCAAGAGTTTCTTGGCACCAACCCAGTGAATGTTATGATCAACCATGTGTTGACTCAAAGTGTTCACTGCACAACATACGTCCAGATGGATGTTCCCTAAGAACATCAAGGTCCCTATGAGTTGACGATACTCAGTAGGACGGGCCCAGCAGCACTACCACTCAACTTCTTAAAGTTGAGATCCATCGGTGTCGATATGGACTTACATTCCATCATACCAGAAGCTTTATAGTGTATTTTCCTTGAGAAAGGAAAATCTCGCCAGGTCTCTGCTAGACCTCCAGGCCTAGGAAGTAGTGTACTAGTCCTTCATCTCGCTCTCAGCAGCGAGCTCTCTCTTGCACTGATGAATGAGAGGGTCAGCACCTGTCAGGAAGAGGTCATCCACATATAGCACCAGAGTGAGAGGCTTCTTTCTATTAAGCTTGCAGTGAAGGTTCAGATTAGCAATACTACGAGTGAAGCCCAGCTTCATCAGGTGGCTATCTATCCTCTCGTACCAAGCTCAGGGTGCTTGTTTCAGCCCATAAAAGGCTTTCTTCAACCTGCAGACATGGGTGTCCCGATCCTGGACTTCCAACCCCAAAGGTTGCTCCGCATATATCTCTTCTTTTATCACACCATGTAGAAAATGCGGTCTTCACATCATCTAATGAAGACTCCATCCTTGCGTAGCAGCAAGGGCTATAATAGATCGAATGGCACAGGTGCAAATATGTCATCATAGTCTATACCTTCCTCATAGGCAACGAATCTTGCCTTGAACTTTTCAGCACTTCCATCAGATCCATGCTTGATCTTGTAGAGCCATTTTGAGGTGATAACTGCTTTGTCCTATGGTCTTGGAACCACATCCCAGTCATCATTCTTCATAATGGACTCATACTCTTCGTGCATAGCATCCTTCCAGACTTGATGCTTTACGGCTTCCTCAAAGGATCCAAGGTCAGATTGTACAATAGTACTCATGGCTGCTAGATACCATGTTATTTATATGGCTTCTTGGTTTTCCTTCAGAATTTCCCCCTCTGAAGCCATATGTCCCTGAGCCATGAGGATTTTCTTTCGTTCAACAAAGGTATCTGTTCAGGAGCATATAGAGTTGAATTCTCCCTCTTAATGCCAACTTCTCTTTTGAGAGAAGACATTTATGTCAAATGAGGGCATCCCGGACACCAACATGGAAAGGGGGACTTAATCTTCCACAGTCAAAGCCATCCAACAGGATTTTTTGATCATGGTTCAAGATTCAATAATGTGTCTGAAAGCTGCCGAAACACATTTTACCATTATGCTTCAGTGAGACTGCTAATGTCTCATGCTGACTGCTACATAGGTGTCTATCTATGTCACTGTCCAAAAAGGAGAATATATCAACACGCCTCAACTTATTAGAAGTCCTGATATTCTGAGGAGGTATGTTGTAGCTTCCTCAACCATCACAATCCTCAAATCTGACCCATTATGCTTCCTTTTGTTGCAACTGTTTTTCATTTCAGCCCTCGAACAAACTCGGCCCTTATCAAAACAAGTCTTTATTCTACCTGAGCATATAACAACTGTCACAATCCTCTGATTAGCAATTCAATGCTTGCGGTCTGCCTGAGATAGGTAGCCATGAAATGTGGTTTACCTAGAAGAGGGTTCCCATGCCATAGTCTTAAATATCAAAGCTTATTTTATGGAATTATATCCATACAGGTATCATAGCCATATATTGTCATACTTTTGTCATACATCTTGACAGGTATCATACACTGTCATATTACTCACTACAGTGTTGCCATGATATACACATTGCTATCATATTCATCACTATCATACAATTGGCATATACGGCTTCTGTGTGAGGAAAAACATTTCCTTTTGAGGTGGTCCTTAAATCACCCCTCCACCCCTATTCCACAGTCCTGCTATCCCAATATACGAGCCATACAAGCTACAGGAGTATACAAGACTTTAAGAACATATGGCAATGTATGACATCTGTGTTAAGCATGCTCAGCAAAGCATCTATGCAGCACACTATCAGCAAGAATATGACCAAGCATCATAAACTCTGTCACTGAGCACACTCGAATCCAATTGTGCTACTGCATAGGTCAACTGTGGGCAGCTCCAATTCATAACTTTGTTTCTAATCCAATGATCTGTAAACACTATTTACCAGAGCTCACCACGCACAGGCCATACACAACATCAATATCTGTCGCGTTTTGACTTGCAACTTGCTGCAGGAGCATATGTCTGCTCTAAATCACACAAGGCACTGTAATATTATGTGTGCACATCTGCCCATAGGACCTGGTCTTTTTCCTCTGGTTTGCTAACTGCCACTCCAGCAGAATGCTATGCTACCCAAATCCATCAGTGCTTGGGGATCTCCGAAACTGACCTTTCCCTTATTTGAATCCTTGTGAGGTTGTTGCTGTTGTTCTGATCCATCACTTGGAGAAGCGGCCCCATTCGATGCCTGAATTTATGCTATTTCATTCTCAACCATGCAAGAGTTGGCCTTGACATTCAAACTAGCACTCACAGTGCGCTGCCTCAATTCATGAGGAGAACACCAATTGTTGCTAATATTCGAAACGTCTTCCAGATTTGATGGCGTATTCACGACGGCCGATCTCTGTGCCCCTAGTAAAGAAACCGAAACCCTGTCCGTTGGGTCGGCCGAATCCACTTGATCAATACCCATAACTCCATTTGCATGTGCATCCATATCTGTTAATTCCCGGAAAATCAAAGAATCGTCCGTTTTCGTATGGTCTCTCTCATTATCCAGGGAAACTGGCTCATCTTTCTTGGTGTTGCGACTATTATCATCTTCTGGAAATAGAAAAACAGAGTTCTCTGCATGGCATTGAATAATCCCGTTCCCCGCTTCAGTTTGCTCTGAAAATCCTGGTTCGGATCGTTTCACGGCGGCTTCCGTCAAGAATCTGGAACAGTGGATGGAGACTTTACGGAATTCACTGCAATACTATTTCCATGGATTTGGCCATCGTCCAGGGCTGAAAACGGTGGCAAATCTGTGGTAGTTCTCTTTAAATCCTTATTTCTATGTCGTCTTCCATGTGATTTAATGCCAGCATCTGAGCCATTCCATGTTGTAATTTCACGCTTCGCATTGCCGTTGCCATTGGAAAAATCTCCGTCTTTTTCTTCATCCCCTGCAAATTGATTTCCTGTGGTCGAATTTGAGATCCACGCTTGAAAAGAAACCTGCAATTCGATCTCATACGCGAAGAGCAAAGAATCGACTCCGCGACTTGACGATCAACCAGACGCCGCCGAATTACCACCATTCGATCAATGTAATACACTGGAACCCACGCAAATTTCAAGCCAAAATTCCTCGAAATCAGCTCAAATTATTTCAATCTTTTCCCCTTCGAAAACCAAATCAAGTCACCCGAATCGAAAAGGTCCCCTGTGACCAAATCTTACAGTATATGCTATTTTGCATGAATTCGAGCAAAGGGTTCGAAGAAAAGCTCTGGGATTGCAACAATTCTTCTTCACGGATGCTGGCAATGGCATCAATACAATTTTAAGGGGATGCCTGTGAATCAAATAGACACGAGGCTTATCGCGAAGCTCGCGGCAGCTTAACGGCAATTGGCGTAACGAAATCTCAGACGAATAAGAGCAAAGAAAATGCTTTTATTGTTGCCGTTAGGAAGTGAAATTGACCGGCAGACTTAGATCGAATTATGTCAAAAATGAAAACAATACATTCATACGAATTTGTTGAACCTTCATTATAGTTCCTTGGTCTTCAACAACAGCCTTCTTTACGCTGAAGGTTAGAGTCACATTATTTCTATTGCATCAAACAGTCCTTATCTTGCTGCCCTAGATTCTCAACAAGCTGGGCTTTGTCTTCACCTTCCCTCTAATACCATGTTAATTTATGCCTATGTTCTATGTCATTTCATATTAGGGCATAATACTGAAGAAGATAGAACATGCTTAATAGATCGATAGAAGACAAGCCAAAACTGAGATGAAGAGTGGTGGCGTTACGGCGATCAGCAGGATGCTTCTACCAGCAAAGTCTTCAGTAGGTCATTCAACCAAGCGTGTCACACATAACCCAAAAACAACCCAAACAAAGAATATGCAACTCCAACGCCATCAAGAGAGAGAGAATTCCTCCACCCCAATATGTGTCAAATGAACTCTAAGTCTCTCCAATATATAGGAATCTTTGGGGGTGTGTGACACGTCCTTTAAGACATTTAAGTCAATATTTTATTCCAGGCCGACATAAGTGGAATAAATTCAAAGTACATGTTCTGCTCATCAGATCGAGATGATCTTTAGATCAATCTTACACCTCTCCGAAAGAGGAATCCAATAAAAATATTGGGATCATCATCTGAGCAGCGCAACTCGGAGTTTGGACCTAGTTGTCCAATTTTAACGATATCCAACGGCCAAGACGCATATCGCATAAATTTTCCATCTGTGCTTTAATGCTTCAAAATTACGCGATGAAAGCGGTTTTTTAGGGACACGTGTCGGGCGGCAAGCGATGTCTCGTTTTTTTGGGATATTTTCAAAACCACTCCCAAGCAGCACAAAAAAAGTTGTTTTCTCCCAAAAAACCACTTCCCCCTTTTCTGCCTCCGAAAGCCCATCTGAAGATCCCGACCGTTGATCTATATAGATCTACGACCCTCATTCCATCGCGTTTTCGTTCATATTATTCCACAAAGTTTCATCGGAGTAATCTCCACTATTGATCTCCTCCTGAGATCTAACGTTCCATATTCAAAATCGCCCTTCGCCTACCGGTCCCACCATTCAAAGCCCCAGTTCATTTGATTTTCATGATTTTCCTGTGTATTTCGCCCAAAGGCTTAACTTTATGTTTTACACTAAAGTTATAATCTCTTCGTCTGACCTTCTAAGGCCACTCCACCAGTAAATCTTCGTCGTCGATCATCATTCCACTGTCTAATCTGACGGTCGAGAATCCTTTTTTCACCAGACCTTCATCAGACTGCCTTCTCCACCATTACACAGCGATTTTCACCGTTTTCTCCACTACAGCCACTTCTTTCACTGCTATGCTGCCACCTCCGTAAGCCTCCACAGCATCCACCTCAACTCCCATGGATTTTCTTAACCTGTTTATCATTTTTTTGCAGGGTTACAGAGGGTGAAAATCGTTATTGCTCACAGTCAGTTATAGTGACACAGTGGCGCAGAAGGCCATTTTCAGAGCTAGATATTGCAGAGAGAATGCCTGGGAAGGTTTTGAACGAAATATTTCATTAAAGACCAATGTTTAACTCTTTAAAACCTCCAGCACCTTTAAAATTACATTTCCACAGACAGAGACAGTCAAAGAAGCGGCAAAGAGTATCAGTGAAGGATTAAAGTGGTTTAAAGCCTATTATTGAGTATTTTAAGCTTTAACTTAGTGATTAAAGGGTGAATGTACAAGATTGAAGACCTTATGATTGGCACAGAAGGCCTAATGAGGCCTAAAAGCACAGAAACAATCCTCGTTAGTGTTTCACATCAGCAGAGGGTTCTTTCCCAAGAAAGGACGAGTTCCCATAATATTTTATTCTCCATCCACGTTCCTGAGAATATCACCACCCTGACAGTAGTCCTAAAATTGCTAGAGCATTTGTTACACAGCATGGTAGGCCTAAAAGTCATTTAACTGCCTTACTTGTCCCAGAGTACTACAAAGTACAGACAGCCGAAAAGTACATCAAAGAACATACCTATGAAGTTATTACCAGCCTGTCGAAGACCACTCTTTCACCCAAAGAGTACTGAGAATCAATGCAGTTATATTAAAACAGAATGGGCCTCAAGCTCACTTCTTCCTCTGTTTTAATGTTTCATTTAAAGTTCTATCTACCTCCTCTGCCTCTCTTTTAGCTATAAAACTCATGAGAATACATTGTAAAGGTTGTTGTTTGGATAACTGTGGATTGTAAGTTGTTTCTCTTGAGATATAGTTCTGTGTGCATAGTTGTAAAATAGGCTGAGGAGATTATTTCAGACTAAATATCAAGCTGTTGGAAAATGTTGTATATGACTGGTCTTTCTCTTTAATATGACAATCATGTTTCATTAGATCCTGATTTAAAGCAGCAGTGATGTGTTCTATCTTTGTCTATGTTTTCCTTATGTAATTCATCATATTTCATTTCTCTGATAAGAAATCAGTAATCTAGCTTAGGATATACCCTTGCTTGGTACCCTAATGCTTCCTGCTCTTCTTGTCTTTGATGTTTTCCACTAATTGTGCTATCTGAAAACAATTTCAAGATAATTTAGCCAGTATAGTAGTTGGTTTTCCCTGCTTACTGATGCATGAATTTAAAATATGTTCTTAGATGTTCTTGTCTAGTATTAATTAAAAGAATTGGGATACTAGGAGATTAGAGTTGATTCTGTCTCACTAGGGTCCTTTTCCAACAGTTAAGATTTTCTAAGATCCCTTAAGTTGAATGTCAAAGCATTGAAATTTCAAAGCCTTTCTCTGATCTCAAGCTTCACCTTTGTGTTAAATCTTTAATGTTTCCTATTTTCTGAAGAGTTAGCCTCTCTAGGAGTTTGGTCATAGACAGTTAAGGCATGCCATGTCCCTAGATTTACTCCTAAGTGGTCACCTTGGAGGTTTCCTTGTCATTCACCTTCATTCCTATTCACTTCATTCCCCACTATCATCTTTAACGATCCTCTGTTTTAGATGACTAGCCCGTTTGAAAGCCTTGGATATTGAATTGCAAGTAAACCCTTTTATGACTCCATTGCCCAATGGTCTCGAGTGTTCTTTGAATTGTCTCCCCATTTCCAAAATCCTCTCTACCCACTTCTTTGTCTTACATTGAACCCTTCCTTCATGTTTCCCAACAACCAAACAAACAAACAAAACAACAACCCTTGTGCCTTATAACTAGCCTAGTACCCTAAAAACTGAACTTAAAGATACATATTTCTTTGCCTTTATAGAGAGATCCCTCTCTGGGCCCAAGAAGGCTAGATCCTGAGGTCCCAAAGTGGTTTGATGTTGTCTTATCTTTTGGTATTTCCAAACCTGCCAAAACATAGGAACCCCAACATAATGGCGACTCCACTGGGGAACTTTGAGTAAAACACTCCCTGAAATCATATCTAAGAACTCAAAGAAGACCATAGTAGCCTCGGTTTGGTAGTTAATCACTGTGGTGGACAGTAAATCTCTTGAAACTTTCTAAACTTTCCACCTGGTGACTCCACAGTTCCTTAATGACTAAAACTCCACTGGTGATCAGTAGGCCTGCTGATTGTTTGGTCTCAATCTAGTCTCCTAAATTGAGCTCATTTAATTGTCAACTAGGGTTGGTAAACTGCTGAAGTGAAGTGTACCGTATGTACCCAGGTGTTTGTTTTTTAATGCGTTGTGTGTAGTGTTTTATGATGTTTTTGGTCTTTTGTGATGATTTATGATGTTTTTGGTATTTTGGTAGTTTTATGTTCACAAGGAAAATGACTAGAAAGCTAATGGAAAGAAGCTAATGATTAAAAACAGAGTGAATCCTAATTGGTTGATGACAAATGACAAATGCAATTGCAGATATTGAAACAGAATCAAATCCAAACTATGACTAAGAAAAGACAAAGCTTGATAATGACTTTTAAGCAAATGATTCAAAACATAAACTCAACTTGTCAAATTCTTTCATCAAAGGTGTTTTGAGAGAGAGCTTGAGACATGGTCAGCTAAGCATGCAAATTCTCCTAACTAAACAGTTAAACAACTAACTTATAATGATGCAACATGTTATCCATGATTAGAGATTTTTTGAAGCATATTTGGAGTAAAACATTGATACCATCATAAGATCTTTACTTTAAGACTAGTTCCTAACTCTATTCTGCAACTTAGTTTGATAACACTACACTTCACTCAAAGGTTATAGATTTTTAAAATAGTCTTTTGAGGAAATGTTTGTTTGTGAGTTGATAAGGAAGTTGCAGAAGTACTTCAGGCCTTAAAATGATATTGTCTTATGTTCATATGGTTATGAATCAATTATAGATTTTAGAACAAGAAGAGGTTTGTAAATAATGAAGGTTGTTTTGTTAAGTTTAACAACTGAAATAATCTAATATGCAGTGAATGACAACTGAATGTGGAGTGCAAATGCAATGAGTTAAGCTAAAACTAAACTTAAGATGTCACTAATCTAAAACAGTGTTGAACTAACAAGTCATTATCAAACTTAAAACAAAATAAATGAGCATGAGTTAAATGCAATTAGACTCCGGAGTATCCTAACTAAGCTATCATGCATTATTCTATGGAATCATACAGTCTGTTTGTCCATCATGATTGGTATTTTGGAAGAGTTTCTTAGAACAATCCTAACTGTACAATTCAGTGCAAATGCAAACATAAAGACTGAAAGCATGAAAAACTAAGATATCATAGTTGTCTCCTACCCATCATTATGATATTTTGGAAGAGCTTTTTAAGAGAAAGAATAGCTATGGTACTTAGTGCAAACACACAACTGAAACGTTCAAGATCACAATCATGCTTAAGACATTATAAGGATTTTTTGGAAGAGTTTCTTCTTTTGGAAGAGTACTTAGCATAAGTATAACTGTGATGGTGAACAAAAGAGATTGCAATTAAATCCTACAACACTATAGCCATTTCCCATTCATTATCATGATCTTTTGGAAGAGCTTCTTCTTTTGGAAGAGTTTTTTAGAACGAGTATAACTATAGTAGCTAATGAAAACAACTACGAATTCAACTTCAAAAACGTAAAGGCAGCTAGGATACTTATCTAAATTATGCAAATAAAACCATGCAGGAGGCAGGGGCCCTCTACCACCAGACGGAATCTAAATCCAAATCAAATCAACGCTTTCAAAACAATATTGTCTGCTTCATTAAAGGAGAAATAACTTGAACAGAGCAATCTGCGTCTTCAGAAATGTAGCACAGAATCCAAGCAAAATCTAGAACAAAATCTAGTCTAGCTCTCGGTTTCCCAAGTGTTTATATAACAAATGTACATAACAAGACTTGCAACAATTCCAGGATCATTGTCTTTCCTTATCGAAATCACATTAGGACTCTTGAAGTGGCAACGTAAAAAGGAAAAGGACATCTGGACTAAGACAATCCTATTAGAAGTCTGCCTTCCTAAATATGTTCCCACGTACCAAAACCATATCCAGAATTCGGTTTTTCCTTCATGGTGAGCAACGAACAATGTAGACATGACGTGGAATATACCCATATGCGGTTTTTCTTGAGAGGCCACCTGGAACATACCCAAACGTGAAGACAGCTGCAGAATTGCCGGTTAGCTACGGAATGTCTACATTCTGCAGCTAGTTCCGGTCAAAATGCATTACAATGGCAAAAATCACAAAACTTAGAAAGTCAGTCATGTTAATCATTCTAAAAGTAATTTTAACTAAATTCATTGATCAATTGGGTCTAGGATAACAATGGACAAAGGAAAATGAGGTAAAGTAAGATGAAAGAAAGCACAATCTTGAGGCTCAACATACCCCCACTGTTGACTTCTTGCATGTCCTCATGCAACTTATCCTATAAACTCAGAGGCTTCTGCAAGAACATCTAATCCTCTCCTTCTCCTTTGCCTGGAAGCTAGAGATCTTCTGGGTTTTCTGATGACAAGTTTGAACCTTAAGTTGATAAGTGCCCTGATTAGCTTCTTGTTCCTCTTTTTCAACTTTTCATTAGCCTTTTCCACTTTGTCTATATGTAGGGATAAGGTTGAGTTCATATCAGTTTTGAGTTTGACTTGTTCTTTCAGAATGTCATTCTCATTTTTTATGTGTCTATTAAGTATTTCCAGCTCATACCTATCCCTTCTTAACACATCTATTTCGGACAGTGGAGGACTAGGGGTTCTCTCTCTACTCTCTGAAGCTTTCCTTTCCAAAGTTTCAACATAGTCATAGACTTCTTGCTAAGCAGGGTCAATTTCAGGGGTTCCTTCATTAAAATCCTCTTCAACATCTTCTTCAATAGATGTTTCCTCATCTTCTATATTTATCACCCCTGTTTGTTTGATTTGAGTTTTTCTTAGTTTCCCCTTTAGTCTATGGCTTCTTCTTGGCTGAGAAGATCCCTCTCCTTTCTCTGTGGCAGATTTCCTGATTACCTTCTCTTTCTTAAGTTGTCTCTTGATTTGAGTCAACTTCTCTGAGATGATTTCCTCACTACTTTCTTGGACTATTTTGTCAATTTCAATTTTTGAAGCTCTCCATTTTCTGCTTCTCCTTGTAGGTTGTTGTTCAGGTGAGGGCTCTTTTGGCTCTTCAAAATGATTTCTTATCAAGAAATTGTCCCAAGTATCATTTGTTTTGGGTAAATGGTGTTCAATCAAAATTTTAACCAAGCCATGATGATATAGAGTTGTCTCTAAAAATTGAACCCTTCTTTGAACACAAGAAGCCATCTTTTTCAAACTTTGAAGCAAGAAATAGGGTAGGTTTAAGTCTTCCCCCAGAAAATGCATTATCATTCTAATGTGGTAAACATAAAATGTGCCATATCTACCCTCACATGTAATAAATTTTTGCAGAATAAGTAGGATGTTTCTCCATTTATTTTTCAATGCAGAACTTGGAATTCCTTTCTTAAACACAGTGACATCCATACCTTGTGATTTTAGAATTTGCTTCCAGGATTTATTATGGAATTCTCTGTTTTTGAACCATCTCTCTCCATTTCTAAGAAATCATGTAGCTTCTGCAATTAAAACTTCAGTGACAGTGAATTTGACATCTCCCACTTCAACCTCAGCTCCTTGAAATGACCTTGCAAATGTTTTAGTGACTTCTTTGTGGAAGCCATTAAACTTCTCAAGAAATTGTAGCCATCCTATCTGTTGCAACATTTCTTTACATTGAGGGTAGCCTTCTAGGTATTTTGTACCCATTGGTTCAGTTCTTACAATGAAACCCATAATTGCTTCTTCAATGTTCAGATTAATACTCTTTCTACCCACTAAAACAATAACTTTCACCTTCGAATTGATATGCCTCAGGTTCTTAATGACAATGGCTTCAAACTTCGGAATGATATACCTCTGCGTTATGGCTTCAAACTTCAGACTGATATGCCTCTGGTTGACAGTGAAAATGGCTTCAAATTCCTCACTGATATATCTCCGTCTCTTGGTGATAATGGTTTCAAATTCCACACTGCTATACCTCTGTCTCCCGGTAACAAATGGCTTCAAATTATTTACTGCTATACCTCTGTCTCCCGGTAACAAATGACTTCAAATTCCACACTGCTATACCTCTGCGTTTACAGTGATAATGCTCAATCTTTGTCCATGGTGATAGTGCTTTGATATTCAAACTGATATACCCTTTTGCTCTGCTCACGGTGATAAGAATATCTCTGTTTGCGGAATGAAGTGCTGGCTACAGAATGGAGTGATGGAAGTAGTTACGAAATGAGTAAATGGAGTGAGGTGGAGGAAACAAATTAATGATTGAAAAGACGGCGGGGATTTTTACAACGGAAAAGAGAATCATCATTGAATGATTTGGTTAAGTGACGTGAAGAATTCAAACACTTCAGCCATTTTAACCGCTTAAATGATGTCGGGTATGGAATTTGAAATGAGAGATTTTAATCCAAAGTTTGTGGAGGGTTTATTGGTCATGATCAATAAAAATAATTAAAACAACCTTTTCGAACAATTCATAACTAAAACTTTGCTAAACTTTATGAAATGCCATTATAATCTAAACTTGTTACCTCTGCTTTTCATTTGATTTTTGTAGTCTTTGTCTTCTTTGTTCTCCTTTGGAAGAGTCTTCATAATCCTTCTTGATTCTTCTTATTCATGGATACACTGGATCATTTTGTTGCAATTCTAATGTCGGCTGACTAATGCCTTCAGGATTTGTAGCTGCGGAATGACTGTCTGGCTGCGGAAAGGCTGATCAGCTGCAGAATGTCTGTTAAGCTGCAGAATGTACCTATAGAGTATTTTAATCATGGAATGGAGTGTTTTTGGAATATAAGTGAAATGTTATATGGCATGAATGAAGATGGATGATGAGACATGATATGTATGAAGTGGATGATGAAATGGAATGGATTCAGTTTATGAAATGGAGTGAAAGAACATAAGAACTGCCCTGCAATCCATGACATATATTATTCATTTGCAGTAAGACATCAGACTTTAAATTTTGTCATGAAAATGAGGTGGATGGAGTATGGAATGAGATGAATGAAATATGGAATGAAGTAGAGTATGAATGAATGAATGAAATGGAGTATGGATGGATAAGTGAGTGGAGTGAAATGAAATGAGATGGATCATAAGCACTATGGATCTGAACTTATGATTATGTAACAGCTGCTTGCAAAAACAAAATGGAAAAGTTAGAGTGTCAGAGAGACTCTGATTTTCACCCTATATTTTCTGTATAAACATGCCAATCAATGATTGGTTTTCATGTTTATACCTTTATTTTTTTATTTTTATTTTTATTTTTAAAGAGAAATGCTTCAGAAAATTTAATCAAGTTGATGAAGAAGAGAGATTCTTTTTCATTAACTTCACATCACTGCTTTCTTGGAACTTCTGGACAAATTATTCTCTTGAGAGTGGTTTGTGATACAACTTCAATCTATGACCATTCACAAGAAAATTGACCTCTTCTTCATCTATAGTTCTGATTTTTACTGCTCCATTATCAAAAATTTCAAAAATTTCATATGGCCCAAGCCAATGTGTCTGAAATTTACCTTGAAAATTCTTGAATTTTGAATCAAACAAGAGAGCCCAGTCACCTTCTTTGAATTTCTTCTCTTTGATGTACTTGTCATGCCATCTAGCCCTTTGTTGTTGGACTAGACTTGTTTTCTGAACTGCATCTTGTCTGATCTCATCCAATTCATTAATTTGCTCCAATCTATGCTTCTGTGCCTCCGTCAAATCAAGTCCTAACTGAATTGCCATTTTGAAGGTTTGAATTTGGAACTCTATGGGAAACAAAACTTGCTTTCCATAAACAAGCTCATAAGGAGTATGGCCTGTTGTGTTTCTCCATGTAGTTCTATAGGCCCACAAGGCTTCAGGAAGCCTATCTACCCAATCTCTTCTATGTAAATGAACAGTCTTTGTTAGGATTCCTTCAATGACCTTATTAGTAGATTCCACTTGACCATTTACTTGTGGATGATAAGGAGTAGATTTTCTATGCCTGATTTTGTACCTCTCCATCATTTGCTTCACTAGCCTTGATGTAAATTGAGCTCCTTGATCTGTAACAATTTCCCTTGGGACACCAAAACGAGTAAAAATATCCTCAAAAAGAAAAGTAACTACAGATGCTTCATTAGCAACAAGTAATGGTTTAACTTCTACCC
Source organism: Pinus albicaulis (assembly GCA_034641835.2). Classification (NCBI taxonomy): domain Eukaryota; kingdom Viridiplantae; phylum Streptophyta; class Pinopsida; order Pinales; family Pinaceae; genus Pinus; species Pinus albicaulis. Next base: position 1,601,007,436 of record CM076582.1, read on the forward strand.
ATTTAGTAACATAATCAGTGCAAACTAATATATATTTCTTTTGTCTTGATGGAGGACTAATAGGTCCTACAAAATCCAAAGCCCATTTTTCAAAAGGTTCAATATGTACCTGAGGTTGTAATGGCATTTCACCTGAAGGAGAAGGTTTCCCTACTCTTTGGCAACTGTCACACCTTTTGACATACTCTTTAGCATCTTTAAACAAGGATGGCCAATAATATCCTAAATTAAGGATCTTATAGGCTATCCTCTTATCAGCAAAGTGTCCGCCACAAGGTTCATCATGACATGCTTTAAGAATCTCAGGCATCTCATCTTCACGAACACACCTTCTAATGATCAAATCTGGACCTGTCTTGTACAACTCATTAGCAACCCATGAATATTTTGCACTATCATTAATGATTTTTCTTTTATCCCTTGCATTCATTATTGAAGGAAATTTTCTTGAAACTAAATAATTAGCAATATCAACAAACCATGGAGTTTGAGTAGAAATTGCAAAAGGATATTCATCAGGAAATTGATCTTCAACTGGAGTGTCATCTTTGATATTTTGGAGTCTAGATAGGAAATCAGCTACTGTGTTTTGTTTTCCAGGCCTATCTAGAATAGTAATGTTGAATTCTTGTAAGAGCAATAACCATCTTATAACTTTGCCATTAGTGATTGATTTGTTCATTAAATATCTAATTGCAGAATGATCAGTGTGAACAAAAGTTTCATAGCCTGTTATATAGTGTCTAAATTTGTTTATGGCATGAACAACATCTAAAAACTCTTTTTCAGTTACAGTATAGTTTAACTCTGCAGGAGTCAAATTTTTACTGGTATAATAGATGGCATAGGGAATCAAGTCTTTCTGTCCCAATACTGCTCCTAGAGTTGTATCAGAAGCATCTGTCGAGATATGAAAAGGTAACTTCCAGTTAGGTCCCCTTAATATAGGTGCTTCAGAAATTTTGGTTTTCAGGGTTTCAAAAGCTAACTGGCAATCAGAAGTCCATTTGAATTCACAATATTTGGTGAGTAATTTGAAGAGTGGAGATGCTATTTTGGTGAAGTTTTCTATAAATCTCCGATAATATCCTGTAAATCCTAGAAAAATTCTAACATCTCTTTGACAACTTGGAATGGATAAGTTAGATATGACTTCAACTTTAGACTCATCAACTCTAATCCCATCCCCTGAAATGTGATGCCCTAAAACAATACCTTCAGTAAACATCATAAAACATTTTTCATGACTAAGTGAAAGATTTTCTTCCTGACATCTCTTTAAAACTTTTTCCAAGTTTTCTAAAGCTTCTTCAAATGTGTTTCCATAAACTGTGAAATCATCCATGTACACCTCTACACAATCATGTATTAGATCTGAAAAAATTCCTAATACTGCCCTTTGGAATGTTGCAGGTGCATTGCATAATCCAAATGGCAATACTCAGTAAGCATAGGTACCCCAAGGACAGGTAAATGTGGTTTTATCTTGGTCTTCAAGTGCTACTTGGATTTGATTGTAACCACTAAACCCATCTAGGAATGAAAAGTACTTTTTGCCGGCTAATGTATCTAATACTTGATCTATGAAAGGTAAGGGAAAATGGTCTTTAAGAGTAGCTTTATTCAGTTCTCGGTAGTCAACACACACCCTCCATTTTCCATTTTCTTTGGCACAATTACCAAAGGAGAAACCCACTGACTATCTGAAATAGGATAGATGAAATTAACATTTAACAATTTTTGCAATTCTTCCTTGACAATTTCCCTAAGATTTGGATTCATCCGTCTTTGAGGCTGTCTGATTGGTTTGCAATTTGCCTCTATATAGATGTGATGAGTACAAGTCTTAGGACTTATCCCTTTCATGTCAGTGTATTCCCATGCATATGCAGAAGAATGTCTTTGTAATACTTTGACTAACTCTTCTTGTTGAGATTTTTCTAGGTTCTTGTTTATGTTCAAAGTTTTTCCTGGAAAAATTTCACTTGTAGAGCTGCCAAATTTGTCCATAGAATGAAGAGACATCTGCCTTGATGACAAAAAATCAATGTTGGATCCCTCTTGAAATGATTCATGTTTATGTTCTGGAGAGGATTCAAAATTTTCTAGAGTATTCAAAATTTGATTATCTTCACTAATTTCTGAAATTGTGAAGAGAGGTTGTAAATATTCTTCATCCTCTATCCATTGAGTGTCATCTAGAGGAGGTGTTATTACAAATTTGGAGGATATAGTGAACTTTCTTAGTTTGTGATTTATCGAGAGATGTACATATCACCGGATCTACAACTAATAAAAGCATGGTTACCAGCCAACCAGATTCCCTAATTATGTATGGGATGGCCTCTAGATTATTATTAGTTAAGGATCACTTGATCACGAGGTTTTCCCAAATCCAGGGACAACAGATATCCTTCTATTACCCCATACGGTTTGATCACAGATCTCATGCATGGTGTAATAGTGTGGGTGTAAAGAGAAGATTAGGAAGTTTCAGTTTGTCCATGATTTGTGTACTCATGATATTTATTGCTGCTCCTAAATCAATGAGTGTGTTTTGAATTTCAATTCCATTGATGTGAATTTTGACAACTGGATTTCCTGGGTCAAGATACTTTGGAATAGAAATCTTGCCCATCATAATGTCTGCTATTTGTCCTGCCAGTTGTATTTTCTTTGTTTCTCTTATTCTTTTTCTTGTTGTCTTCATACTCAACTCCTTTATTGTTTTGGCTAAAATTGGGATTTCTTTGATGGCTTGCAATAATGGAATTTTAAGGCAAACATTTCTCAATTCATCTAAGAAATCATAATTAGGCACCATGATTTGTTTTTCTACACCTCTATCAATTTGTAATCTTTCCGGAAAGGGAGGTATAGAAGTAGATGTAGATGGTTGCTCTAATACAGGAGTTGAATTTATTGGATCTTTTTGCTTTAATTTTTCAGTGTTTGGGTCTTGAAAGGATGTGTTTTCCTCAAGACTTTTATTCACCTGTAGAGAGTCTTCCTCAGAGTTATCTTGTTCTTGTATGATCACAGAAGGTTTCCTCTTTTCAAGTATTCTTCCAGACCTAAGTTGAAAATCACTAAGTTCTAGAGGAGTAATTAAATAAGTTGGAAACTGTTGGCCTTCTATCATGTATGTGTTCTGAGGATTTTTATTATTGGGGTTTGGTATGGGTTGAGCAGGCAATTGATTTGATTTTTGAGGGAATGGTAATGAAAGTGGTTGATTTTGATGTGGTTGGTTATGATGATGTTGTTGAGGATTTTGAGGATAAAAATGTGGGTATGGTGGATAGGATGGTGGATACTGATAGTATGGAGAGTATCTTCCATAGGGACTTTGTGTTCCTTGTGCCCAAGATTGAGATTGATTTTGAAATTGGGGCCAAGGTTGTTGCCAAGAATTCCAAGGTGGAGGTTGATTATACATTTGATCATGGAATCCTTGTGTTTGAGGTCCCTGCCAAGGCCTTCTAGATACAAAATTGATAGATTCTGTGGAATCTGTAGGAGTTTCCTCCTGAAATACAACTTTGAGACCAGGAAGAGAAGGAAAATTCTTGGTCTCATGTTTTTCAGAACAAATGACACGGGTTTCTACAACTTTTACATCCAAAGGACACTCTCTCAAGGCATGTTTCTTTCTACATTTGGGACAAAAGATTGCCAAGGCATCAGATTCAGCCCTTTGCTTGTTTTGTATCTTGAGGGTGTCTATTTGTTCACTAAGACTCCCTAAGATGTCAGATTTAAAATCATCAAGCATGTGACCTATTTCTGATCTACTTACTGTCCTAGAAGCAGACTTACTTGCCCTTGCAAGAGCAGGATCTCTTGGACCTTTGACAGTTTTAGATTTCCCTCTTGAAAGGTTGATACATAACTCAGATATTTCAAGTAATGTGAGCTGTGATATATCCCCTTTTCCCATCATGTTAAGGATATCCAACCATTCATCCCTAATTGTTTTCAGCAAAAGAGCTTTTAAGGTGTCTTGATCTAGGTTTTCCATTTTTGCTCTTTTGATGTTGTAATGAAATCTCTCCAACAAATCTTCCAAATTTTCATCTTATTTTTGTAACATCTTAAACACTTCTTCCTTATGATTAACCAGCATACAATAATCCAAATACCTCTCTAGATATGATTGTTTCATGTCTTCCCATGTTCTAGTAGAACTGTTGATCAAACTCATAAACCACTTCAATGCTGCTCCTTTCAAGGTTGAAGGGAATAATTTCAGTTTTTGAGCATCTTGTAAGTAGTCATAAGTTCTACACAGAACTTCAAATTCAAATAAGAAGGTTTCAGGATCTTCAGTTTTAAGTCCATAGAAGTTTGGAAGGACAGAGGGTGAAATATTTTTCATGGTTGTATTGGTTTCTTCATCAATTATAGGGAACCCAAAAGAGCTTCCTATTCTACCTCTTCCTCCATTTGCACCTCTACCTCATTCTCCTCTACCTCTACCTCTACCTCCAAACAGTGTGTTTTCTCCATTAAAAACTCCTCCTCCTCCTTCTTCTGCCATGGTTGACTCTCTTGTGGAAGTGGAAAGGTTTGTGTCCCTAACAGGAGTTTTTAGATCTTCTTCTATGGCAGGTTCAGTGGATGAAGTGGAAGGTTTCTCTAATGGAATAGTTGACCTTAGATCTTCTAGAAGTCCAAGATCAGGAGAGGATGGAATATGGGTATGAGTTGAAGGTGTACTAGCTCTGGATCTAGATGAAACAAGTGGTGTTCTAGAAATCAAACTTCTGCCTCTGCTGCTTATAAATCTTCCCCTTGAATCTCTCTCCCTACGCATATAATTGTTTTTGGATACTAAGAAACAAAGGTTACCTAGTTTTCACTTCCCTGACAACGGCGAAAAAATGTTTGGTCTCAATCTAGTCTCCTAAATTGAGCTCATTTAATTGTCAACCAGGGTTGGTAAACTGCTGAAGTGAAGTGTACCGTATGTACCTAGGTGTTTGTTTCTTAATGCGTTGTGTGTAGTGTTTTATGATGTTTTTGGTCTTTTGTGATGATTTATGATGTTTTTGGTCTTTTGGTAGTTTTATGTTCACAAGGAAAATGACTAGAAAGCTAGTGGAAAGAAGCTAATGATTAAAAACAGAGTAAAGCCTAATTGGTTGATGACAAATGACAAATGCAATTGCAGATATTGAAACAGAATCAAATCCAAACTATGACTAAGCAAAGACAAAGCTTGATAATGACTTTTAAGCAAATGATTCAAAACATAAACTCAACTTGTCAAATTCTTTCATCAAAGGTATTTTGAGAGAGAGCTTGAGACATGGTCAGCTAAGCATGAAAATCCTCCTATCTAAACAGTTAAACAACTAACTTATAATGATGCAACATTTTATCCATGATTAGAGATTTGTTGAAGCATATTTGGAGTAAAACATTGATACCATCATAAGATCTCTACTTTAAGACTAGTTCCTAACTCTATTCTGCAACTTAGTTTGATAACACTACAATTCACTCAAAGGTTATAGATTTTTAAAAATAATCTTTTGAGGAAATGTTTGTTTGTGAGATGATAAAGAAGTTGCAGAAGTACTTCAGGCCTTAAAATGATATTGTCTTCTGTTCATATGGTTATGAATCAATTATAGATTTTGGAACAAGAAGAGGTTTGTAAATAATGAAGGTTGTTTTGTTAAGTTTAACAACTGAAGTAATCTAATATGCAGTGAATGACAACTGAATGTGGAGTGCAAATGCAATGAGTTAAGCTAAAACTGAACTTAAGATGTCACTAATCTAAAACAGTGCTGAACTAACAAGTCATTATCAAACTTAAAAAAAAATAACTGAGCATGAGTTAAATGCAATTAGACTCTGGAGTATCCTAACTAAGCTATCATGCATTATTCTATGGAATCATACAGTCTGTTTGTCCATCATGATTGGTATTTTGGAAGAGTTTCTTAGAACAATCCTAACTGTACAATTCAGTGCAAATGCAAACATAAAGACTGAAAGAAATGAAAAACTAAGATATCATAGCTATCTCCTACCCATCATTATGATATTTTGGAAGAGCATTTTAAGAGCAAGAACAGCTATGGTACTTAGTGAAAACACACAACTGAAGCGTTCAGGATCACAATCATGCTTAATACATCATAAGGATTTCTTGGAAGAGTTTCTTCTTTTGGAAGAGTGTTTAGCATAAGTATAACTGTGATGGTGAACAAAAGAGATTACAATTAAATCTTACAACACTATAGCCATTTCCCATTCATTTATCTTGATCTTTTGGAAGAGCTTCTTCTTTTCGAAGAGTTTTAGAACAAGTATAACTATAGTGGCTAATGAAAACAACTACGAATTCAAACTTCAAAAACGTAAAGGCAGCTAATATACTTATCTAAATTACGCAAATAAAACCGTGCAGGAGGCAGGGGCCCTCTACCACCAGACGGAATCTAACTCCAAATCAAATCAACGCTTTCAAAACAATACTGTCTGCTTCATTAAAGGAGAAATAACTTGAACAGAGCAATCTGCGTCTTCAGAAATGTAGCACGGAATCTAAGCAAAATCTGGAACAAAATCTAGCCTAGCTCTCGGTTTCCCAAGTGTTTATATAACAAATGTACATAACAAGACTTGCAACAATTCCAGGATCATTGTCTTTCCTTATCAAAATCACATTAGGACTCTTGAAGTGGCTGCGTAAAAAGGAAAAGGACATCTGGACTAAGACAGTCCTATTAGAAGTCTGCCTTCTTAAATGTGTTCCCACGTACCAAAACCATATCCAGAATTGGACTTCTTTATGTGGGAGCAGCAGACATTAACAGTGAGATATACCCATATGCCCGGTTTCTTGAGGCCATGGAACATACCAAACGTGAAGACAGCTGCAGAATAGCCAGTTAGCTACGGAATGTCTGCATTCTGCAGCTAGTTCCGGTCAAAATGCATTACAATGGCAAAAAAATCACAAAACTTAGCAAGTCAGTCATGTTAATCATTCTAAAAGTAATTTTAACTAAATTCATTGATCAATTGGGTCTAGGATAACAATGGACAAAGGAAAATGAGGTAAAGTAAGATGAAAGAAAGCACAATCTTGAGGCTCAACACTGATTATCTTGGTTTTCACAAGACTCCACTGGGAGACCAGCTTTCATTACAACATCAGCCATATTAGAAGAAACATGTAGGATTAAGCTTCTTGGTTAAGAGACATACATACTGGATTCAAGAACAGTCTATACTAGAGCTTATCCTAACCCAAACCCACCTGAAATAGTTGACAACCCCGAGAGAATTCTTAGTAAATCTCCCACCCCTAAAAAGCCAACTCTTTCCAGACCCATCCATAGAGTTGATTCAGCACCAGAAGACTTTACAGCTCTTTCAGACACTCATTTTGACTTAGACTCACAAAACATTTTACCAAGAACTAAGTCATTTAGTGCTCTAGATCAGACAGACCTTGAGCTTCCAAATTCACCATCTCATAGTGGTCAAAAAATTAGGGATAGAGAGACCCCTCCATCTACACCCCCTGATTCACATTTCATTCAAAACTTGGGCCTCTGTCACCCTAAATCAGCTCAACAGTGTGTTGTTGGTCCTAGAATTTCTGTCATCCATATACCTCATGCTCAAGCCATTCCTTTACCTCCTCAGAACATCATCATGGCAGCTTGGTATACACCTCCAGTGTTACCACAGCCTTTAGCTCCACTACCCAATGATTATCAATCAAAAATCCCTCACTTCACTGGAAAATATTCTACCACAGCTCAACATCATGTAGATAGGATGGAAGATGCTTTTGACTATATGGAAATTGAAGATGAAACCATTAAGATGAGGATATTTTCTCAGAGTTTAGGAGGAGAAGTGAAGAAGTGGTTTAAAGGCCTGCCTCCTAATAGCATCAATGATCTTCCCTCCTTGCACCAAACCTTCATAAAAAAATGGGAAGTCAAAATTAACCCTCTCCAAATCTTAGCAGAATATAAGAACCTGAAAAGAAACTAGGGAGAGAGTGTCCATGACTATTCTACTAGATTCAACAGTGTCTACAATGCTCTTCCTCCCCATATGAAACCTCCCCAAGGAATGGCCTTAGTGAAATACCCTGAAGGATTTGATGCTGACATGGCCTATCAGCTTAGGGAGAGAGATTATAACACATTGGAAGACATGCAAAAAGGAGCAATGAGTGTAGAAGCAAACCTAATAGAAAAAAGAGCCAGAATGAGGGCGAAGAAAAAGGTAACCTATAGGGATGACACATCAGCTTCCACATCTGATCCCAAATATGACAATCTAGCCAAAAACATGGAAAGGTTAGAGAAAATTATGGAGAAAATGGTTGTCACAGTCAGTAATCAGAACAAAAACCAAAATCAAAACCAGAACCAGAACTTTAGGAGCCCCAAACAGATAGAGAGACTCCGATCAACCAGTTATACCCCCATTTCAAGAGAATTTCCTTGATGAGGATGAGGGGATTATAGAAGAGTCCGAGGGAACCACAATAAACATGGTGGAAGAAGACAACTCAATCCATACATGTTCCATAGAAGATAATCAGACCTCATACTCACATTGGGATGAGGAAGGGTTAGAATCTGAGGATTATAGGTTATGATTTGAAAATTCCATCATGTAGGTCAGAGAACAGTATGAACTTAGAAGAAAAAAGAGCTTAGACAATTCCAAACCCAAAACCTCTGAGATTACCATTAAGAAAAGGCCTGAAAAAACTCCTAAGGTGACTGTTGAAAGTAACAAATCAGCAGCTGAGAATTCTGGGAAAAACAAAGAAAATGACAGTCAAAATACTGATAAACAAAGTCAAGAAACTAGCAGCACTAGCACTGCAGCTAATGCTCTTGATAAAACATCTTCAAACATTGTACATAGTGAGAATCAGCAATCTGATTATGTCAATAAAATGGTGGCCAATAAAACAAATTTGAGCCTTTCAAAGAGTCCATCTCCTTTCAATCTAGAAAGTGAGATAGCTAAGATCAAAATTTCAGTGCCTCTTACTGAGTTGGCCACCCAAGATGCATACAAAGGTCAAATATTGAAAGCTTTAAATCTAAGAGGAAATAGTGACACTGTCAATCTGAGTGATGATCAACCAGCCCTTCTGTTTGGCCCAAAGATAGAAGGGAAGTTTCAGGAAGGGTTAGTACCTCATTTTTATATCAGCCTAAATATCCATGACAAAATCCTTCACAACGCAATGCATGACTCTGGGGCTTCACACAACCTTATGCCTAAGGTAATTACGAAGAAGTTAGGCCTAGAGATAACCCGACCCTATAAGGAATTATATTCATTTGACTCTAGCAGGGTGAAGTGCCTTGGCATAATCAAAGATCTTTGTGTGAATCTGACCTAAATACTAGCCAAGTGTACGGTTATGGATGTTGTAGTGGCAGATGTGCCACCTAAGTATGGCATGTTGCTATCAAGGTCATGGGGAGCCAAGCTACAAGGTACAATGTAGATGGATGGGTCATATGCCACAATCCCTGTCTTTAGCCAGCTTAGGAGACTGTACAGAGAGGCACAAATGAAGTTTATGGTTAGCAATCCTGAAAAACCTGAAAATTCACCTTTGTACTCTGTACAGATAGATCTGGACTCTTTTATCATTTTCAACGATGAATCCATAGATGAGCCAGAGCTAGAAGACAGAGATGCAAACAATAGAGTAAAGCCCACGGATTTTAACATAATGGCCACTCTAGACATAGGAGAAAACGAAGAAGAAACCTTTGAACAGTGCACTGCATTAGAAACTCAGAGTGAACAAAACCAAGACTGCAAACTACAGATTACTCCTCATTCTGAGCTCCATGCACGTCAAGGATAACGAAGCATTCCACAACATGATGCAGACCCCATAATACAACATAATAGTGAAACCGGCATTAGGGAAGAAAATGATGATAAACCAGAAAACAATCCCTTATGGAGAATGAATTTCGATGGGTCTTGCACTAGGCGGAGTGCAGGGGCCGGAGTGTGGTTAAATAACACTAAGAGTGACTACACCGAGAGTCATGCCTTCAAACTGGACTTTAAATGTACAAACAATATTGCTGAGTATGAAGCTCTCATCCTGGGCTTCAATCTATTGAAAAAACTAGGAGCCCGAAGGATAGCTGTACATGGAGACTCTGAGTTAGTCATCAAACAAGTGAACGAAGAGTATACTGCAAAGCATCCTAGACTGACGGCACATAGAAATGATGCCATGGATTTACTAAAAACCTTTGTATAATATGAACTTGTGTTTGTTCCTAGGAGTCAGAACATTATTGCAAATGGATTAGCCTGCGTCGCTAGTTCATATTAGAAATCACCTAGTAACAAACAGATCATCATTCAAACAAAATATAGACCTGCAGTGCCAGATAATGAGAAATATTGGCAGGTCTTCGAGAGTGACAAGCAGATAGAGGATTTCCTGCTTGGCAGGAATGAGTTTGAATTCTCTGATTCAGACTCTAAATCCGATGAAATCTGCCTGAGTGAAGGGCCCCCCGATGAAGAAAAATCACCCCATAACGTAGAAATAAGCATGTTAACTAAAGAACTTGGAACTCAAACTGAAGAATACAAGAACGCAGAAAAAGAATACATTGAGATGTTGCAGTCAAAAGACAAGAACATACCTAGAGGACTAGCACCTTTAGAGGACCTTTTTTATTTTAACGATGTAGCGAAGAAACCCACTATAGAACAAGCAGAGTCGAATGTCGAGGAATGCAACATAGGAACCGAAGATAAGCTTAAGATGATTAAACTAGCTAAGTCCTTGCCAGCAAACATGAAGAAGAAGTACATTGACTTATTTAAAGAATTTTTTGACGTGTTTGCCTGGAGCTACGAGGACTTAAAAGCTTACGATACAGAAATCATCCAACACAAGATCCCATTGAAAGAAAACCAAAAACCCTTTAGGCAAAAACTACGTAGAATCAACCCGAAGCAACTGCCTCTAGTTGAAAAGGAAATTAAGAAAATGTATGAGGCATGAATCATAGTGCCTGTGAGGTTTTCCGATTGGGTTTCCAACCTTGTAGCTGTGAGGAAAAAGATAGGTGATATCAGACTGTGCATCGATTTTAGAAACCTTAACAGAGCTTCACTTAAGGACAATTATCCCTTACCCAAGATGGAACACATCCTACAGAGGGTAGTTGGCTCAAAAAGGATCACCCTGTTAGATGGTTTTTCAGGGTATAACCAAGTTTTAGTACTCCCAGAAGATCAGCTTAAGACAACTTTCACCACTCCATGGGGCACTTTCATGTATGTGAAAATTCCTTTTGGACTAATGAAAGCTAGTGCAACCTTCCAAAGAGCTATGGACATAGTCTTTTCAGAGGAAATGGGTTACTTCATTTTCATCTATCTCGACGACATAACAGCGTATTCCGAGATTGATGAAGAGCACCTTAAACATCTGAGAAGAGTGTTTGAGAAATGTAGAAGGTTTGGGGTATCCTTGAATCCCAAGAAGACTGTGTTTGGCCTTCAAGAAGGTAAGCTTTTTGGCCATATTATATCATAAAATGGGATCAAAATAGACCCGAAAAGAGTTGAGGGAATACTACAGATTAGTCACCCGAGAAACGTAAAAGAATTGCAGTCTTTTATTGGGAAAATTAACTTCTTTCGGAGGTTTATTCCCAACTTAGCTGAGCTCCTCAGAGATATGACAAACATGTTGAAAAAGGATGTAGGGGTTAAGTGGACTTTAGAGGCCAAAAAATCTTTTGAGTTAGTTAAACTTGCACTTACCCGGGCACCAGTCTTAATCAGCCCTGACTTTTCAAAAGATTTCCTGATATTTTCCTTTGCCTCCGAGCATACAGTGGCTACAGTCATGCTGCAGAAAAATCAAGAGGGACAGGAACAGCCTATTGCTTTCTTCAGCAAGGCGCTGAGGGATGCACCCTTGAAATATAACATAATGGAAAAATAGGCTTATGCCTTGGTAAAGGCCTTGAAAGACTTTAGGGTGTATATTCTGCATTCTCACATCATTGCCTACGTGCCTAACATAGTGGTAAAAGACATTTTGTCCCAAGATCCAGATGGAAAGAGGGGCAAATGGATTGTTGTAATACTAGAGTATGACCTGGAAATAAAACCCACAAAACTTATCAAAGGTCAGGGCTTAGCTCAACTAATCGCTGAATCTAACTTACAAGCCCTTGACATAAACATGGTAGATGCCCTGGATGAACACGAAGGATTGTCTGATCCTACTATTGAAGAACAATTTCAAAACTCTCCTTGGTACTCTGACATCTGTATGTGCTTACAAATATGAACGCTCTTCCTAATTTATCAAAGACTAAGGCCAGATTTCTAAAGTTAAAGGCTAGAAAATATTGCATTTTAAATGAATGTTTATACTGGAAGAATGCAAATGTTTTGTTGCTTAAATGTCTGCCCGAAACTGAAGCAGAGAGGATTAAGCATGAGTTCTATGCAAGGGAGTGTGGAGGTCATCTAAACTAGAAAGCCACTGCTAACAAAATCCTCAGAGCTGGCTATTACTGGCCTACCCTTTTCAATGATATCCACAAAATGATATTTGTCTGCCATAAGTGCCAGATATTTGAGGGCAAAAGAAAGCTCCTCCCTTTACCACTACAACCTATAACTGTTGAAGCTCCCTTTCAAAAGTGGGGCCTAGATTTCATAGGGGAGATCCATCCCGCTTCATCTACCCAACACAAATGGATTCTCATAGCCACGGACTATTTCACAAAATGGATAGAGGCCATCCCTTCTAGGAATGCCACAGATTCTGTTATCATTAAATTCCTTGAAGATCACATCCTCTCTAGATTTGGCTGCCCTAGAAAGATAATCACTGATAATGCTACTGCTTTTGGATCCAAAAAGTTGATTGATTTTTGTCACAGGTATCAGATCGCACTTGGTCATTCTAGTGCTTATTACCCACAAGGTAATGGGTTAGTTGAACCATCAAACAAAATTTTGGTGACCATCATCAAAAAGTTGCTTGAAGAGAATAAGAAGTCATGGCACAACAAGTTAGTGCATGCTTTGTGGGCAAACAGGCTGACTACAAATAAATCCATCGGAATGTCACCATATCAGCTTGTTTATGGAACAGAGGCAGTGTTTCCTACCAGCCTAGGGGTACCAGTGATTAAACTAGTCCAAGAAATACAAATAGAAGAGGACAGCATGGTAAGGAGGATAAATCAAACCATACATCTACAGCAGACCAGAGAAGAAGTCTACAACAGAGCTCTGAAAGTGCAAGAAAACATAAAAAAGTTGTTTGACAAGAGAACAAAGGCTTGTGACTTCAAAATTGGAGATAAGGTGCTTAAGTGGGACTCTAGGAGAGAAGACAAAGGAAAGCATGGCAAATTTGACAGTTTGTGGCAGGGTCCTTACATCATCCAATCCACCATTGGTCCAAATGCCTTTTTTTTGCAAGAGCTAGATGGTACGGATCTGTTTGGGGGTCTTGTCAATGGCAGGATGCTCAAGCATTACTACTGCTGATTTCCAGGTTAAATTTTTCATTTCCATTGTAAATACCATTGCAGTGTTTTTTTTTTAAGAAAAGGAGGAAAATGTTTCAAAAAAGAAGAGAAAGAGAGGTTCAGACATGTTTAAAACTTGAACCTCTGAAGTCCCAAAAGAATGGCTCAAACAAGCTTAAAACCTGAGCCAAAAATAAAGGAAAGGGCCGGTTCTAATATGCCCAAAATCTGAACCAGTAAAGAAATAAAGAAGAATCGGCTCTAACAAGCCCAAAACCAGAGCCGAAATGAAGAAGAAAGTGACTCTAACAAGCTCAAAACTTGAGTAACAAGGAAAAGAAGGATGCTTCAAAGTTTCACAATTTCAAGCCTTCAAAATTTTGTTTTCAAGTTCCTGCAAAGTTCAGTTCATGTGCCGATGTCTTTATGCCATGGATCCACAGCAAACCAAACTGTCTAATCCTGGTTTGACTGTTTTTAAATTTCTGTCGTATAATGTAGAGAATAAAATCTGCTAGACAGTTCAATCCTAGCAGATATTAGTGTAAGTAGAGAAGCTATGAGGCCAACTGTCTAATCTGGTCTCATGGAGGAATAAGGGTAGAATTAGATTAGTTTGTTTTCTGCTTTCAATAATAAAAAATGACGAAGAAGGTCTGCAAATTTAAATGCACCTTGAAGAAAAAATGTTAGGATTGTAGGATGGGTAGGTAGATTGTTTGGGAGAATGCTTCTACTGATATGATGTCTTCATGTTGTGGCAGCTGATTAAAGAAAGAGAAGATGTGTCAATATCAAGCATCTGGCCTACTTCCAAAGATTATTTCTGAAGTTCTTGAAACCTTCAAGAAGATGCCATCCACATGTGGAGCCACTGTTAGCCACCTATAAATTTTGTCAAGAAAACAAGTGGCTAAATATTTTTCTGATCCTTCAAGAGATACATTTCCTCTGAAAACATATCACTCTTGAAGCCTCCTTGTGTCTTTTTCCTTTGAAAAAATCTTCACTATTGTTTCCATTGAAAAAGCCTCACTATTTGTGAAAAAATTGTGCTTAATAAAGCCCCCTTTTGCTCCCTTTTACCCCTGCAAATTCTCCATTTTAACCCCTTTTTTTTCCCTTCTCAAAATCTCCCTAAAAACCCCCAAAATCCCTTCTTAAGTCATCCAAATCACCAAATTCCCCTTTTAAAACCTTGTGGATCCCCTCATTTGGTGAAAAAGTCCCTTTGTTTCCTTATCGGAACCCCTTTCTAAGCCTCAAAAACTATGTGTTTGGCCTAAAAAACCCACTTTTACCATATATCAGGCCTAAGCCCCTTTCGGCTAAGCCCCTAACCCCTTCTCCGCATATGACTCGCGCTCGAGACCAGGCGCTAAAGCCTCGGGCGCTAATCACAGTCGGAAGTTTGATAGTAAGCGCGTTCCCTTTGTTAATTCAAAATTCTCTGATGCAATGTTATTTGTTCTATTGGCCGCGGATGCAATATCAATCGTTGATCCGTATAGATCCAACAACCAGCGCTAAGGTTTCACTGCGCCCATCACACCTTTCGTTACCCCTCTGATTGGACACAGACCGTTGATTTCCTTTTTAATCCGACGGCCCTCGCATGATCATCGATCGCAAGTTCTTAATGTGCCACCCTCTGCCCCCTTTGATTTCGATCCTCCGATTCAATCCTGGTCGTTGAATCCACAAGAACCAACGGTCAAGATTTGATCGCGCTCTGCCTCATTCACCCTCCATCATTCCCCTCCGATCAAATCCCGACCGTCGATCCCCGCTTTGATATGACGGTCCACGTGTAATCTCAATGTCCAAACCTGAGAGTTTCGACCCTGCCTTTCTCCAATGCGATTGAATCCCCGCCGTTCGTTTCCTTTGATCCGATGGCCCTCGTTCATCCCACTTGTTCACTTATCCTTTGGCCTTCCCGCTCCCTCTTTCAATCTTGGTCGCCCATTCTATAGATTCGACAGCCGAGATTTAACCCGCCTTTGACCTTTCCCCACCTAATCACCCATGCATCTTTCCATATCGCGCTGCCACCTACACCGTCAGATCTCTTCGCTCCATATCCAATGGCCAAGACGCATATCGCGTAAATTTTCCGTCCATGCTTTAATGCTTCAAAATTACGCGATGAAAGCGGTTTTTAGGGACACGTGTCGGGCGGCAAGCGATATCGCGTTTTTTTGGGAGATTTTCAAAACCACTCCCAAGCAGTGCGAAAACAGTTGTTTTCTCCGAAAAAACCACTTCCCCCTTTTCTGCCTCCGAAAGCCCATCTGAAGATCCCAATCATTGATCTATATAGATCTGCGGCCCTCATTCCATCGTGTTTTCATTCATATTATTCCACAGAGTTTCATCGGAGTAATCTCCACTTCTTCCTATGTTTTAATGTTTCATTAAAGTTCTATCTACCTCCTCTGCCTCTCTTTCAGCGATAAAACTCATGAAAATACATTGTAAAGGTTGTTGTTTGGATAACCATGGATTGTAAGTAGTTTCTCTTGAGATATAGTTCTGTGCGCATAGTTGTAAAATAGGCTGAGGAGATGATTTCAGATTAAATATCAAGCTGTTGGACAATGTTGTATATGACTGGTGTTGTTCTTTAATATGACAAGCATGTTTCATTGGATCCTGATTTAAAGTAGCGGTGATGTGTTCTATCTTTGTCTCTGTTTTCCTTCTGTAATTCATCATATTTCGTTTCTTTGATAAGAAATCAGTAATCTGGCTTAGGATATACCCTTGCTTGGTACCCTAATGCACCCTGCTCTTCTTATCTTTGATGTTTTCCACTAATTGTGCTATCTGAGAACAAATTCAAGATAATTTAGCCAGTATAGTAGTTGGTTTTCCCTGCTTACTGATGCATGAATTTAAGATATGTTCTTAGATGTTCTTGTCTGGTATTAATTGAAAGAATTGGGATACTGGGAGATTAGACTTGATTCTGTCTCACTAGGGTCCTTTTCCAACAGTTAAGTTTTTCTAAGATCCCTTAAGTTGAATGTCAAAGCATTGAAAGTTCAAAGCCTTTCTCTGATCTCAAGCTTCACCTTTGTGTTAAATCTTTAATGTTTCCTATTGTCTGAAGAGTTAGCCTCTCTAGGAGTTTGGTCATAGACGGTTAAGGCATGCCCTATCCCTAGATTTACTCCTAAGTGGTCACCTTGGAGGTTTCCTTGTCATTCACCTTCATTCCTATTCATTTCATCCCCCACTATCATCTTTAAAGATTCTCTATTTTAGATGACTAGCCCATTTGAAAGCCTTGGATATTGAATTGCAAGTAAACCCTTTTATGACTCCATTGCCCAATGGTCTCGAGTGTTCTTTGAATTGTCTCCCCATTGCCAAAGTCCTCTCTGCCCACTTCTTTGTATTACATTGAACCCTTCCTTCATGTTTCCCAACAACCAAACAAACAAACAAAAAAACAACCCTTGTGCCTTATAACTAGCCTAATACCTTAAAAACTGAACTTCAAGATACATATTTCTTTGCCTTTATAGAGAGATCCCTCTCTGGGCCTAAGAAGGCTAGATCCTGAGGTCCCAAAGTGGTTTGATGTTGTCTTATCTTTTGGTATTGCCAAACCTACCAAAACATAGAAACCCCAACAACTTGTACCTTAAAAGGAGTTGCACCTCCAGAGTGGCTGCTAGATGCAGATGCGCCGTCGGTGGGCAGTCATTGAATAATCTCGGCAAAGTTATCCATCATCGCGTTCCTTTGTTTCTCGAGGGCCTCCTAGAGCAATGTTTTGATAGGATCTCTTTCTCCCTCATCTTTCTTTTCGTCCCCCATGGGCGGTCGTCAGGGTTTGCGAGGTTGATCTTCCAAAGGTTCAACCAGATTGATCCCTAACTCTTTATACCCCGACCTCGTTGGGGACATTCAGAGAAGGATCGAGAAAGAGAAGACCACTCTGATACCACTGATCCGGACTTGTGCAGGAACACAATAAAATACAGAAATACACATAAACGCAGAAATGCAACAAAAATGAGACTTCATTTCATTAATATCACATAACTAAAACATGCTTACATAGAAAATGGAAATAAACTTGCTAGGGCGTTGGTAGCTTATCTCTAAGGAGAGATGTGGCGACTACATGCCTCTTAATTGTGCTACAATGAGGCTTGAAGGCCTATTTATTATTGAGAACCAATGGAAAACCCTAAACATCCAAAAACCTAACCCTAAGAGATGAAACGCCAAACTATGGGCCTCGTTGGGGTAAATTGGTACATCAATTTCCCAAGGTCGTAACTTTGGCATGTGATCTTCGTTTGACGCACATGATACCTCATTGGAAATATCTATCTGAGAACTACATTGTTGAAAACAAATATCAAGTCTAAAACTCAACTATGCCTTACACGTCTTTTCCAAAAAAAAAACGTCATTTAGGGCCTCAAAACGGCTCCGGAAGTTCAGGACCTGAAAATTTGCCAAAAATAGTAAATTGTGCTACAATTAAGAAAACTGAAAAGCTGAAAGAAACAATGGTGGGGGTCCAAGTGGAATAGGTGGGTGGCCACCAATATCCACCTGGATCACCTGAGGGTTGAAAATTTTGTAGAAAATATCACATAGATTCATATATAAGTATAGGATGTAGAAATTATACAAACAATATGTATACCAATGGATTCAATCCGATCATGCGATATGCTAAAGAAAGATATTGAATCCTTCTACAAATTAATTGAGGAAAATAAAGACGATCGCACAATCACACCAAGTAAAAGAAAGAAGCAAATCAATCCACAACACAGATATTTTTCTTGGGGAAAAATATTGGTGCTAAAAAACCCTCTATATTCTATTGTATATTCAACCAAGGAATCATGAAACAATTACAATGCATTCTTCTCACAAGAGTCTGTTGCACTTTCACAACTGTTTCACACTGATCCAGACAAAATCGACCAACACTTAGCCAATTTCCTGCCTCTCCTCAACCTACCTTCCTTGCGCAATTCCCAATGAATGCAATCCCTATTCTTTGGGAATTTCAACCTTCCAAAATTGCGCAATGCTCATGGGTAATCCTATGGGTGTATTGTTGCATGCGGGCAATTTGCTAATAATACAACTGATAGTTAACATCCCTTTAACCTCTGTCTCAAATGGGTCTTCATCAGAACTGACATGCATGCAGCTATTAATAGTAAATCATCAGTTACTTGACAGATCACTGCATGGGAATTAAATCTGATTTAATTCACTTGACCTCTCACTAGTGCAATAATCGGTTACAACTAGTTAAACTAATTTTAAATCAATTAATTGAGTCAATTGATTTCTCGTGCATTAAACTAATGCACTAACTGCAACTTGGACTCAAAAAACAATTAGAATCACTCTGCATGTCTCACCAACCACCCTCAACTTGAATTCCATGAGCTAACTGAGTTTATCACACTCAGTTAACTATTACAAGTGATTATGAGATAAGATTACAATTTATTGTCCATTTTAATTAAGGGAAAATTAAATTAGACACACATTTCTTGTTGACTTTTCAACACTCCCTCTCCAAAATAAAGGGATTATGAGCTACCCCAATCCTGCCTCTATGGCATTCGAATTTTCTCTTGGCGAGTGCCTTTGTCAGTATATCTACATGCTGATCCTTTGTGGGAATGTCCTGAAGTAACATAATGTGTCTTTGAACACAATCTCTAAGATGGTGGTACCGGATGTCAATATGCTTGGACCTATCATGGAATACTGGATTAACCGAGAGTTTTATGCAACTTTGGTTATCACAATGTATCACTATCGGATCCATCTGATGACTAAACAAACCTGACTAGCTGCCATGTACTCTGCCTCAGTTGAACTGAGTGTAACTGATCTCTACTTCCTGTTGTGCCAAGAAATTTTTGTCGATCCTATGTTGAAGATCCCTCCTGATGTGCTCTTCCTGTATGATGGACTTCCTGCCCAATCTACATCGGTGAAGCCTTGAAGCTTCACTCCCTCTGTCCGTCTGTACCATAATCCATACTCTGTAGTGCCCCTGAAATATCTCAAGACATGCTTCCCCGCCTTCCAAAAGAGCTTGGTCGAATTTATAACCATAGCTTGATTAAGTTGGTTAACTGCGTAGCATATGTTTGGTCATGTGTTCACCAAGTACATGAGTGAACCCACAAGTTTCCTATAGACAGTAGTGTCCACTACTTCACCTAAAGTAGCATCCTTCTTCCTCCAGTTTCCTGCAAGAGGAGTCTTCATGGGTTTACAGCTCTCCATGTGGAACTTCCTCATAATCTCTTTGGCATACTTGCCTTGAGAAACAAATAGCTCTCCATCACGCTGCCATATCTCCAAACCAAGGAAATAGTGAAGGAGTCCCATGTCCTTCATCACAAACTCTCTTGCAAGATCATATTTGCAAAAATTTATGAGCTGCTCATCACCTGTCAAAATAAGATCATCAACATAGAGTACGATAATGAAGAGCTTACCATAAACCACAATCTGGTACAGGTTTGCATCCACTTCACTCTTTGTGAAGCCCAACCCGGTGAAATAGTTGTCAATCCTGGTGTACCAAGCACGAGGTGCTTGCTTCAGCCCATACAATGCTCTCTTGAGTCTGCACACATGCGACTCATTGTCAAAGGTCTCAAAACCTTCTAGTTGCTCAATGTACACTTCTTCCTCAATAACTCCATTGAGAAATTCAGTCTTCACATCCATTTGATGTATCTTCCACCCCTTTTGCATTGAGAGTGCAAGGATAGATCTAATTGATGAGTACCTCGCAACCAGTGAAAAATTATCCTCATATTCAATCCCCTCAACTTGTGAGAATCCTCGGGCTACAAATCTAGCCTTGTACTTCTCCACACTCCCATATTTTGCTTGCTTCACCTTATAGATCCATCTAGATCCAACTACTGATTTTCTGACTGGTCTTGGGACAACTTCCCATGCATTGTTCCTGACGATGGAGTTATACTCCTCAACCATGGCATCAACCCAAGTTGGTTGTTGCACTGCTTCCACAAAAGAGGATGGTTCTGTCACAATACACTTGCTCATAAAAGCCATGTATCCAGTAAACCTGTCTGGAGACTACCTCTATCTGTGCAGTGATGTAGGTGCTCCTACATGTTCTGCTGCATCAAGTCTCAATATGTCAGCTTCTGTGGTGTGCCTTCTACCATGTCTAGTGGATGGCTCTGCATGAGTGGTTTCTTCCACTCAATGATCCTCCGCATGTGGCTGCTCCACATCTTGAGGTTCATCCTTTAGAACCAAGAGTTCCTCATCTGCATGCAAATCAAGCTCCCTCTCAAGGGATAATCGCATGGCTTTCTCCTCATCAAATTTTATATCAACAGTCATCCTGTTGTTTGGAAAATACACCCGATAGTTGTGGGGAGTATCAGTGTACCCCAAAAATATCTCAATCTTTGTTGTTGGTTCTAGCTTCTTTCTGGAATATTTGGCCACATGGAAATAGACAGATGAGCCAAAAATTTTAAAATATGAAACATCAGGTTTCTTACTATAAAAAGCTTCCTATGGTGTACTCATGCCAAGTATCTGATGAGGACTATGGTTCTGCACAAATACCATTGTGTTGCATGCCTCTGCCCACAGATGCAATGGTAGGCCCTTATCATGTAACATCGCTCATGTCGCACCCACAATTGTTTTGTTCTTTCTTTCTACAACCCCATTCTGTTGTGGGTTATGAGGTGGAATCAACTCTCTCTGAATTCCTTCTTTGGCATAGAAGTTTTTGAATTCATTAGAGATGTACTCACCACCATTGTCGCTCCTTAGAGCCTTCACATGTTTCCCTGTGTCTTTCTCAACCAGTGCTTTGAACTCACAAAATTTTGAGAATGTATGATCTATCTTCTGCATGAAGTAGATCCAACACTTTCTAGAAAAATCATTTAAAAAAATCACATAATACCTATGTTTTGTTGTAGAAGCTGTAGAGAATGGTCCACACACATCTGAGTGAGCTCTCTCAAGGATTTCCGCTACTCGGTTCTCCTTCTCATGAAAAGTGTCATTTGCATACTTCCCCATGGTACATCCCTTACATGTGTCTATATGTGCAAGAGTACCCTTTGGAAGCCTCGTAGAAATCTGTTGCATGACCTTCAAAGAATTGTGGTGTAGATGGCCCAATCTCCTGTGCCATAACTCACCCTCATCCCGGCTCACCACTTTGTATGCTTTACCCATCAATGTTGCACATCCATCTACATCAATTTTGTAGAGATTCTTCACACGAATCCCAATCTTCTTAACTTGTCTTGTGGCTTTGTGACGAAGGAATGCTTTCCCTTCACTGAAAACCACATCATATCCTCTATCCTCCAACATAGCAACTGAAACTAAATTATTTTTCAAGCCTGGTACATGCATGACATATTTTAATAAAAAGGGTTTACCTGATTGTCTTTAGAAGGTAATTGTACCAATCCCGGTAGCGTTATACCTCTTGTCATCACCCATTTCGATATGCATCTGGAGATCCTTCTCCTCCAAGCTACTAAAAAGTTCTTTGTCTCCCGACATGTGGAAAGATGCACCACTATCCAAGTACCACATTGATCCCATCGCACTAGACACCATGTATGCAATGAGTGAGAATTCCAACTCAAATTGTGAGGCCAAAGCCTCACTCGATGCAGATCGTGAAGCCTTCTTGTTGTTCTTCTTCTTTTGTGGACAATTAGGGGCATAATGTCCATGCTCGTGACAGTGAAAACATTTCACTCTGGACATGTCACATCTCTTGTCCTCTTTGTCCGTCTCAGATTTGGAATAGGATTTCTTTCCCTTCCCCTTCTTTGCCATACCATCCAAGGCGCAATTTTCCTCATCATCTGCCTTAGATGAGGATCCATCTTTGGTATTCCGCCTGAATTCTTCTTGTACCAAATCCGACCAAAGACGCTCCCAATCTGGTAGCTTCTCCCTCCCATTGACAGAGTCCTGATAACTATGCCAACTCTTGGGAAGGCCTAGAAGAGCTAGGCTCACCAAGTCATCATCCGCTACAGTAATCTCGACACTTCCAAGCTCATATCGACATTGGATGAACTTGATTAAATATTTCGGAATAGTGTCACCTTTCTCCATTTTGATTTTCCTGAGCTTGTCCTTCAGTGCCAATTTTCTGTGTTCACTGCTACTCTGAAACAGATTTGTCAAAGCCTTCCACATTGCGTATGGAGTCGTTTTTCCATGGAGATTCGAGACAATGTGATCTCGAACTCCCTCTAATAAGATTCTCCTCGCCTTTGCAACCTTCTTTTTCCAAGTATCAAGAAGAGCGGCGTCTGTTGTTGCGGGCTTAGGAATATCATTATCAATGAATTCTTTCAACCCGTTGTCCTCCAAAACTGCCTCCATTCTATCTTTCCATGCAATATAATTAGAACTGCCCTTGAGTGCATATTCCAATCTTAAGCCATTGAAAGCCATCTTGATCCACCTGTCGCACCAACTAATATTTTTGCAAATTTGAATGTTGTTTAGCAAAAACTCAATTTCTTCTCCACTATAGTGATTTACTGCGCTCTGATACCATGTAGAAATTATACAAACAATATGTATACCAATGGATTCAATCCGATCATGTGATATGCTAAACGAAGATATTGAATCCTTCTACAAATTAATTGCGGAAAATAAAGACGATCGCACAATCACACTAAGTAAAAGAAAGAAGCAAATCAATCCACAACACAAATATTTTTCCCGGGGAAAGCTTGCTGCTCAAAACCCCTCTATCTTCTATTGTATATTCAACCAAGGAATCATGAAACAATTACAATGCACTCTTCTCACAAGATTCTGTTGCACTCTTACAACTGTCTCACACTGATCTAGACAAAATCGACCAACACTTAGCCAATTTCCATCCTCTGCTCAGCCTACCTTGCTGGAGCAATTCCTGATGAATGTAATCCCTATTTTTTAGGAATTTCAACCTTCCAAAACTGCGCAATGCCCATGGGAAATCCTATGGGTGTATTATTGCATGTGGGCAATTTGTTAATAATACAACTGATAGTTAACATCCCTTTAACCTCTGTCTCAACTAGGTTTTCATCAAAACTGACATGCATGCAGCTATTAATAGTAAATCATCAGTTACTTGACAGATCACTCCATGTGAATAAAATTTGATTTAATTCACTTGACCTCTCACTAGTGCAACAATCAGTTACAACTAGTTAAACTAATTTTAACTCAATTAATTGAGTTAATTGATTTCTCATGCATTAAACTAATACACTAACTGCGACTTGGACTCAAAAAACAAATAGAATCACTTTGGATGCCTCACCAACCACCCTCAACTCAAATTCCATGAGCTAACTGAGTTTATCACACTCGGTTAACTATTACAAGTGATTATGAGATAAGATTACAATTTATTGTCCAATTTAATTAAGGGAAAAATTAAATTAGACACATTTTTTGTTGACTTTTCAACATAGGAGACATTGCGGAAGTCACATGAAAAATACAAGGCCAGACATGATCAACACAGAATAGAGAAGTCGTTCAAGGTAGGAGAGAAAGTATGGTTACAATTAAAGAATGAGAGGTTATAGGGTTCAGGTAAGAAAATCAAGGCTCTGCAGTATAATCTCTTTGAGATACTGGAAAATGTGAGAGATAAGGCCTATAGACTCAATCTACCCCCACACATGCAGATTTACTTAGTTGTGAATGCAAAGAATTTGAAGCTCTATGAGCCTTCCATGTTAAATCAGGAAGTGGAACAAGTCCTACATTCTATAGCGGATTTGGCACTAGACACTCAAGCAAAGTTGACAAAAGATACAATTTTGCAAAAGAGGTCCAAAACTATGAGACAGGGGCAACATGACCTTTGGTAGATTGGGTTGAAATGACAACTTCTAAGCAAAGCTAAGTGGTACACTTAAGAGAAGGTGGAGGAAAATTTTCATCGCCTCATTCAATAGAAGCTTTTTTGGGGACCAAAACCCTTTCAAAATGGGGAGGTGTGATCCAAATTGGATCATTATATTGTTTTTCATCCATCTCGATGCTTTCAAAATGGAAAAGGTGGAGGAATCAGCTCAAAGGACCATTTTTACTGGTGAGACTCAATTTGGCAAATTGGGGTCTGAAAACTTCTAAGAGTATTTTGAGCCATTAAATGACATTTCTTGGGGTAAAAAATTGCCAGTTTAGCATAGTACATTTTTTCGTATTTTACCAACAAAACCCTTTCCAACAATGCAAGAATCGCCTCAATCGGACTCTGTATGCAATAGTTATGTCACTCAAAAGTTGACCTTCTTGTTTTGACTACCATAATTCAAGAGGATGTCATGTCAGCCCCCATTATTCATGGAAAAGGGGCTAGCCACATTATTATGATGAAAAAGACCATATTGTAACTCAGGTTAAGAGTTAAAGGTAATCAAACCTAACCACTAGTAGGCTATTGGGTTGTGTTATAACCAGGCCACTAGGAGGAAAAGGGGTTTCATTCTTTTTTAGTGCATTTGTTCCATAAATGAGAAAAATCGCTGAGAGGGATAGGGAGAGAGCACATACAGAGTGCACTGTAGTAGCCCATGGGCCATAGATCATGCTTCTTTGTACTCACATTCATTTTCTATTTAGAGAAAGAGAGCAAAACAACCTTACCTTCCAATTGGGTTTTTTCCCGAAAGAGTTTCCTAGGTTATATCTTATGTCAAATGTGTTTGTGAGTTTTTATTACATTGTTCTCTATTTTCTACATAATTTTAATTTACATGCATATGCAATTAATAGTAATCTATAGATCTGAAAATCTAAAGAGATAAAACCCGAAGTGTAGATTTCAATTTTTTAAATATAGTTTTAGCATATCTATTGTGACAAACTGTCAAGTGTAATATCCATGACATTTTACGGATCATAAATGTTCAAATTTTCACCAAGCCTCAAGATCAATCCATTGAAGGATACTTTTTTCACTTGGAAGGAAGTTCTTGGGTTTGCCCTCCCTTCTTCCTTTGTTGATTTGGTGACTATTTGGTACCATGTGTTGTCCTTTCTTATAGATCCTTGACTAGAGTATTAAAAAAATTCATCAAGTCATAGTTGATTTTTGGTGGTAAAGGTTTTCTTTTATTGAGCTATCATCCTTGATGATTAAAATTCTTGTTGATCTTGATTTGGTGAACTTTGAAAGATTATCTTTCCTATTGGTTCTAGTTTCAAACCCTAATCCTTGGAGAAATATGCCAATCTTTGGAGAGTTTCTTCTTGACCTCATTGCCATTTGATTCACCTTGTCTCCATTACCCTACTTGGAGTTGGCACTAATCTCTATGTCTTCCCATCACTTAGTCTAAAACCCCTTAAAAACTCCAAAACCTCATTTACTAATGCAACTCTCAACTTCAGCTTTTGCCTTATTACTTGAGCATAGTAATCCAGATACCCTCTTTAAGCTGAAGGAGAATTGGTTTAAAGTGCAAATGACAGGTTGCTAAAATGACATTGATAACTAACCTTAGTAAAAGTTTCTCTCAAATTGTACCTTTTGGATTAGGGCTTCAACCAATTAATACTATTGATATGGTAATAAATAGATTCACTAAGAATACCAAGCTATAAAATAGCATCTTGACCATCATTAATAACTCAAAAAAATGAACCTCTAAGTTCAACACAAAATCATAGAAACTATTAATGTGGTAAAGACTTATCCAGAAAAATACATTTTCATGTTATTTATACAAAATTGGAGTCGTAAACAAAATTAAAAGGAATTGATGCATGAATTAGAATCATGAGAAAAAATCAATATCAAAACAAGTTATGCAACTGAGAGTAAGGTTTCTAGCATGAAGCCACGCCAAGCCATTAAATAGAGTCAAAACAAGTTCAGAATTGCTAGAAAAGGAGCAGACAGTAGGATACAAAACGTATCACATTGTCACAAGTTAACCTGTGGAAACGTGCAAGGTTTCACACTTTTGGTAAACCTGGAAATTCCTTCACAATGGGAGTTCAGATCAAAGATAATTGAGTTGGTATGGTACATATGTTTTCAGTCGAATACTGGATAAAATCACAGCACAGTCAAGAGAAATTGCCAATAAGTGCATGATTATCTTTCACACTATTCAGCAATGTCAAAAAGTAGCATTTCATTGAGAAACTTCAATTCCAAATATATCTAATCCGAGTGGATTTACGCCACTGCACAGATTAGCAAACACCGTTAACTGTGAGGTCTTCGATACTTTGGTAAGTGACCCTCTGGAGGTGAGTAAAATTAGGGATTTTTGCATTTTGATTTTTCAAAATGGAGGATTGTTGATTTTAGAGTTTGGTTTCATGTGATAAGAAAACTGTGACCACAGTTTTCTGCAGGTTGGGTTGCAATCACAGAATGGGTCTCAGATTTAAATAAGCAGAGTCCTCATGCCTAAACCTTCACAAGAAATGTGCTTCAACGAAATTATTCTGTCATGAAAACCACTTGAGTGTCAATACTAATTAATAATAATTTCTAACTCAAAATATTAATGGAGGAGGGGAGGCTGCTTCACGACTAAATGTTGACACTGTCAACTTGTGCTAATGGAATTATCCGTGCCACCCTTATATAAGGTTGCATGATGTTATGCCTAATGCATGAGAATAAAGCATGACGATCTCTGGCAATCAACGGCACTTGTATTAAACATGTGCAGTCCATGTGAGTGGCAGCATTACGGCTATGTCTTCACCCTTTGCTGAAGAGTCTCCTGTGAACTGATTAACTAGACCATTCTAATGGGGACAGTCTGCTACAGTACATTTTAAAGTCTCTTTCTATTTTTTTAATTTAAAAAGATGTAGCAGCTGTTGAGAACAACTGTCATCCATCAACCCTACCCCAGGCTTTCCCTAAACATCTCTGGGTTTTGGGGGTGTCCTTTTCCTGTTTAAGGATGCCACCAAAGTGCCCTGGGAGTCAGGACATAGGAATGTAGGGGATGAGACCCTTGGGAACATAGTGTTGATGTTTCGGGTAGCATTGGGAGCATTCTCACATGTGGGACAAGTGGGCTAAGTGATGGGTCTTTGCACTCATAGACCCATGATATTCTAATAACTCATATAGACCCATGCTATCTTGATGTCCCATGGTATTTGGATAAACTACGGTAGACCCATGGTATTGCACCCTTTGAAAAGTAGAAGGGTGAGTGATTCATTCTTGTGGTCTGCAAGGGAGCATCTTGTGGAGAAGGCAAAGTAGGCTGAGAGGGCCTATGGAAGGTTTTTGGCAAGAGAGCATCTTGTAAGAGAAGGCCAAGTAGGTCTCAAATCCCTTGAGGGCCGACAAGGCTTGTGGAGTGTGGTCGACAAGAGAGCATTTTGTGAGAAGTCAAACCCTATCAGGGCCTATCGGGGCCCAAAGGGCCTATGGAAGGTGGTGCGCAAGAGAGCATCTTGTGGAGGAGAACACCGAGTAGGCCTTAGACCCCTTGAGGGCTTAGTCGGCTTATGGAATGTGGTTGGAAAGAGCATCTTGCGAGGAGAAGGGCAAGTAGGCCTCAAACCCCTTGAGGACTGAGAGGGCCTATGGAGTGTGGTCAGCAAGAAAGCATCTTGGGAGGAGAAGGCTAAGTAGACCTTAGATCCCATGAGGGCCGAGAGGTCCTATGGAAGGTGGTTAGCAAGAGAACATCTTGTGGAGGAGAAGGTTGAGTAGGCCCCAGACCCCTTGAGGGCCAAAAGAGCCTGTGGAAGGTGGTTGGCAAGAGAGCATTTTGTGGAGAAGGTCGAGTAGGCCTCAAACTTGTGGTTGGTCGAGAGGGCCTGTGGAGGACCTAAGCAAGAGCACAAAGATGTGCAAGGGCATGAGACATTGAGAGAGAGATTCTCTCAAGTGAGCAAGAGATCTCAATGAGTAATATTGTAGGTTTGCTATGAGTGAAATATTCAATTGTGTTAGGTCCGAGGAATAAGCATGAAGCAGCAAAGGAGATCCAAATCAGCCAAATCTAGGACGGATCTAGGGTTTGATGTGTTGGATCAAATCTAGGGTAATTGTGTACATGTAATTTCCTCGAGGGCCATTTCCCCTTGTACAGGAGCCCTAGATTCTTGTTTAACGACTAATGAGAATTGTGTTTGTGGCTGAAATTTTTTGTTCATTGTGCATGATCTAATTGTTGGTTTTAAAAGTTTTGTTGTGCAAAATTTGTTTTTGGTTAGGCCCATTAGTGTATTTCAATTAATTCGTTGTGTAAATTTAATAGGAAGTTGTTAACAAATTTGGTGTGTGTGTGTGTGTGCACGCACTAAGTCTACTGCCTAAAATTTGTGAAAATTTCAACTATCGTAGAAACTAGACATTATTCTTCTAACTATAAATTAATTAGCTATTTATTTGCTACGGAAAACAACGAATAATTCACAATTGCAATTTTCACCAAAATAAATACTGCGGAAGATAAATTGGAAACTGAGAAAATACTAGCACACAAAAAAATATAACACCATTGTTTTTGGACAAAAGTCCCCGGAAAAACCCAATGTGGGAAAATTGGTGCAGTCGCTAAGGGTTTTTATTATTAAGCAGTAGTGAGAAAATCTGAGTACAACAAATGTCGCCAAATTGGCGAATCTACCCAAGAGCAATACTGTCAAAAATATACTAAGGGATTTTACCCTCTCTCCGAGCAATCTTGCCACTGCCAGACCTCTAAAAAGTTAGCCATCCAAACTGGTATGTGCAGACCTTGCATCACCCCTACGTTGTCTGCGAAACACTCTGCCTGAATCAGTTACCATTCTAGCCATCCTGCCTATCGCTCACTGGGATGTTGAGAATTTGGAGGGCTCAAGGTTAATACAAATTCTCTTCTTGATAATTACTTGTGAGCTTGCTTATGTTGCTTATGTCTTCTCTTGGTTAATCTTTCATCAAGTCAATTATCAAAATATACAGGACACTAACTTTAGGCAGGGGTAATACTTTTATTGTGGGAAGATAAATAGATTTACCTTCCTTCCTTTATACTTCAGAATTCCTTTTCTATTCTGGAGCCCTTCTTATCAATTCACATCAATTCGCATCCGCATTTGTCATCGCAGTATGACCGCAATCCTTCTTGAGACATTCACTTATCCCAACGATGTATTACATTAGAGATATTTGATTATACCAACGCAGTATGATTGTACTTCTTGCTATGGTGTCTGCAATGTATATTCATACTCCGTCTCTGTTGTGGTAACCACAAGGTCTTCATATATATATTCTTCGTTTTTGCTGTGGTAATCACAAGTCTGGAAACTATATAAGAATCCACATTTTAATTGTGTGCTATCTACCTTATAAATGTCTGCACCGTCTTCTTGTAAATATCCGCACTTGTCTACTTGTAGACATCGTACTGTATCCTTGTGGATATCCACTATGTTATCTTAGAGACATCCGATTGCTTATGAGTTGTCCGCATTTTACTTCGGACCTATCTGCTATTCTCTTTGCATCTGAACTGAAAACTTACTTCCAAATGATCCGCAACTTTAGGTATATATACATGAATGTGCCTGCTATTAGGCTGACCATCCAACTGAGTAATATGCCGACTTGTTCATTGTGAATAGGCCGACATGAATAGAGATTTCTTCATTATTTAATGTGGCAACCTCAACTGTAACTACAGCTTGTCTTTCATCATTGATTGAGAGCAGTTATGAGCTAGACTTCCAGCAAGGTCTAGGAGCATATATGACACTTAATTACATTTTATTATTTTGACTTCTTCTTTTCATAATTACATAGTCAACATGAAGACCGACCTAGTTACATTTTTCAACATGGAAAAATGCTTCTCCAGCCTTCTGGAAAATCTTCCCAGCCTCTGGAACTGAAGACGTCCTCGCCTCCAACGAAATCGAACTGCTCACTTGAGGCTCTGTGTTGCCTCTACGCAGCCTCTTGGAGAATATTTTTGGCCTCCTCTTTTTGACCCTCTAGAACTGAAAAACTTCCTTTGGACTCGTTGTCTCTGCCCCTCTATGTCTCTGTGTCCCCTCTCTAGCTCGAACTCTTCCGGCAGAATGTTGCTGCTCTCTGGAAAGTCGAACTACCCAAGGAAATCGATCCTAAGTCTGTTCCTCCATCTACTGATTGACTTCTTCTTATAACCTCTAGTTGGGACTCCAACGACCAAGACTAAAACTTAATCAATGGCTAAAAATCATTTCCTAGTTGATATGTGTGAGTTTCAAGAAAAATCTCAACTTTCTCAATTAATTGATGTTAATTAATCATTTTCCCTAAGTGAGGCTTAGGAAAATTTTAATCATTGATTAATTAACTTAATTAAGGCATTTCTAGGTGGATTTTCATGAAACTTTTTCTAGGTTTTGGAGTCCTAGTGTTTCTTAGTCTCTCTGACAACTGTCGAAACTAAACACCATCTGATGCTACAAAAACTAACACTCCCTCTTAGCAAGGAAAGTTTTCTAATGTCGTACTGCTACAACACTGTCTCTGCATCACCCTCTATACACGTGTTGAGAATTAGGTAGGGCAGTGCTTAATTCAAATCCTCTTCTTGATAATTACTTGTGAGATTACTTATGTCTTCTCTTCTTAGCTTATTATGTCTTTGATCAAGTCAATTACCAAAAACACAAGAGACACAAATTTAGGCTCTTCGAGCCAGGGCCAAAACCTCTCCCTCTTGGAAAGGAAAACCCACAAGAAATTCTTCTTATAGACTTTTAGATGACAATATCATGACCATGACATAGACCCTTGACCCTTGTATGCCTCCAAAACCTTGTCACTGCTTCTTCGTTGACTCCGTGAGCTGATCCTTCTTTTTTGCACTGTCCTGCATCGTTTTGCACCTTTCTGCACCAGAAATAGAGAGCTCGGTCTCTCACCTATTTCCCTTCTTTGGCTAAGTGTGATCCTCATTGAGATATCAGCACCTTGATGTGGACAACTTGCATTTCCATTTGGTCTTCAATGTACACACGACCTGTCTTCTTTCATTAAGCAGTCCATACTATAGCGATACCCTTTCTAGAATTGTATTGCTGAGCCAACTTATTATACTTCCTACTAATAGTACCTCTGTCACTTCCTGAAATCCGTGAACAAACTTAGATTGTTGTGATGTTCTTCGAGAGTTTATACCCAAACCATGTATGTATGTTAGCCCTCTTCCTTCACTTATCTGTCTCCTTACTATGCTGAAACCACAGTCTATAGTTTAAACTTCACACTTTTGTTGATAGAACTTATTACAGACTTGTCCAAGATCTATCTTCAAATGTAACTGCAAATATAATCTTCCTTTCTCGCGCTTTGCTTCAGTCCTGCAACTCGCACTAAATCTCAGAACACTTGTCGGAAATTCTGTGTCAAACTGAAATCCACATGCTCCTATAAATAGTTGTTCCTAACTATAAATAAGCGACCTGTTCTTTGACTTTGAGGCCGACTTGAACAAGTATTATAGGCCAACTTGAACAGAGTATTTTCCAGCGAGATGAAGGCTGACTTGATAGGTTCTACAACACTGATCTTGATCCCTATTTGTGTGCAATCTTCAAGACTTATGTGACACAGTCTGGAGGCATATAAGTGACTAGACTCTTCATAAACATGACTCTATAATTAACAGTATTTATGACCAGAAAACAAATCCCTAAAAGACATCAAGAAGACGTCTATTGACCTATAGTAAAACCTTGCTCATGAAACCCATGAGACAAGCATACCAAAAATATATATATTATTATCTTTGTTTTCTTTACATAAATACATAATTACATATGAAGACCGATCCTAGTTGCACTTTTCAATATGTTGTTGATGTCTAGCCACTGTGACTGCCTGCCACTGCCCACCAACCACTGGGCAACTTTGATGTTGCATATGTGTTGCTGCTGACACTAATATGTTGCTATCAACTCTGCATTTGCATTACAACTCCCTCTCAAATGTTGTTGTTGTTATTGTAACTATTGCAATTAAGAAGCATTTGAAATATTGAATTAACTGTCTTTGTTTTGCTTCTATCTCATGAGCATCTGCATTGTCCACTTAGAAATTTGCACTGCTACTGAGCCTCCTGCTCTGTTGTCAACACTGCTCTGCACTCCTTAGCACCTGACTGCAACTGTCATTCTGGAATCTGATTGCATCAACTAACACTGATCCTACTGCTATTGAATATTGTGGGCCCCTGTAATGATCTATGCAAAAACACCAACCAATGCTCACCTTAATGGACCCTACACAAACCTCTGCGCAACTCTGGGACTATAGTTCCATATCGCCCCACCTCACTCCTAGAGGTGTAGTTGCAAACATGGTGAAGTCTTCCTCCCACCTGGAGGACAATTTGTCTATCTTTGTGGATGTTCTCTCCTACTCCTGCTTGTCTTTCTTCCTTCAAGGACACTGAGTATTGTAGTGGTCAAACTCATCATACCTGAAGCACTTGACCTTAGATAGATCTTTCTTTTTTTTCTTCTCCCCCTATGAACCTTGTCCTTGACTGTCTCCTCACCTTTCGAACCCTTACTGTTGTTGCCACTGATGGAGGTCTTCACAAGTGCGCGCCTCATCTCTTCCTGCTACAAGTTTGACCACATCATGTCCCACCTAGGTAGAGAGTATCTCGATCCAAGATGCCTTGGACGAAGATCTCCCAATCCTTTGAGACATTGTTCAGTGCCAAACACACTAGCTCTGTATTTGGAGGCGCTTCTCCTACAGCTGCAAGTTGATACCAAATTTCCTGAATTCTGGTGAGAAAGGGATCAATGTCTTCACCCTTATGCATCTTGATGTTCCTCGGCTTTTCTTTCAAGAACATCTTCCACTGCTTGGAAAAATTCTGGTATAGCTATGCAAGAGCATCCCACATCTCTTTGGCGGTGTTCTTGCCAGATATATGTGAGACTATATGGTCTCGGACTCCATCCAGGATCTTACGCTTTGTTTTGGCCATCTCCTTCTTGTATTGCTTCAATTGATTTGCATCAGTAGGTTCTGCCACAATGTTCTCTGCATAGGTCTTCAGGCCAATTTCATCTAACAAGAATAACATCCTAACATTCCAGATGACGTAATTGGAAGCTCCCTCCAACCTATCCTAACCTCTTAGCCTAGTTGTGGCCATCTCTGAAATTGGAATGGAAATCCCCCTCTATTGATTCTGCTATTCGTACTCCCTTCTGGAGTGAGAAAATTTGCTTGTAGCTACTGTCGGCTACAACTAGAAATTTGGATTTCTAAACTAGAAACCCTTTAAGAGAAATTCCCTCTGTGTGTGCACTTTTCTCTTCTACTCGACATTGATTCTGCTTCTAGCAAAACTGCTACAAAACCCTTATGCGCCCAAACAACGAATCTGCTCAGCAAAAATACTGATCTATTCTACCGAAATCGCTTCCTACCTTTACTACTCCCTGTTGGAACTACTACTGGGCTCTGTGAATTTTTCATGTCACCTGCACTAAATAAATTGAACCCTTTGCCCAATAGTTCGAACTGCCAGCCCAGCCTCGACGCAAATCTGGAAATAGAACTGCAAAACTCCCTTTGAATCTGGACAATTTCTTTCTTCTGTTGTTGAGCTTCCTGTCTGATCAAATTTGCTCTGAAAACATGTGAAAATTTCAACTGTTGCAGCAACTGGAAATTATTCTTCTAACTGTAAATTAATTAGCAATTTATTTGCTATGAAAAACAATGAAAAATTCACAACTGCAATTTTCAACAAAATAAATATTGTGGAAGATAAATTGGAACTGAGAAAACCCCAGCACACACACACACAAATATAACACCGTTGTTTTTGGACAAAAGACCCTGCAAAAACCAATGTGGGTAAACCAGTGCAGTAGCTGAGGGTTTTTATTATAAAGCAGCAATGAGAAAATTCTAAGTACAATAAATGACGTCAAACTGGCGAATCTACCCAAGAGAAATACTAACAAAAATACACTGAGGAACTTTACCCTCTCTCTGAGCAATCCCACCACACTCTGACCTTTGAAAAGCTAGCCGTCCAAACTGGTCTGCACAAACTCTACGTCACCCTTCCACTATCTACGAAACGCTATGCCTGGATCAACTACCAATTTAGCTGTCCTGCCTGTTGCTCACTGAGAAAATGCTTACTCAGCCTTCTGGAAAATCTTCCCAGCCTTTGGAACTGAAGACGTCCTCCCATTCACCTGAATCGAACTGCTCACTTGAGGCTCTACGCAGCCTCTTGGAGAATATTTTTAGTCTCCTCTTTCTAACCTTCCAGAAGTAGAAAACTTCCTTCAGACTCACTGTCTTTGCCCCTCTCTGTCTCTGCGTCCCCTTTCTGGCTCGAACTCTTCCGACAAAATGTTGGATGGGATGAAAAGTCAAACTGCCCAAGGTAATCAATCTCAAGTGTGTTCCTCCATCTACCCATCGACTTCTTCTTATAACCTCCAATTGGGACTCCAACGGCCAAGATTAAAACTTAATCAATGGCTGAGATCATTTCCTAATCAATCGCTGAGATCATTTCCTAGTCAATCCGTGTGAGTTCCTTGAAAAATATCACCTTCCTCAATTAATTGATATTAAGTAACATTTTCCCACTTGAGAAAAATTTAATTACTGATTAATAACTTAATTAAGGCATTTTTAGGTGGATTTTCTTGAAATGTTTTTTGGGTTTTGGAGTCCTAGTGCTTCTTATTTTTGGGTTTTGGAGTCCTAATGTTTCTTAGCCTCTCTGACAACTGTCGAGACTATAACACCATTCGATACTACAAAAACTAACAAAATCTAACACAATTCTCTGTTACTGCTTCTGAAAAATTGTTACAGCTTCTGAAAAATTGTTTATTCTGATTGTATGCCTGTAGCAATCAGAGTTTTTCAGTGAGCAGCAAGTTTTCAAAATAGTTTCCTTGGAACAGTATCAAAGCAGTTAGAATAGTGAATTGAGTTTTTATTCAGGACCATGAGCAAAAATTTCTACTTATTTTGAACCTCTGAAATTTCGTCTGCTATATGAGTATGAATAGTTTGAAGTTCATATTTTTTACTTTTTAAGCAGACTCGTGAGCCATGATAGCAGAGACGAGCAAACTGCAGTGGTTCCTGACAAGCACATACACAGTAAAAAAAACAGTTAAAGGAACATTCCACAACCAACAATAACAACTAAAGCAACCATGTTTCATTATTCATCTTTGTAGCAAACCTTATTTACATACGAAGTGCACTAAATGCATTGTCAATGCTTGAAGGTCAAACATGGATGATTTTTCCTTCTTCAGAAGTCTACTTGTCCACACTACCTTGCAGTCGCTCTTTTTCAAACTCAGCCAATTCTCTTGGATAGCATCCAAATTTAGTGCACCCCATTAAGAAAGCACAGCACCCGATATTGCCATGCAACAGAAAGCATGCTAGAGGTGTGTCTGAAATCACAATCACTGTGGTGGGCTTAAACCTGGAGATTATGCATGTTAGCTGCACATGAAAACCACTCTAAGGGCAGTTAAATTTTAGAATCGGCTGGAGCTATTTACATTAATCTACTACACTTACAAATAAAGGGAATTCTAGAGAGATCCAAATCCGAGATGCCAAACCCAATACAAGTAGTCCTTAAATGAAAACACTTTAATCCAATAACAGTACCAAAGCTTACAACAAAAGGTGTATAGGAATAAAAAGCTGAACTCCATCACCAATTGCCCTTACAGAGTCTGGGAACTCTTGGTCCATTCAGAAGAGAAGCAATGCACTGCAAAATGTCTGTGGAACAAGATCTAACACAGCAGATCTGCAACATCCTTTGGATTGGTCATTTAAAGTGTAGATTCAATGTCTTTCATATTCAGAATCAAATGTCCAGTGGGATTTGCTGCAAATAGTCACATGTAGGGATTTAATGCTTAGAACTCAATGCCATTCAATAGTTGTTAGCATGACAGACCGGGGCAAAACCTCTAATGCCTTTCATATTCAAGGGGCAGGCAAGAGTTGGGAAATTACTGAGACACCATTCATACTTGAAAAAAGTAACACTACATTTATAACCTGTCAGCACATTCTGCGAATACCTTACAAAAGATCTCAGTTCACCGTCTGTAAAAGAAAGTCAATCAAATTTGTTAGGATTCAGAGAATTTATCGGCTCGAATCAAACCAAATCGAATCTAAATTTTAGACAAATCTCAAAAATTAAAAGAAATTTTAAACATAAGAGTCGATGAGGAAAGGCTACATTAAATATCAGGTAACTGACCTATGGTATTATCAAATTTGAAGTTATAAAAAAAAAAAATACTTATTCTTAATTGGAAATATAAATTTATTTTAAATCACAATTTTTTATGTGATTCAGTGAAACTCTAATTCGAACTAGCTGACATAGTCCATAAGCATGTTTATAACTGCGGACCGCATTTAAAAAAATATCCAATACCTGTTACAGTTATGGGTGTCCAAACGTGTGTACAAGCCTAGAGGCAGCTAGATCCATGAACCACCCGCATGTTCTCTACAGTATAATCATACGGTGAGATCTCTCTGCTCAGATTTTATTCTTCATTCAACAGGCCACGCAATATGCAGATCTAATTCCAGCTCCCAGTCCAGTCCTCTCCTCTTTTTAATACAACACTATTAGGCATAAAGTGGAACCGTTTCAAATGAAGGAATTTCTCAGAGAATGCTCTCATTTTATGCAATGTTTTTAAGGTTAAGGCAAGCAGTGTTTTTTGGCATCAATTATCCTTGTCCTTTTCACGGTCCTGCTTGAAGGACATGCAATACCTAGATCTCGGAACTGTTACAGTATATCTAAGCCCTGTCTAACTTGCCTCCGAACTAGTTATTAAGATAAGGTTATTAGTGTGCTTTGAGGTTGGCTCACTTTCCAACCTCTTTTAGTGGAATTACAGTGAAACCCAGGGACTTCTCTGCCCAGAAAATCCAACATGTTTTAAGGTAAGTCTTATCTATGGAATTGTGCAACGAGGACACAAGAAGTACAAAGATTTTAAATTCAGATATGGTTATATGTTGGTTAATTCCTTTCAGTGATATAGTCCAGGTATGTAGAGAATCACATGTCCTTGAAGATTTGTGACTTTGAATGGCTGACAAAAAGGCAAACCATTCCAAAATTTCAATTTGTAAAACTCATACTGGTTCACAGGGATGGCCTACATTATATTAACGGTACCAATGGTAAACTAGCCGGCTTTTAACAGGGAGGTGATTTTCAAAATGTCACAGGTATTTAGTGCACTACGGGTGAAACCATAAAAAGCCTGTTGTGATGGCAAAATGCAGACAGAAAAGAGAACTAAATAATATCCCTTGTTACCATCAGGTGTGCAAGAAACTATAATCTTCGGCGGTTATCTCTGTACAACGTCTTTTCCCGTTAACATTAGTTGGAGGTTTTTGTTTCTAACGGCAGAAAGGGTTTTTTTTTTATGTTTATATTTGTCTTCTGCCATTGCTAGTTTTTTACTTACTGTTTTTGCTATGCTCAGTGAATTTTAGCTGAAAATACAAATCAAGTTTTAAGAAAAACACATGCACAGTAGGCTCTGTTTTATTTTTAGGGAAATTTTCAGCTTAACAGTCTCAAGAGCACGAAGTCTTTGATTAGTTAAGGGCATGAAACGAAGCCCCAGTTTTGGGAGGGAATAATGATGCCTGTAAGCAAATCAAGTGAGATATCACTTGGATGTATCTTTCTTTGGGAAAAAACCATGCGCAATAGGCTTTGTTTTATTTTATTAAGCATTATGTAAATTACTCAATGGTCTCAGAACACCAACTCCCTGATTAACTGTGGTCATGGATACAAGTCCCAGTTTGAAAAAGAATGAAGATGCATGTAAACAAATCCCGTGAGATATATCCTTGGTTGTATCTGTCCCGGGAACTCCAAGGTTATCTATAAGAAATACCAATCTTGTACGAAGAACTCTGTAGAACCCAAGAGCAAGAGACCCCAAGTAAAAGCAGAGCGCAAACCTTAGCAAAGCCCCGAGTAGAGCCACATCAAAAGAACCACAGGAAAGACACGGTCCAAACCAACAGAAAGCCATCAAGAAGAGCCAAATCACAAGCTATTGAGAGGAGTAAAGAGCAGCAAACCTAATGCCAAGATCAGCAAACTAGAACCAGAGGTAAAGCCACAGTGAAGACCATAAGCAAGAGTAAGAACAAAAGTCAACATCCCCAAATTCTTGTAATTTTGGGACCAATAATCTTCAGAGTTGGAGGTGTGGATCAAAGAGGGAAACAATTACATGTAGCCTTAAAGAGCCCTAAACCCTAACTACCTTTGTAGTTTCTTTAAATACACAAGAACCAAAAAGGAAAATACGGGAGAAAGGAGGCTGCAGTCGGTAATACACAGCAGAGTCTAGAGAAGTCTACTGTCATAGCGGGACATAAAAAGAGCAGGTAGTAATCGAACAGAATGCTTTGCTGCCATCATGATGGCACAAAGCTGTAATCTCATGTGGAGACCTCTATATAGGTTTCATTTCTCTATTAAAATCAGCTTGGAATTTTTTTAATACAACCAGAAAGGGTTTCTTTCTCCGGTTTCCACACTGTCGAGCATTCGATTTGGATCTTTATAGTCTTCGGTTATTGTTGTTTTTTCACTTAATATTTCAAATATGTAACATAGTTTGCTGTAGATTTTAAGCTATGCTCAGAACAGTAGCGCTTTTAATTGCGAAAAACAAAAGTGATGTAACATAGTTTGCTGTAGATTTTAAGCTATGGTCAGAACAGTAGCGATTTTAATTGCGAAAAACAAAAGTTAGTAGTCTTAAACACATCCATAACACTCAGATATTCCCCATATTTGGCGATCTGTAATCCCAGGGAGAAAATACAGATCAATGTTTTCAGAGCACATGGCTAAAATTTCAAACATTGCCAGCACTCGGAATGGATCAAAGGAGTGGCCAGATTAAAAGCCTCTAGTTGTATAGTTCATTGGAGAATGATGGAATAAGTATCATTGTTCCTGTTTTCTGAAAACAAAACAGTGTACTGTGAATGCAAAAATAGAATAAAATGGGTTGTCGGGCGTCTTTAATTGTAACATATGCTAGGATAAATACTGATTAGAAGGAACCAGGTTGCATGGAAACGGATTAAGATTCTCTGTGTTTTTT
Source organism: Pinus albicaulis (assembly GCA_034641835.2). Classification (NCBI taxonomy): domain Eukaryota; kingdom Viridiplantae; phylum Streptophyta; class Pinopsida; order Pinales; family Pinaceae; genus Pinus; species Pinus albicaulis. The sequence goes on from CM076582.1 coordinate 1,601,047,233, forward strand.
GAAAACGTAAGAACCAAAAGAACACATATATAATCATGTAGATCTAAATCATGAATCAAAATATATTTAAATCCATATTTTCAAAATGCTTTGATGGTCTAAGAAAAGTAGTCTGCTATGGAAGACTACCCATTTAGAATTGGGAAAGGCACTATTTCACAGGCAAAAGTGAGGGTTTTACGCCCGAGCGAGTCCGGCGCAGATCCCGCTGGTTCGGTATCTAGACCCAAAAATCACAACTTAGCCCAATATTCTTATGGTAAAGAAAGCACCAAAGGACTTATTGACAGAATGATTAATAAATAAATAAAAACCCTAGAACTGCCAAACAATTCAACACCTGAATTGACTATACGGCCTTAATCGGATCAAATTCACCAGGCCTTAAGAACCTTAAGGCATAGCCATTTCAGCTTTTGAGACGGAGGATTTGGATTTGCTTGACGCCTAGGAAACAGTAACAGATTCCGATACAAGACACCAGGCGGCCGCCTTGTTATTGGTGGTTCTGCCGAAAGCATTCAACCTGCCAACAACAAATGCTTTGCCTGAGTCTTCTATCAGAATCTGCCGCTGCGCCTTAGGCATATCACGCAACAGCCTTAGGTTGTTTCCGTAGTTGCTTAAGGCCTAAGAAACAGTAGCTGTTTCTGCTTCCGCCATGGAGGTTGATCACATCTCTAAACTCCTTTTATAGTTTTTTCTGCTTTGTTAAAAGAAAATTAACGTGTGCCCTAATTATAATAATAATTATGATTTAAAATTTGAAGAGGAAATATTTAAAATATATATTAATTAATTTGGTATATATAATTATTTTCTACATGTTTATTCTTCAACGGATCCGTGTCCAACATGGTGTCACAAATTACCATGTTTCGAGAGATCACTATATTTCGAGACATTCCTATATTTTCGGTGAAATTTCAAATGCTTGGTTTTTTTGTTTAATTGATTTGGGTTAAATTGGCCAAAATTTGAAGGGCAAAGTTTTCATTACATCAATGGAATTCTAATTTTTTTATTTGGTTTAAGAAAAAGTTTGGAATTCAGTCTAGGTTATCATACATTATGGTATATTTTTTATTAATGTTATTGATTTTGGGAGTGTAAATTTTTGTGGGATGAGTACTTTTGTTATGAGATTTTGGATTTATTACATTATATTATTTAGTGTATATTTTTATTTTTAGTAAGTGTGGTTTATCATGATGATATAATGATATATATTATTATAATTTTTATTGTTATTTTCAACATCAATATCATTATGTCAATATTACTAATTTTAATATTAATATTATAATGACATTTAAAATTGGGTATTAGTATCCTTATGAAAGAAGGGCATAACTTTTTATGCATCTAAGTCAATTCAATAGTATATCACCTAGATTTTAGGAAAATTGACTCCAAATCTAATAGTAATTGTTTTAGAAGTTAGAGTTTCACTTATTGATAATTTTGTTTAAGTTAGGTAAACTAAATTATACAATTCCTTGAATCTTGTTATCACAATAAGATAATGAGACATTTTGCTCGGTATATACAATGTAAAGTGAAAATGCTTTGATATTTTATTTCATAGATGTATTTACATTGTAGAAACAAACAAAAAAAATTTAATATATACATCTCGAGCATGATATTCACGGAGAAATTAATGATTAATAAGTAATGAAGGAAAGAAAAATCAATCTTGAATTAACAACAAGCTAGTCAGGATTCAAGGCCAAAACCTTGAAATCATGTAGAGCATAAGTTGTGAAAAACAGTGAACAAATTTAACAAAATATGAGAGGCGCATAAAGAAAATATTGTATAGAAAAACAAGTTGATTTTATTAAAATAATAGCCAAATCTTGATAGCAGGTCTCTGCGAAGACCATTAACGAGTTCTAAGACTCAAACTACTGCAATGTACAGACTCGTATACAACAGTCAAGGAATCCAATGAAAATGACAGCATATCGATCCTTCAAGCAATTTGCATGAATGGGCAGCTTGATTTTTGCATAAAGATCAATGTTAGCACTAATAAAATAAAAATTAGACCTTCCGAACAACAAGTAAATGATCAGAAAGAACACAATATACCTTCACAAATCTTTGAATAATTAAGGGAAGTCACCTTAATTGGTCTCTCCTTTAGAGATGGAATTGCTATCACCATCAAGATCAGCTCTCTAGTTTACAAAGAATAAAAAACAACGAAATAAAGAACAACCTAGTTTTATTATAGCAGATCTCTCTTCTCATCTTTCTCCTCATATCATCACATAACTCAAAATGGCGTCACCATAAATATATCCATCAAAAATATATGTACTTGTTTCCCCGGTCTTTAAATAGCATAAAAAATGTAAAATCGTATCCAACGGGTGATTTGGAAAATGATGTGCCAACAACCAATAAACAACAATATCCACAAGAAGTAACATGTGCCATTAATAGAAACATAACTAGCTTTCCTGAAAGCTTATTACACATAGGCATAGAACGATGTGGTAACATCCATTAACTCAGGAACAAGACCCTGAATTTTTTAAACAAAACACAAAAGGAAACAATTGAAACGAGGAACAGGGAATGCATATGTATTCATACAGTCAATCCCAGTAGCAAGATATCAACTGCATACTTTTCAAACAAAGTAGTGAGTTATCGGGAGTCATGAATGTATATGTATGAGATAATAAATGGAACCCTAAACATGAATGTCGAAGGGGTGCAGGCCTTACGCAAAGAACAAAATGTTTTCACATAAACCAAATAACCAAATTATGATAACATTATTAAAATGAGCTTATCGAAATGTCGTGAATGTACAGTTCTATATGCCTATGTAAAAAAGAAATTTCTTGTAGATAAACCAAAGAGAACATAAAACCTTTGACTATTGAAAAAACCAAAATGAGAAATATCCCATAGTATCAATTTCGTGACAAATTTTACAGTGAAATTGAAAGAAGTTAAACACAATTCCTATGCATGGCCTTCATATAGGTTTCTGGCTCAAAGTCGTAGGGCCTTAAGAGCTCCCTAATATGGTATGATGGACAAGAAGACTCAAAAATGGATTCATTAAGTGTTTGAAAGTGAAGCAACTTTGTAGGGTTTTTCCCACTCAGGGTGTGAAAGAAATTATATGACATTTGAAATTGGACTAACAATTCCATGAGGCATCAATATGGAAACATGGTCTAATAAATGAATCATTTCAAAAAAGCAAGTTGACAACCATATAATACCAATTACAATAAACCCTAATAATGAATTAATTAACCAAAGGGTGGTTAAGCTAATGATGTGGTCGTCACAACTGAGCAAGTCATTGCATGCCAGACAGTATAAGCCTGAGGTTCCAAAACCTCAAGGGAATTAATTCAAAATGCACAGGAATTATGTCATTAATTTGGGCAAAGATGATTGCAATAACACTGAATAGAAAGAATTCACTGACTTACAAAATAACAAACCATTTCCAACCATGGGACCGACCACATCATACATTCGCATGTGAAAATCAATGGAGGGATCATAATGCAGGAGAAAACTCAGAGGAGTCCACAAAGAAAATAAATGAGATTGTCTCGACATACCTAGTGTGCAAGGATGTTGTGGTGGGGAATTGACTTGTCACAATGGCCTCCAATCCATGTTATCCAACTCCAGACCCATTGATCAAAGGCTCAATATTTAGCTCAAAAATGAAAGTGCTGAGAATTGATTGGAAATTGAACAACAACGATCGTCCTGTCGCCAGGAATCCAACACAACTCATTTCGTCGAAAACCGACTTCGGATGAAGAAGTTATAGTCTACTGACCATCGTTTCGAACAAGCAAAAAAAAATTAAAAAAAAATTGCGGAACAGTGACAGGTTGATGACATGGAAGCCCAGTTAGCATGCAAGGAATATTATTTAGATTTTTCCCAATGGCACTATGACAAGTGTCACAACCAGATTCGCCATTTTGGATTTGAGAAGGTGAAATTGCCCAATGTCCTCTAAGGTTGAATTTGGGTTCATGATGAATTATTATGTGTTGGAATTATTTTTTATTTTAAGGTCGGATATATATATATATATATATATATAGTTAAATCCAAACCTTTATTATAAATTCCACATATTTCATATTACAAGGTCCCAATTTAACGGCGATGAATTAAATGATGGCATATATTATATACTGCAAAGTCCAAGGTTTATTATATAATCCATAGTTCGAGCAAACTATACAAAGGTTTCTTATATGGGTTGGGCGCATATTAAATGCGTATTTCAATTGTTGGCAAATATATATGAGGAGTAGAGGTCAGGGTCAAACCCTTGACCTCCCTCCACATAACCCCACGGCTTACCACTCGGTCACGGGTAGGACTTGTGATATGATGGCCAACACAATTAATTTTAATTGCAATGCTTTATCCGACGGTGGAAAAGAGGGGGCCAGCCTCGTGGCCCAACCCACTCCCATACGACTAGACCACCATGACCAACGGCACGGAAAGTTTATTTGCAGGATTTAAATATTAAATGTGGATTGATTAACATAATCCGTAATTAAAGATGTTAAACTGGGATTTGAATAACCGTGCTCAATGCGCAGATGAGCCAACTTATCCACCTTTAACTACCGGATTAGCATTAATTGTTGAGTTTTGTAGCATCCGGAAGTGTTCCAATTCTCAAACTTTGCAAGGAGGCTTGGACAACAACATTCCAAAGAACCCTGAAACAGTTTGTGGAAATTCCACTCGGTTCAAGACTTATTAAAATAATTAATTATTTTAATGAAGACCCTAAGTCTAAACTTAGGGAAATGAAATAATTAAAGGATATTAATAAGTCAAAGTGTGAATCTTCTAGAAAACATGGAACAAGTCAAGTTTTAATCTTAGCCCTTGATTAATCTTTTAATCTGGGCCGTTGTTTCTCCAACAAGAAGATTATAAAAGAAGGTTTGAGGGTCATTTGGAAAACAAGTCGGGCATACACTCAGTACCTGAAGGAGATCCATTCTGATGTAGAATTCGATCTCAGTGGGAGAGTTGCAGGGTAAGAAGTTGCAGAAGAGAAGGAGGAGGTCAGTGGTGATCGAGATCAGGGTCAGAGGGCAATAGTGGGTCACTAGAGGCAGCTTGAGGCTGCAGCGCAGAGACCCCACGCAGTCTCCATGCAGATTCACGCAGTCCAGCACTGGGACTGCATAGAGAATCACACAGAGTGATGCAAGGGCATGCAGGGGTTGTTCTGGGTGTCAGAGAATTGTCCAAGTAAGCCGAAAATTTAGTCTCAGGTGGTTCAGAATTTATCTGTCGTTATTTTCCCTATGAAGACATCATTTGCTAAAGAATTAATAAAACCCTCATCTACTGCACCGGTTTTCCCACATTGGGTTTTTTCCAGGGACAATTGTCCAAAAATAACTGTGTACATGTAATTGATTCTTATGCTTATGTTCTCTACTGTTTATTTCTCTGCATATATAATTGTGACTGTTGTAGTAGTATTTATTTCGATATTTTCTAGAATATTTCTAAATAATAATTGAAATAATAAGTAGGAGAGATAAATCTATCACTGCAATTGTTTGTAAATTTTCACATGGTATCAGATCCAGATGAAAAACAGTGAGGGGGCATCTATCAGTGAACGGAGATCTACTGTTGCAGCAACAACGCAAAAGGGTTCACGCAATTCTCCAGGTGGGGGAAGAAGCACGTTAGAACAGATGGATCACGATGTATCTGTATTGGCATCCAAACTAGAGGAAGATTTTGCTTGTGTATCGAGCATTGCGTCTTCAGATGTCTGGTATATTGACAGTGGAGCCTCTACTCACATGACAGGAGTACATGACTATTTTTCTGACTACCAAGAAGAGCAGATGAATTTCAAAATAACTATGGGAAATAAAGCAAAGTGCACTCCCATTGGGAAAGTTACCGTAGTTTTTCAAACTGAGGCAGGGAACAGAATCCAGGCCACTAATGTACAGCATGTGTCGGGTTTGGGGATGAATCTACTCTCAGTTTCACAACTTCAAAACTGAGGATATGACGTCTACTTTATTGGAAATAGAGTCTATGTCAAGCACCCCAGTTGGAAGAAGAAGGCACAGATCAGAGTGAGAAGCAACAAGTTGTACAAGTTGCAGCTTGATTCTCCAATGGCACTAGTTGACAGCGCAGATGAAACAGACCTGAATGAGCTATGGCACAAAATAATGGGGCACTTGCATCATGGGGCATTGAGAACTCTCTCGAATATTTTCACAGGTGCGAGATGATGTTTGCAAAGGGTGCATATTAGGGAAATACGCCAAGGCAGCATATCAAAGAAGCAACCATAGGGCCAAGGGTGTGTTGGATCTAATACACTCAGATATATGTGGGCCAATGTCCACAAGAGCTCTTAGCGGTGCCGAATATTTCGTCACTTTCATTGATGACCATTCCAGGAAAACTTGGATCTACTTCTTGAAGACCAAGGATGAAGTCTTCAGTCGATTTAAATATTTTAAGGCTCTGGTGTAAAATCTGACTGGGAAGCAGATCAAGGTATTGCGATCAAATAATGGAGGTGAATACATAGATAAATAATTCACTGGATTTTATGTAAGAGAAGGCATCAAAAGAGAATGGATAGCTCCATACAATCCGGAACAGATTGGAGTGGAAAAAAGGAAGAACCAAACTATTGTTGAAGCAACCAGAGCCATGTTGTATGACCAAGACATGCCCAAATTTCTATGGGCTAAAGCATGTAATACAACTGTCTACATTCAGAACAGAACTCCTCACCAGATGGGATGGGAAATTCACTAGATGGACATTAAGACAAAATTCTTGAATGGTGTGATAGAAGAAGAGGTGTATATAGAACAACCAAAGGGTTTTGAGACACATGATTAGAAAACTCATGTGTGCATATTGAAGAAGGCATTATATGGACTGAAGCAAGCTCCTAGAGCCTAGTATGGTATGATTGACAGCTACATGCAGGAGATGGGATTCGTCAAGAGTGATGCAAATCCAAATCTCTAATATTGGAGAGTAGGGAGTGAGCCTTTGATACTGGTATTGTATGTGGATGATATGTTCTTGACAGGATCATCAAGGCTCATCACAGATTGCAAGAAGAATTTGGCTAAAGAATTTGACACGAAGGATCTAGGACGGATGCACTATTTTCTGGGGTTGGAAGTTTGGCAGCAGAATGGGGAGATATTCCTTGGTCAAGGAAGATACACTACAAAGATTCTGAAGAGATTTTATATGGAGGATTATAGGCCCGTGACCACTCCAATGATTACCAACTAGAGGAAAATCGACACGTCCAAAGATGATGAAGTTGATCCTACGCTGTACAGACAACTCATAGGGTCATTTATGTATCTGGTAAATAAAAGGCCAAACATCTGTTATGCTGTTAATACCCTAAGTCAGTTCATGGTAGAACCGAAGAGGGAACATTTGGCAGCAGCTAAGCATGTTCTCATGTACCTTCGAGGGACAGTTGAAATTGGATTGAAGTACACCTATGATAGTGATGTCAGATTGAGTGGTTTCACTGATGCAGATTGGGTTGGAAGTTCAGTTGATCGGAAGAGTACCAATGGGTACTGTTTTAGTCTGGGATCAAGAATGACTTCCTGGTGCAGTAGGAAGCAGAAGTCTGTGGCACTAAGTTCAATAGAGGCAGAGTATATGGTAGCTAACACAACTTCATGCGAAGCCATATGGCTTAGGAAACTACTAGTAAATCTACTCAAGCAGAAAATTGAAGCGACCATCATATTATGTGATAATTAGAGTTGCACAAAGCTCTTTGAGAATCCTATGTTTCATGATAGGTCGAAACATATTGACATCTGGTGTCAATTCATCAGGTACTGTGTACAATGTGGAGTTGTTCAGTTGCAGTACACTCCAACAGGAGAACAGGTGGCATACATCCTTACAAAAGCTTTGGGAAAGACAAAGTTTCTCTACTTCAGAGAGAAGATGAGGATGATGAAGAATCCCTTTAGCAGGAATGGAGGATTCAGTATTCAGAGGGAGTTGTAGTACATAGGAAGCAAGTGACAGTGGTAGTGTCAAAGGCAGCAGTACAGAGGGCAGCAACGCAGCAGATGGGGGGGAGTAGAATCTTGAGATCAACAGCCCAGAAGGTGCTTCAGAATCAGAGCAGCATGCAGCAGGCATATTGTTGGAACACCTTCCTTGCTAAGAGGGAGTGTTGATTTTTGTAGCATCTGGAAGTGATCCAAGTCTCAAAATTTGCAGGGAGGCTTGGACAGCAACATTCTAAAGAACCCTGGAATAATTTGTGGAAATTCCACTCGGTTCAAGACTTATTAAAATAATTAATTATTTTAATGAAGACCCTAATTCTAAACTTCGGGAAATGAAATAATTAAAGGTATTAATAAGTCAGAGTGTGAATCTTCTAGAAAACATGGACCAATTCAAGTTTTAATCTTAGCCATTGATTAATATTTTAATCTGGGTCGTTGGTTCTCCAACAGGAAGATTATAAAAGAATGCTTGAGGATCATTTGGAAAACAAGTTGGGCATACACTCAGCACCCGTAGGAGATCCATTCTGATTTAGAATTCGATGTCAGTGGGAGAGTTGCAGGGCGAGAAGTTGTAGAAGAGAAGGATGAGGTCAGGGGTGATTGAGATCAGGGTTAGAGGGCAGCAGTGGGTCACTAGAGGCAGCTTGAGGCTACAGCGCAGAGACCCCACGTAGTCTCCACGCAGATTCACACAGTCCAGCACTGGGACTGCACAAAGAATCATGCAGAGTGACGCAAGGCATGTAGGGGTTGTTCCAGGTGTCAGATAATTGTCCGAGTAAGCCAGAAATTTAGTCTCAGGTGGTTCAAAATTTATTTGTCGTTATTTTCCCTATAAATATATCATTTGCTGAAGAATTAATAAAACCCTCATCTGCTGCACCGGTTTTCCCACATTAGGTTTTTTTCGGGGAAAATTGTTCAAAAATAATTTTGTACATGTGATTAATTCTTGTGCTTATGTTCTCTATTGTTTATTTCTATGCATATATAATTGTGAATGTTGCAGTAGTATTTATTTCGATATTTGCTAGAAGATTTTTGAATAATAACTTATTGAAACAATAAGTAGGAGAGATAAATCTATCATTGCAATTGTTTGTAAATTTTCACATTAATTAACTCACTGTTAAGTTGGCAGCATATTTGGAGGCACCCCCATTTTTGGTAGGTCTGCTATTTTGGTGGGGTTATCTAGAGTCTTCTCCAGATTTGGAGGAGGAACCTGGGGAAAAAAATAAATTGGCCATATGTTGAGCAATTTTTGACTAATTTTGGCTCAGGAAGAGTCATTCCTAGCAGATTAGCATGCTCTGAACACATTGGAACATGTTATAGAGGAAGTGGAGAAATTCTACATGTGTTTTTACACTTTGAAGAAAATTGAAGCTCAGGGCCACTAGGAAGGAAGGTCATGTCTAGATCAACTGAAGGTCAAATTGAGTGAATGAATAGTCATTTATGATAGATTTCGACATTATAAAATCATTAGAGTATGTTTCAGGAGCATTTGATGCATGTAAACAACAATTTTTTCACTATTGAGCTAATATAGAGCCCCAAGCCATGGAAGCTGGACCTAAGAGATGTGCCCCAGGAGGGGTGAACTCCTTCATCAAAACTCTGTGTTGATGGATCAATTCTGATGGTTTGCTGTTGTTCAAAATTTGTATTTCATACTTTATGCTCTTGAATTCACTCATAAAAACTCAGGTAAATTACCTGTTTGACACACATAAGCAACAAGGAAACATATGTACCTCAAGCATAAGATCAACAAGTAAATTTTAAATCTGAACATGAAATTAGCACAGAAAAACTAACATTCATACTCAGATCAATCTAGTACTAGAGCTTGGTTGAAAGGCAAGGTTATTTGCTTGATAGTTGCTTGAGTTTTGTGCAAGTTTAAAGGTTGCAAAATTGTGATGCTGACAAGGTTAAAGTTATAGAAAGGTGAAGGGAAATTGTTGGTTGCAAGTCCTGATATTAGGACCAGAAGAAGGAGAGCTACAAGAGCACCATCTTCACCCAAAGTTCCACTCACAGTTTCACTTGAAGAACCTCAAGTTTTGTCTCAAGAAGATGAGATTGAATAGGTACAAGTTGTACAAGAAGCTAAGTTGATTGAAGAGGTACAAGAATCAAAAGTTGAGCTTGAATCCATAGCCATCATGTCAGGTGTTGGAGAGACTCAAGGTCATTTAGAAGAGGATGATGTCAAGAGAGACTTCAATGACATAAAGAGGATGGTTAAAATTATGTTTGATGCATTTACTGCTAAGATGGTAGGAGAAGGTCCCAAGCCTCCACATGGAGAAGGAACTTCAGATGATGAGAAGGATGAAGGGAAGAGTTCAAAGGGTAGTGGAGGAAATCCACCTCCATCTCCACCATCTTCATCATCTCCACCAACGTCATCTTCCACTTCCACCACAAAAACCACTCACAATCACTCAAAAGCCACAAAAGGAAAAACACCCTTACTCAAACTTGATGTGAAATTTGAGCTTCTAATGTATAATGGCAAGGTAAATGCAGAATGATTGGAAAATTGGATACGTCAATTGGAGGTGTACTGTAGGATTTAGAACCTTCGTGAAGATGACACAAAGATTCAATTGGCTTCTTTGAGGATGGAAGGATCCACACTTGTATGGTGGGAAGCAAGGACTCAAGAAGAGATTAAAAACTACGGTAAGATACCTATGTCTTGGTAAATTTTTATTATTTCCATTAAAAGGAAATTATATCCCTTAGCTTACATGCAAAAGGAAATTATGGATTTGGAAAATTTTAGACAGTTGAAAGGGAAAAGTGTGCAATATTATACTGATGAGTTTAGGAGAAGAGCTCTTATTTTGGGTATTAATTTATATTCTCAAGAAACTTTGTTAAAGTATGTTGGGGGTTTGCATAATTACCTTAGGCACACTATTCTCATGTTTAACCCCACAAACATAGATGAAGTTTGTGTTCAAGCCACACACTTAAAAGCAAGAGGGAAAAAAAACATAGATGAGAAAAGTGAAAGTGAGGGTAAAGGAAAGGGAAATTTTTATGGGAGAGGAAAAAGAAATAGCTCTGTAAACACAGAGAAGGAAAAAATCACATGTAAAAATTGGTCAAAGACTAGCCATGATGAAGACCATTGTTGGCAACTTCATCCAGAATTGAAGCCAAACAAATTGAAAGCCAAAGAAAAGGGGAAAATTGTTGCTATAGTTGAACATGACTTAGGGTCATATTAAGGAGATGAGACAAATATTACAGCCATGGGTTTGAAAGGTAAACATATTGCAAACACTAGTTCTTCAAATTGTTCAAATGTTACTCATGATGAAGATACAAGAATATAAATTTTCCATATTAGAGTTGTCTCTAAACATACCAAGATTGATACACTTTTTGATATTGGGTCACAAGCTAACTTGATTTTTGAAGACTTGGTTAAGCAGCTAGACCTTGAAACTATTATACATCCAAGACCATATCCTTTGGGTTGGATATGCAAGAATGCAAACTTGCAGGTTACAAGGAAGTGCATACTAAGATTCGCCATCAAGAGTCAGACTTTATTGATGAAGTTGAACTTGATGTGGTTCCGCTTGAGATATTAGGTATTGTATTGGGAAGTCCTTATCTGTATGATAGGAAAGCAGTATTTCATCGCCATGAAAATAATTATCACTTTTTAAAATATGGTATTGAGTACATTGTTAGAGCGCATAAGAAGAAGACAAGTTTGTCTCTTATACATGCAGGAGAAATGAAGAGGATAGTGAATGCAAGTCAGAATTTGACATTGTTGATGATCAAACAAAGAGATGTTTTGAAGAAAACCTTTCAAAAAGATGCTTATGCTTGTAATGAGTTGTTTTAGGATTCTACAGGTTTCCTTTGAAAGGAGGTGAACAAGATGTAAAAAATTTGCAGCAGTCAACATTAGTGTTGAGTAGTGTTGGAAACTAGATGCCAATGCAAGAGAGTGCAAAGGTCAAAGAGAAAGTGACAAAGAAGCTTGGAAAAGAAGGCATGGGTTCCAAAAATGATTATTTTTGTTTCCAAAGGGTACATGGAAATGGTGATGATACTTGGTCAAGAGACAACGCAAGTACAAAGCGAGATCAACTAAGAATCGCCATGGTGACAGTGTGCAAGGTGAGACCATTTTTAAGTTTCCTTTGATTGATGACATAAGTAGGAACAAGATGGTTTATGCAATAATATATTGTTACTCTGAAAATTCAGAAAAATTGTAGTATGACGGTGTCAATGACAGCAAGAGAAGGTCACAATAATCAAGAAAAAAACTTATTTTTTGTGAAAAGCTCCAATAGATGAAATTGGGAAAATTTTAGTGGATAGAGATTGGAAGGGTGAGGGAACAGTACCCTCATCCACATGATCAGTAATCCAAGAGATTTTGAGGTCCAAAAGGCTTCTAGTGGGGAGGAATGATCAGAGGCACAATATTTAGCTCAAAAATGAAAGTGCTCAAAATTGATTGGAAATTGAACGACAGTGACCGAATCGTCACCGGGAATCCAATGCCACTTGTTTCGTCGAAAACTAACTTCGGATGAAGAATTTATAGTCTGTTGACTGCCGTTCAAAACAAGCAAATTTTTTTTTTTTAATTACAGAACAGTGACAGGTTGATGACATGGCAACCCAGTCAGCATGCAGGGAATATTCTTTAGTTTTTGCCCAATGGAACTGTGACAAGTGTCACAACCAAATTCACCAATCTGGGTTTGAGAAGGTGAAATTGCCCAATGTCCTCCAAGGTTGAATTTGGGTTCATGATGAATTATTATGTGTTGGATTTTTTTTTATTTTTTTTTTAATTTTAATTTTTTTTTTTATTTTTTTTATTTTTTTATTTTTTTAAGGTCGGATATATATATATATATATAACTCCAAACCTTTATTATAAATTCTGCATATTTCATATTACAAGGTCCCAATTAACGACGATGAATTAAATGGTGGCATATATTATATTGCAAAGTCGAAGGTTTATTATATAATCCATAGTTCGATTAAACTATACAAATGTTTGTTATATGGTTTGGGCGCATATTAAATGCCTATTTCAATTGTTGGAAAAATATATATGAGAAGGAGCGGAGGTCGGGGTCAAAACCTTGACCTCCCTCCACATAACCTTGTGCCTTACCACTGGGCCACAAGGAGGACTTGTGATATGATGGCCAACGCAATTGATTTGAATTGCAATGATTTATTCAACGGCAGAAAAGAGGGGGCCAACCCCCTCGCATACGACTAGATCACCATGACCAATGACGCGGAAATTTTAATGGCGATATTTAAAAATTAAATGCGGATTAATTAACATAATCTATAATTAAATATGTTAAACTGGGATTTGAATAACCACACTTAGTGCACAATTAAGCCAACCTATCCACCCTTAACTACTAGATTAGCATTAATTAACTCACTTTTAAGTTGGTGGCATATTTGGAGGCGCCCCCATTTTTGGTGGGCCTACTATTTTGGTGGGTTATCTAGAGTCTTCTCCAGATTTGGAGGAGGAATCTAGGGAAAAAATAAATTTGCCATATCTTGAGCAATTTTCAACCAATTTTGACTCAGGAAGAGTCATTCCTAGCAGATTGGCATGATCTGAACACATTGGAACATGTTGATGAGGTAGTGGAGCAATTATACAGGTGTTTTTGGCACTTTGAAGAAAATTGAAGCCTAGGGCCACTAGGAAGGAAGCCCATGCCTAGATCAGTTGAAGGCCAAATTGAGTGAGTGAATAGTCATTTATGATAGATTTCGACATTATGAACTCATTGGAGTGTGTTTCAGGAGAATTTGATGCATGTAAATAGAATTTTTTGCACTATTGAGCTAATACAGAGGCCCAAGCCATGGAAGCTGGACTAAGGAGATGTAGCCCAAGAGGGGTGAACTCCTTCATCAAAACTATGTATTGATGGATCAATTATGATGATTTACTGTTCTTTATGTTTCTATTGTTCAACATTTGTATTTCATATTTTATTCTCTTGAATTCACTCATAAAAAGTCAGTTAAATTACTTGTTTGACACACATAAGAAACAAGGAAACATATGTACCTCAAGCATAAGATCAACAAGTAAATTTTAAATATGAGCATGAAATTAGCACAACAAAAATAAAGTTCATACTCAGATCACCCAGAAAATATTTATTGTCAAATCGAATCGATTTGCAGAGAAATGGAGAGTACGAAATGGCAAGAATGGAAACATTGAATTGTTTTGCAAATTACCAAGAATCGAAATGCTCAACTCCGAGGTGGCAGAGTAAATGTAGCACTGAAGGTCAAACAGGTTCATTAACAGATCCAAACATCGAGAATGCACCAACCGTGCAATGAGATAGTGGAATATTGACGTGGAAAGACCCCTCATTACAATCTTTGCAATATAAAGGAAATCCACGGAGTTCAAACTGTGGATTAGCCAATCAAAACTATGAAGGAGATCCAACTAAGCCGCCAACACATTCCTTCCCAATCAACCACAACACTTTCTATTAATGCATTCACATAATCAAAGTGCGCCAAATCACATGGAGATATTGTACGGTGAGAACACATAAAAAATCTAACTATATCAACCCAACCATGTCACCACATTCAAAATCTCATGACATACAACTTGAACTGAAATGTTTCGAATGCCAAAGTTACATGTAATATACCTAGTCAAGGTTGCATAAGAGTCATGAAATTCCGATGATAGGGTTATTTCTAAGTCTCTCATACAAACAAACCAAATAAATGCCAACTTATATATATATATATATATATATATATATATATATATATATACAAGGAAAAGACCCTCTAGTGGATGTTTTTGAGGAACCCCTTATAAAAATAGCCCAGATATCCGTTTGTAGCCGAGGTTTCTAGAGGAGGTTGGCGGGTGGAGGTTTTTGCGCATGTTTTTTGTTCGGTGCATTTTTCATCCTACACCGCACCGGTGCATTCAACTAGAAAATGATCCATATTTATGCAGGAACACAACAGAATACATAAATAACCATAAACATAGAAATATAGCGGAAATAAGACTTCATTTCATTAATATAAAATCACATAAATATGCTTACATACATGATGGAAATAAAATAGCTGTGGTGTCAGTAGCTGACCAGAAGATATGTGGCAATGATGACTAACCTGTTACAATGGAGGTTTGAGGGCCTATTTATTATGGAGAAACAATGGAGAACTCTAAACGTCCAAAAACCTAACCCTAGGAGATGAAGCGCCAAAACTATGGGCCCCGTTTGGGTAAATTGGTGTTTCAACTTCCTGGGGACGTAAATTCGGCATACTATCTCCGTTTGGGGCCTCAAAACGGCTCCGAAATTTTAGGACCCAAAAAACTGCTAAAAATAGTAAGTTGTGAAAAAACTGAAAGAGACAATGGTGGGGCCCCAAGTGGAATAGGCGGGTGGCCACCAATATCCACCTGGATCATTCCTCCTCCCTTAGGAAGTAATGGTCCCCATTGCGTTGAGTTCTTCCATGAGATGAGGAAACTTATGTTGAACTAGGTCCCTGGTGAACCACTTGTCGTGGTGCAGGAGTTGGCCAGCTTTGACAACCCGATACAGTTGGATCTTCTGTCGGCGAGTGTTATTGATTTGCATGTCTATGATACAGTTTGTGGTGGCTTGTTCCATGTAGTCTGGGTTTAACTCTTTTGGTGTGAGTTCTTCTGCAATGTCATAGGTGTCCAATATAGTTGGGAAGTAGGGACGGAGGCGGTCTACATTGAATACTAGGTGCAGACCAAGGAATGGTGGAATACTAAGCTCCAAGGAATTGTTCCCTACAGCCTTGGTGATGGTGTACGGCCCATATCAAAGCGGGCAAATCTTGCGGTGGGGTCTAGTGAGGCACTCCTTCTGCAAATGTAGCCACACTTTTTTGCCCACCTGAAAGTTGTGTGGCACCCGATGTTGATCGTGTCATTTCTTGTACTTAGCATTGGCTTTGTCCAATATGTCATGAACCTATTGGCGAATGTGCTGAATGTGCTCGATGAAGTTGTTTGCTTTGTCAGCTTCAGACTGGACATGAACCGAATCAGCTTGAGTAGCTGCAAATGGCATGGCTACGTCAATGGGACATAGTGGCTGGAATCCCAAGCCCACCTGAAAGAGGCTGTGGCCGGTTGAGTTGTGGAGAGCTCGGTTATAACTGTGTTTTACATAGGGAAGACTCTCATCCCATGTGCATGGATGCTTTGAATTGTACATGTGCAGAATGTGTACAATCATCCTATTAACAACCTCTGTCTTGCCATCAGTTTGGGGATGGAAAGTTGTGGACTTGGTGAGCTTGGTGTCCAACATTTACCAGAGGCTGGACCAAAATATGTTGAGGAACCTGCTGTCATGATCTGATATTATAGACTATGGGATACCAAAGTGCACCCACACTCATTCAAATAAGAGTTTAGCAGTGGCTTTTACTGTGATATTCTTCTTGCAGGCCGCCATAATGGCCATCTTTGAGAATTTGTCGACGACCACGAAAACACAGTCGTTTCCATGCTTAGTAGAAGGAAGGTCTGACATGTAGTCCATGGATATGGATTCCCAAGGTCGACTAGGGGTAGGTAGCGGAGTATAGAGCCCTTGCTTCTTGATGGTCGGTTTGGCAATGGCGTAAGCAGTGCAGGATCTGATGTACTTCCCGACATCCTGTCGAAGGTTCGGCCAATAGAAATACTTCTGCAGTATTGCCACTGTTTTCTCGACCCCAAAATGCCCAACGACTCAACTATAGTGTGCTTCCCATATCATCTTGGTAGGCTCACTTAAAGGAACACAAAGGTGTCCCAGGTGACATAATAGTGCATCTTAGAGGTGAAAATTTGGAACTTGCATACCCCCCAAGAGTGCTTTGTATGTGGAGCTGAATTCTGGATCGCTCTTGTAGAGAAGCGGCCAATCAGAAGTCTCATGCCCACAAGAGTTGATAACGGTGGTTATGGCCACGATCGGTGGTCGGCTAAGGCAGTCTGCAACATTATTAGTGCTACCCTTCTTGTACTTGATGTTCAAATGAAATTGTTGTAGATATGTGGACCACTTCTGATGGCGATCGTTCTGCAACTTGTTGGGGTTCCTATGTTTTGGCAGATTTGGCAATACCAAAAGATAAGACAACATCAAACCACTTTTAGACCTCAGGATCTAGCCCTCCTGGGTCCAGAGAGGGATCTCTCTATGATTGTCAAGGTATATGTCTTGGAAGTTCAAGGATTAAGATATTAGGCTAGTTATAAGGCTCGGGTTTTGTTTGTTTGATTGTTTATTTGGTTGTTGGGAATCAGGAAAGAAGGGTTCAATATAAGATAAGGCTTAGCAAAGAGGATTTTAGGCAAAGGAGAGATAATTCCAGGGAACAATCAAGACCATTGGGCATTGGAGTCAAGAAAGGATTTTCTTGCTAATCAATATGCAGGCTTTCAGTTGGGCTAGTCATCTAAAGCATTGGATCTTAAAGATGATAGTGTGGTATGATAGGCAAGAGAGAAATTGAGAGCAAGGAAACATTAAATATTTTAGAACACAAAGTTGAAAACCTGAGATCAGAGAGAGACTTTGAACTCTCAATGCTTTGGCCTCCAGCTTAAGGGAACTTAGAAAGGCTTAATTAACTGAAAAGGATCCTAGTGAGATAGAGACAGAGTTCTAGACCTCCCAGTGTTCCCAATTCATTCAATTAAATCCTAACAAGAACATCTAAGAACATATTCCTTTAATTCATACATCAACTAGCAGGAAATGTCATCCACTACACTGGTTAAATTAACTGAAATCAACTCTTAGACAACACATTTAGTAGAAAACATTAAAGGCAAGTAGAGCAGAAACATAGGGTACCTAACAAGGGTAAATCCTATGCCAGATTTCTGATGCGAGCCAATGGAAAATGAAATGAAATGAAATAAAACACAGAGATAGAAAAACATCACCGCAGCTTTAGATCAGGATCCAAAGAAATGTGCTTGTCATATTAAAAAACAACACCAGTCAGGTACAACATTACCAATGGCTTGATATTCAGTCTGAAAACATCTTCCTCAGCCTATCTTACAACTTTACACAGAGAACGTGTCTCAAAGGAAACAGCTTGCAATTCTCAGATAGCCGAACAACAACCTTTACAATGAGTTCCTTCTTGAATTTTATAGCTGAAAGGTGAGCAGAGGAGGTACGTGAAACACTAAATGAAGCATTAAAACTCAGAAAGAAAGAGGGCCGAAGCCCATTCAGTTTTAAATCCTGTGCATTTATCCCTAGTACTCCTTTGGACGAAGGAGCGATCTTCTTCAGGCTTCCATTTACTCCGGTATGGCTCTGATGCACTCTGGCTGCAGTACATTGTAGTACTTTTGGTGAATAAACAAAAGGCAGATTGAGGTCTGCCATGCTGCATAAAAAATGATCTGGTAGCATAGGACTGCTCCGTCAGGGTGGAAATCTTCTAAGGAACACGGTAGATAATGGAACAATATGGGCGCTTTGTCCTTTCACGGGTAGGAACGTTCTGTTGATGTAGCTACCCTAATAGTATTATTTTCTGTGCGCTGGGATTTCCATGTGATCCATGATGCCTTTGATCTGGTACTCTGCCTTCAAATAATACGATTAAGGCTCAAAATCTTCAATGACAGGCCTTAAACACTCTGTTTTCCCACTGATACTCTTTGCCACTTCCACGTTTTGCCTCTAACTGCGAAATCTATGCTTTAATGGCTTTGGGGAAGATTTTACAGAGTTTAAACTCTGTTCCTTTAATGCGAGCTCTGTCACACGTCTTCTCAAACCTTTCTTCATGTGTTATATCTCTGAACATGGTCTTCCTGTGTTCTCTACAACTGTACAGAGACTGTGAATCATGGCGGTTTTCCGCCGCTCGTACCCTGCAAAAACACACAACTCTGTTATGAAATCCATGCATAGGGGAGGATGGCTGTGGTGGGCGGGTAGAATGATAACGCGGTGGTGGTAGAAACGGTGTTTTGGATGAAACAATGGTGAACAATGCAGTGATATGATGTGGATTGCGGCTAATAGGTTTTTGGTGGGGAAATGCTCGTGGGACGTTAGATCATGGTCTGGTGGCGAAGATCGACGGCGGAGACTAAACAGTGGGATGGTTTATGAAGTTGGGTGGAATGCATTAAAATGAATGAAAATGTAATGAAAATGATTGTATGTGGTGGGACCCAGCATGGGCGGAGGGCGATTCATTCAGGACTGTCGGATCTCGGGAGGGGATCGATGGCTGCGATCCAATCAGAGGGGAGAAATGGGAGGGTCAGCTGTCCGATTGAACAATGGTGCAATTGGTTTATGACCGTTGGATCACGGACTAACAAACGGTTGAGATTGGATCGGGGAGATCGCAATCGCAAAGGGTGGAAGGTGGCAGCAATTGAAAAATGCGATTGCGATTGAAGCGGGAAAGCGCGGGCCGTCGGATCAATAGGAGAATCAACGGCTAGGATGGGATCGACAAATCGCAATTGGAGAATTCAGTCGAGTGGCACATTTAGAACTTGCGATTGCGATGGGAGCGATTGAGCACCTGTCGTTGGATCTGGGTCTGGATCGACGACGAAGATTCGATCCGCGGGGAAAAGAATGGGGCGAGGGGACGCGATGCGATAGGATCTGGGCCGTTGATTCTGGGTGGACGGACAACTGTGATTTGATCGGGAAGTCGCAATCGGGGGGAAACGAGGAGTGGCACGGTGAAAGTTTCGATTACGATTGGAGCGGGAGTGCAATTAGCACCGGGCCGTCCAATCAAACGACAGATCAATGGTGGAGATCGCGGTGGAGGCCTTAACGACCAAAAACCAATCGCATTGGATTTTTTCATATAACAAAGAGACACACTCCTCCGAAAGTTGCGATTGCGATTAGTGCTTTGAGCCTTTGCGCCTAGTTTTGGCACGGGATCACGTGGGGAAGTGGTTTGCGGGCTGGCGAGAAAGGGGCTAGGCCCTGATATAAGTTGAAAAGTGGGTTTTTTGCCCCTTTTTAGTGCATTTCAAGGCCGGGAAAGGGTAACGATAGAGGGAAACAAGGGGAATTAGAGCAAACAAGGGGTGAATGTAGGATTTAAGGGGGATTTTGGGGGGATTTAGAGGGAAGAAAGGGAAACTTTGACAAAGGGGAAAAAGGGTAAAATGGGACATTCTGTAGGGATACAAGGGGAAAATAAAGACCTTTTGGAGCACAATTTTTTACAATCAATGAGGCTTATTGACTCCAGAACATCAAAGGGAAAAGATCAAAGGGCAAGGAACATGGAGAGGCTTCAAGGATGATGTGTTTACAAGAGAAATGCATTCCTTGAAGGCTCATGAAACAATTTAGCCCCCTGTTTGCTTGTCAAGGAATTAATAGGGGGCTAACAGTGGCTCCACATGGGGATGGCTTCTTCTTGAAGGAGTCAAGAATTCATAAATGATCTTTGGAGTAGGCCAAATACCTGCTGCTTGAGCCACCTTTCTTCTTTGGTTTTTAGCTGCCACAATTGTGAAGACATCAATTAGCAGAAACATCACCCAAACAATCTACCTACCCATCCAACAATCCTAGCATTTTTTCTTCTTGTAGGGTGCATTTGGACTAGCAGACCCTTACATCATTTATTTTTATAAACATAAAATCAACCTATTCTAAATCTACCCTTATCACTCCATGAGACCAGATTAGATTGTTGGTCTCATATGTTTCACTACCTAATCTAATATCTGCTGGGATTAGACTGTCCGACAGATTTCTTCTCTACATTCTACAACAGAAATTTAAAAACAGTCAAACTAGGATTAGACAGTCTAGTTTGTTGTGGATCCAAGGCATAAAGACAGTTGCACATGGACAAAAACTTGCAGAAAACTGAAAAAAAAACTTTGAAGGCTTGAAATCTGAAGTTTTGAAGTAGCCTTCTTCTCTTGTGACTCAAGTTTTGAGCTTGTCAGAGTCACTTTCTTTTCTTCATCTCAGCTCTGATTTTGGGCTTGTTAGAGCTGATTCTTCTTTCTTCTTTGCTGGTCCAGGTTTTGGGCATGTTTGAACCAGCTATATTTACTTTTTTTGGCTCAGGTTTTGATCATATTAGAGCCAATCTTTGCACTTCAGAGGTTCATGTTTTGAGCATGTCTGAACCTCTCCTTTTTCTCTATTTTTTGGAACATTTTCTCTTTTTATTGAAAACAAAACACTGCAATGGTATGTACAATGGGAATGGAAGCTGGAAATTGGAATTCAGCAGAAGTAGTGTTTGAGCATCCTGCCATTGACAGGACCCCCAAACAGCTCAGTACCATCTAACTCTTGTAGAAAAAAGGAATTTGAACCCACAGTGGCCTGGATGATGTATGGACCTTGCCACAAACTGTCAAATTTTCCGTGCTTTCCTTTGTCCTCTCTCCTTGAGTCCCACTTCAGAACTTTATCTCCGATTTTGAAATCAGAAGCTTTGGTTCTCTTGTCAAATAACTTCTTTATATTTTCCTGAACTTTGATAGCTTTGTTATAGACCTCCTCCCTTGTTTACTAAAGATGAATTGTTTGGTTTATCCTTCTCACCATACTGTCTTCTTCTGTCTGAATCTCCTAGACCAGCTTGATCACTGGTACCCCAAGGTTGGTAGGAAACACTGCTTCTGTTCCATAGACAAGCTGGTATGGTGACATACCAATGGATTTCTTTGTTGTAAGCCTGTCGGCCCACAGGGCATGCACTAACTTGTTATGCCATGACCTTTTGTTCTCTTCTAACAGCTTTTTGATGATGGCCACTAGGCTCTTGTTTGATAATTCAACTAAGCCATTACCTTGTGGGTAACAGGCAGTTGAATGACCAAGTGCTATTTGATACCTGTGACAAAAATCAACCATTTTCTTGGATCCAAAAGCAACAGCATTGTCAGTGATTATTTTCCTTGGGCAACCAAACCGAGAGAGGATATGACCCTCTAGGAACCTAATGATGACTGAATCTGTGGCATTCCTAGTAGGTATGGCCTCTATCCACTTAGTGAAGTAGTCTGTGGCTGTTAAGATCCATTTGTGTTGTGCATAAGAAGCAGGGTGAATTTCTCCTATGAAATCTAGGCCCCATTGCATAAAGGGGCCTTCAACAGTGATGGGTTGTAAAGGTAAGGGGATGAGCTTTCTTTTGCCTTCAAAAATCTGGCATTTGTGGCAGGAAATTATCATCTTATGGACATCATTGAAGAGTGTAGGCCAATAGTAGCCAGCTCTGAGTATTTTGTTTGTAGTGGCTTTCCAGTTCAGGTGGCCTCCACACTCTCCTGCATGGAATTCTTGTTTAATCCTTTCTGCTTCAAACTCGGGCAAACATTTAAGTAATAGGCCATTTGTACTTTTCCAGTATAAGCTTTCATTCATTATGCAATAGCTTCTAGCTTTTAGTTTTAAGAATCTGGCCTTGGTCTTTGATAGTTCAGGAGGGGTATTAAGGTGTGTAAGCACATACAGAATGTCAGAATACCAAAGAGAGCTCTGAAACTTCTCCTCAACAGTGGGATCAGGAAATCCCTGCTGCTCATCCAAGGCATCCATCATGTTAATGTCAAGGGCTTGTATATTTTATTCTACCGTCAATTGAGCCAAGCCCTGACCCTTAATCAGTTTGGTGGGTTTTATCTCAAGGTCATATTCTAAGATCACAACAATCCATTTGCCCCTCTTCCCATCTGGGTCTTGGGACAAGATATATTTGACCACTATACTAGGCACATAGGTTATGGTGTGGGAATGTAATATGTATACCCTAAAGTCTTTCAAGGCCTTGACTAAGGCACTGGCCTGTTTTTCCATTATGTTGTATTTCAAGGGTGCATCTCTCAGTGCTTTTCTGAAGAAGGAAATGGGCTGTTCCATTCCCTCTGGATTTTTCTATAGTAGAACTGCAGCTACTGTATGCTCAGATGTAAATGAGAAAATTAGAAAATCCATTGAGAAATCAGGTCTGATTAGGACAGGAGCCTGGGTGAGTGCAAGTTTTACTTATTCGAAATATTTTTTGGCTTCTACAGTCCATTTAACTCCCACACCTTTCTTTAACATGTTTTTCATATTCCTAAGGTGTTCAACTACGTTGGGAATAAACCTCCTTAAGAAGTTGATCTTCCCAATAAAGGACTATAATTCTTTGATGTTTCTTGGGTGTGTGATTTGTAGTATTCCCTCAACTCTTTGAGGGTCTATTCTGATTCCCTCCTTAGATATGATATGGCCAAGAAGCTTACCTTCTTGTAGCCCAAATACAGTCTTTGTAGGATTCAATGACAGACTGAACCTTCTACATTTTTCAAAGACCTTTCTCAGATGTTTTAGGTGTTCTTCTTCAGTCTTGGAATAGACTATTATGTCATCCAGGTAGATGACAATGAAGTGCCCTATCTCATTGGAAAAAGGTATATCCATCACTCTTTGGAAGGTTTCACCAGCGTTCATCAGTCCAAAGGCCATTTTAACATACATAAAGGTGCCCCATGGAGTGTTAAAGGCTGTCTTGAGTTGATCTTCTGGGATTACTAAGACTTGGTTGTAACCTGAAAAACCATCTAGCAGGGAAATCATTTTTGAGCCTACTACCCTCTGAAGAATATGTTCCATTTTTGGAAAAGGGTAATTGTCTTTGAGTGAGGCTCTATTAAGATTCCTAAAATCTATGCATAATATAATCTCACCTATTTTATTTCTCACAGCTACAAGGTTTGAGACCCAATCAGAAAACCTCACAGGAACTATTATGCATGCCTCATACATCTTTTTAATTTCTTTTTCAACTGCAGGCAATTGCTTTGGGTTTATTCTACGAAGTTTTTGTCTAAAGGGCTTCTGATTTTCTTTCAAAGGTATTTTGTGTTGTATAATGTTCATGTCATAGGCCTTTCAGTCTTCATAGCTCCAAGCAAACACATCAATGAATTCCTTGAATAAGTTAATGTATTTCTTTTTCATGTTTGCTGACAAAGACTTAGCCAACTTAATCATTTTGGGTTTATCTTTAGTGCCTATGTTGCATTATTCGACGTCAGAATCGGTGTGCTCTATAGAAGGCTTTTTTTCTACATCGTCAAAGTCAAAAAGGTCTTCTAAAGGCGTCAGACCTTGAGGTATGTTCTTATCTTTGGTCTGCAGCACCTCTACTTCACTATCTGTGTTTTTACGTTTTTCGTTTGGATTTCCAATCTATTCATTCAAAGCATTTATTTCTATGTTACAAGGTGGTTCTTCATCATCTGAGGGCTCTTCGCTTAGGCAGCCATCATATAATTTTGATTCTGAATCAGAAAATTCAAACTCATTCTTGCCCATCAGGAAATCTTCAATTTGTTTATCGCCCTCAAAGACCTGCCAATATTTTTCGTTATCTGGCACTGCATGTCTAAATTTGGTCTGTATTATGATTTGGTGGTCGCTTGGAGTCTTAGGGTATGAACTAGCTAAGCTAGCTAATCTGTTTGCAATGAAATTTGACTCCTAGGAACAAACATTAATTCGTATTCAACAAATGTTTTCAATATATCGACGACATCATTCCTATATGCTCTCAACCTAGGGTGTTTGGCTATGTATTCACCATTTACTTGTTTTATAACCAACTCAGAGTCTCCTTGCACGACTATCCTACGGGCTCCTATTTTTTTCAACAGATTTAAGCCTAGGATAAGAGCCTCATACTCTGCGATATTATTTGTACATTTGAAATGCAGGTTGCAGGCATGGCTCTCTGCGTAGTTGCTCTCTGTATTATGCAGCCACACCCCTGCTCCAACAGTTCTCTTGGTGCATGAACCATCAAATTTCATTTCCCACAGGGGTCCATTTTTCGTTTTATCATCATTTCCCTCCCTATTGTGAGTTTCACTGGTATGTTTTATTACGGGTTCTGCGTTGTGCTATGGAGGGTTTCGTTCCTTGTGTGGTATATGATTTTGTGAGGGGTGTCGAACCGGATGATCACATGTGATTTTGCATTTGGTCCGAATCTCTTTTCAGTGCACTGTCTAAGGTTTTCTTCATCATGTTCCCCTAAGTCAAGATTAACCATTAGGTTAAGGTCCGTAGTCTTAGCCTCTCTATTTGTATCTATGTTTTCTGGTTCTGGCTCCCCCAAAGATTCATCGCTGCAGAAGATAAAGGAGTCTAGATCTATGTGTACAGAGTAAAGAGGAGAATTTTCATGCTTTTCCGGGCTACTAACCTGGAATTTCATTTGTGCCTCCCTATACAGTCTTCTCAGTTGGCTGAAAACAGGGATTGTGGCATATGCCCCATCCATCTGCATGGTACCCTGCATCTTGGCTTTCCAAGACCTTGACAGTAGCATACCATACTTAGGTGGCACATCAGCCACCACAACATCCATGACCATACATTTTTCTAGGATCCGGGTTAGGCTTACACACAAATCTTTGATCAGGCCAAGACACTTTACTCTGCTAGAGTCAAATGAATATAAATATTTATATGGGCGGTTATCTCCAAGCCTAGATTCTCCATAACTATCTTAGGCATCAGGTTTTTTGAGGCACCAGATTCATGCATGGCATTGTGGAGGATCTTATCATGGACATTGAGATTGATATAGAAAGGGAGCACTACCCCTTCTTGAAATTTCCCTTCAATTTTTGGACCAAACAAAAGGGCTGGTTGGTCATCACTCAGGTTGAAAGTGTCTCTATTTTCACGTAGGTTCAAAGCTTTCAAAATTTGGCCTTTATATACATCCTGATTGGCCAACTCAGAGAGTGGGACAGAGATTTTAATTTTCGCAATCTCACTTTCTAGATTGAAAGTGGACTGACTCTTTGGAATGTTCGACTCCGTTTTGTTAGCCACTGCCTTGGTGGCTGAATCAGTGTGTTGATTATCGTTATGTACAGTGTTGATGACAGTTTAATCAGGAGCACTAACTGCAGTGCTAGTGCTGCTAGTTGGCTGAGTTTGTTTCTCACTGTTTTGGTTGTCTTTTCCTTTGTTCTTCCCATAACTCTCAGCTGCTGACTTGTTACTCTCATCAGTTTCTTTAGAAGATTTCTCAGGCCTTTTCTTGATGGTAATCTCAGGAGCTTTTGGTTTGGAAGTATCTAAGCTCTTTTTTCTCCTAAGTTCGTACTATTCTCTGACCTGCATGATAGCATATTCAAATCCAAGTCTGTAATCCTCAGATTCTAATCTTTCCTCATCCCAATATGTGGGTGAGGGTTGATCTTCTTCTGTGTAATAGTTATGGATAGAATCTTCTATTTCAAACATGTTTATTGTGTTCCCTTTAGACTCTTCTATGATTCCCTCATCTTCATCAAGAAAGTTCTCTTGAAGTGGGGGAATAACTTGCTGATCTGACTCTCGTTGTCTGTTGGGAGTGGTGTTGTTTCTCCTAAAGTTCTGGTTCTGGTTATGAAATTGGTTTTTGCTTTGATTGCTAACTGTGACAACCATTTTTTCCATCATTTGTTGTATCTTTTCCATTTTTTTGGATATGCGGTCATAATTGGGGTCAGATGTGGAAGCTACATTGTCATCCCTATATGTTACCCTTTTCTCAGCTCTCAATCTTGCCTTTTTCTCAATCAAATTAGCCTCTACACTCACTACTCCCTTTTGCATGTCTTCCAGTGTGTTGTAGTTTCTCTCCCTAAGTTGGTAGGCCATGTCAGCATCAAAGCCTTCAGGATATTTCGCTAAAGCCATACCTTAGGGAGGTTTCATGTGTGGGGGAAGAGAGTTGTGAACACTGTTAAACCTTGTAGAGTAGTCATGGACACTCTCTCCTACATTTCTTTTCAGGTTCTTGTATTTTGCTAGGATTTCGAGAGGGTTGGCCTTAAATTCCCATTTATTTATGAAAGTCTGATACAAAGAAGGAAGGTCTTGGATACTATTAGGAGGTAGGCCTTTGAACCATTTCTTCACATCACCTCCTAAGCTCTGGGCAAAGATTCTCATTTTGACCGTATCATCATATATCTCCATGTAGTCAAAAGAATCCTCCATCCTATCCACATGGTACTGAGCTGTGATGGACTCTTTTGCAGTGAAATGTGGGATTTTTTATTGATAATCATTAGGTAGGGGCACTAGAGGCTGAGGTAAGACTAGAGGTGCATACCAAACTGCCATGATGATGTTTTGATGAGGTAAGGGATTGGCTTGAGCAGCTGGTATACGGATGATAGGGATATTAGGACCAGCGAAATCTTGTTGGGCAGATCTAGGGTGGTAGAGACCCAAGTTTTGAATGAAGTGAATATCAAGAGGAGTAGATGGAGGGGTTCCTCTGTCCCTAATGTGTTTACCACTTTGAGTTGGTGAACCAGGAACGTTCAAGTTCTGGTTGGTCTAGAACATTGAATGACCTAGTCCTAGGTAAGTTGTTTTGGAAGTCTAGGCCAAAAGGTGAGACTAATAGAGTTGTGAAGTCTTCTGGTGCAGAGTTAGCTCTATGTATGTGGCTAGAAATAGTTGATCTTATAGGTGCAGGAGATCTCTTGAGGATGCTCTCATGGTTGTCAACTATCTCAGGTGGGTTTGGGTTGGGATAAGCTCTTGTGTGAATGGTTCTTGAAGCCAGAATGCTATTTTCCAACAAAGAAGCTTAACCCTACTTGTTACCTCTATCGTGGTTGATGTTGATTTAGAGGTTGCTCTTCCAGTGGAGTCTTATGTGAAACCAAGATAATCAACAGGCCTACTGATCACCAGTGGAGTCTTTGATCTTTAAGGAGCTATGGAGTCGCCAGGTGGAAGGTTTAGGGTGCTTCTGTAGGGTACACTGTCCACCATAGTGCTTATGATATGTCCCCTTTTAGGAACATCTCAAACTCAGCAAACTCTAACCAGAGATTGACTGGGAGGGCATTTACCAAATATGTCACCTCTGAAAGAGTGTGAGATCTGGAGGCTACCTAGCCCTTTCCAGGCTCTGTCTAAGAGTATGCGAGAAACACAACAAATGGTGTAGAAAGTGAATTGCAAATGGCAGTGTTTCACTACCAACCTAACCAGATTTTCCAGATTTTTTGAGGATTTTGTAATGTAGTAAGATGGAAAATACTCAGAAATTCCATAGTGGAGTCGACATTATGTTGGGATTCCCATGTTTTGGCAAGGTTGGAAATACCAAAAGATGAGACAACATCAAACCACTTTCAGACCTCAGGATCTAGCCCTCCTGGGTCCAGAGAGGGATCTCTCTATGATTGGCAAAGGATTTATGTCTTTTAAGTGTAAAGGTTAAGATATTAGGCTAGTTATAAGGCTCGGGGTTTGTTTATTTAATTGTTTTTTTGGTTGTTGGGAATCAGGAAAGAAGGGTTCAATATAAGACAAGGATGAGCAAAGAGGATTTAGGAAAAAGAGAGATAATTCCAGGGAACATTCATGACCATTGGGAAATGGATTCAGGAAAGGATTTGCTCGCTAATCAATATGCAGGCTTTCAATTAGGCTAGTCATCTAAGCATTGGATCTTAAAGATGATAGTGTGGTAGGATAGGCAAGAGGGAAGGTGAGAGCAAGGAAACATTAAAGATTCATAACACAAACTTGAAAACCTGAGATCAGAGAGAGACTTTGAACTCTCAATGCTTCGGCCTCTAGCTCAAGGGAACTTAGATAGGTTTAATTAATTGAAAAGGATCCTAGTGAGATAGGGACAATTTATATACCTCCCAGTGTTCCCAATTCATTCAATTAAACCCTAAGAAGAACATCTAAGAACTGATTCATTAATTCATACATCAGCTAGCAGCATATGGGACCACTACAATGGTTAAATCAATTGAAATCAAACCTCAGATACACATAAAGCAGAAAAACATTAAAGGCAGGGAGAGAAGAGACATAGGGTACCTAACAAGGGTAAATCCTATGCTATATTTTTGATGCGTGCCAGAATAAATGTAATGACATGAAATAAAACACAGAGATAGAAAACATCACCAGCTGCTTTAAATCAAGATCCAAAGAAATGTTCTTGTCATATTAAAAAACAACACCAGTCAAGTACAACATTGCCAATAGCTTGATATTCTGTCTAAAAACATCTTCCTCAGCCTATATTACGACTTTACATAGAGAACATGTCTCAAAGGAAACAGCTTGCAATTCTCAGATAGTTGATCAACAACCTTTACAATGAGTTCCTTCTTGAATTTTATAGCTGAAGAGAGCAGAGGAGGTAGGTGAAACACTAAATGAAGCATTAAACTCAGAAAATAAAGAGGGCCAAAGCCCATTCTGTTTAAACTCTGTGCATTTATCTCTGGCATGCTTTGGTGAAATAATGATCTTCTTCAGGCTTCTATTTACTTCGGTATGGCTCTGATGCACTCTAGCTGCAGTACTCTGTAGTACTTTTGGTGAATAAACAAAAAGGCAGATTGAGGTCTGCCTTGTTGCATAACAAATGCTCTGGTAGCATAGGACTGTTTTGTCAGGGTGGAAATCTTCTGAGGAACACGGTAAATAAGGGAACAATATGGGTGCTTTGTCCTTTCACAGGTAAGAACATTCTGCTAATGTAGCTACCCTGATAGTATTGTTTTCTGTGCACTGGGCCTTCTGTGTGATCCATGATGTCTTTGGTCTGGTACCTTGCCTTCAAATCATTGGATTAAGGCTCAAAATCTTCAATAATAGGCCTTAAACATTCTGTTTTCCCACTGATACTCTTTGCCGCTTCCACGCTTGCCTCTGACTGCGAAATCTATGCTTTAATGGCTCTGGGGAAGACTTTATAGAGTTTAAAATCTGTTCCTTTAATGCGAGCCCTGTCATACATCTTCTCAGACCTTTCTTCATGAGTTCGGTGCTTGAAAAATGGTCCTTTCCTGTTTCTCTGTAACTGTTCAGAGATTGTGAATCATGGCAGTTGTCCGCTGCTTGTACCCTACAAAATACGCAAATTTGTTATGAAATCCACGCATAGGGGAGGATGGCTATGGAGGATGGGAAGATTGATAGTGCGGCGGTGGTAAAACAGTGTTTTGGATGAAACAATGGTGAAAAATGAAGTACTATGGTGCAAACAGCGACTAATAGGGTTTTGGTGGAGAAATTCTTGTGGACCGTTTGATCGTGGTCCAGTGGCGAAGATCGATGGTGGAGATCTAATCAGTGGAATGGTTTATGAAGCTGGGTGGAATGCATTGAAATGAATGTGAAACATTAAACCTTAATGTGAAATATGAGAGTTTGGATATAGTCGTAAATATAAAGAAATGAATGGAAATACA
Organism: Pinus albicaulis; assembly: GCA_034641835.2. NCBI lineage: Eukaryota > Viridiplantae > Streptophyta > Pinopsida > Pinales > Pinaceae > Pinus > Pinus albicaulis. The sequence goes on from CM076582.1 coordinate 1,601,077,674, forward strand.
ATGAAAATGATCGTGTGGTGGGACCTGGCATGGGTGGAGGTAGATTCATTTAGAACCATCGGATCTCGGGAGGAGATCGACGGATATAATCCAATTGGAGGGGAGAATTGGGAGGGTCGGCAGCCAGATTGAACGACGATGCGATTGGTTTATGACCGTTGGATCTGGGGCTAATGGACGGTCGAGATTGAATGGAGAGATCGCAATCGCAAAGGGTGGAAGGTGGCAGAAATTGAAAAATGCAATTGCGATTGGAGCGGGAGAGCGCAGGTCATCAGATCAACAGGGGAATGAACGGTGGAGATGCAATCAAAAAATCACAATCGGGAGGCACAGAGGAGGTGATGTGATGCGATGGAGTGCCAGTCGTCAGATCTGGCGGGGAGATCGATGGTTCAAATGTGATCGGAGGATCGCAATTGGAAGGAGCGGAGGAGTGGCATGGCGAAAGTTTGCGATTGCGATCGGGGAGGGAGTGCGATCAACACTGGGCTGTCTGATCAAAATGGTAGATCAACGGTGGAGATCACGTCAGAGGCCTTGAAGACCAAACCCAATCGCATCGGAGTTTTTCTGTTTAAAAAAGGAATGTGCTTCTCTGAATGTTGCAATTGCAATTAGCGCTTGAGTTCTTTGCACCTAGTTATGGGGTGGGGTCTCGTGGGGAAGTGGTTTGCGGGCTGGCAAGAAAGGGGCTAGACCCTGATATAAGTTGAAAAGTAGGTTTTTTGCCCCATTTTCAGTGCATTTCAAAGCCAATGAGGGGTAACGATAGAGGGAAGAAAGGCGAATATAGGATTTAAAGGGGATTTTGGGAAGATTTAGAGGGTAAAAGGGGAGCTTTGACAAAAGGGAAAAGGGGTAAAATGGGACATTCTACAGGGATACAAGGGGCAAATAAAGGCCTTTTGGAGCACATTTTTTTACAATCAGTGAGGCTTATTGACTCTAGAACATTAGAGGGAAAAGATAAAAGGGCAAGGAACATTGAGAGAGTTCAAGGATGATGTGTTTACAAGAGAAATGCATTCCTTGAAGGCTCATGAAACAATTTAGCCCCTTGTTTGCTTGTCAAGGAATTTATAGGGGGCTAACAAGAGGGATGGGGACAGATAGGAGGGGACAGAGAGAGAGAGATGGGGGAGGGGGAGAGAGAGAGAGAGGAAGGGAGAGAGAGAGAGAGAGAGAGAGAGAGAGGGGGGGGGGAGAGAGAGAGAGAGAGGGAAGGGGGGGGGGAATAGAGAGAGA